>CM034155.1:534889553-535489553 GCA_019776745.2 Taxus chinensis | reverse complement strand
TCAAATTGGAAAAGTGGCCACCAAACAAGAAAGGTATGAATTCATACAAATTTTCCAAGAATTCCCTGATGTGTTTTCTTGGAGTTATGAAGACCTAAGGGGTTCAATCCAAAGCTAGCACAACACACAATAGAACTAGATCCAGCTGCTCAGCCCATCAGGTAGAAGCAGAGACCAGTCAACCCACATATTAAGCCTCTGATGAAGAAGGAGTTGAACAAGCTGATAGAGGCAAGCATCATATTTCCAATTAAACACTCAAGTTGGGTTGTAAATCTGGTCCCAGTTCAGAAAGAAAAATGGAGAAATTAGGTTGTGTGTTGACTTCAGGGATTTGAACAGAGCCTCCCTCAAAGACCACTACCCACTCCCTTCAATGGAGTAGATCTTGCAAGTAGTGTCTGGGTCAGAAAGGTTCTCCCTCCTAGATGGCTACTCAGGGTACAACCAGATCATGGTGAAAGAAGATGATCAATTCAAAACAGCTTTCACTACCAAATGGGGCACCTATGCCTACAGGAAAATGCCATTTGGATTATCCAATGCTGGAGCCACTTTTCAGAGGGAAATGGATATGGCATTCAAGGGGATGATCAACAAAATAGTGTTGATCTATCTGGATGACATTACAGTGTTTTCCAAGAATGCAGCAGACCACCTTTTCCATCTAAGGCAGGTGTTCCAATGATGTAGGAGTTTTGGGGTGTCACTGAACCCCAAAAAATGCATATTCTTGGCCCATGAAGGCAAGATTCTAGGCCATATCATATCAAAGGAAGGATTGGAAATTGACCCAGAAAGAGTTCAAGCAATAAGAGCATTGCCATTGCCAAGTCACAAGAAGGCTCTTCAAAGCTTCTTGGGAAAAATCAATTTTGTCCGCAGGTTTGTTCCAAACTTTGCTACCCTTGTTAAGCCAATAACGTTGATGTTGAAGAAGAGCTTAACATTCAGGTGGACAGCTGAAGGAAAAGAAAGTTTTGAGGCTATCAAAGAAGCCATATCACAAGCCCCAACTCTTGTGAACCTATATTTTTCCAAAGACTTCATATTGTATGCCTTTGGTGGCAGCGACACAATTTCTGCAATCTTGGTGTAGTAGAACAAAGAAAGTACAGAATAGCCAATTACTTTCTTCAGCCAGAGTCTGGAAGATTATGAGGTAAGGTACTCCTTCATTGAGAGGCAGGTCCTGGTGGTAATTAGAGGATTGAATAATTTTAAGCATTTGGTTTCAAACAAAAAAATCCAACTATTGGTCTCCCATGCGGGAGTTAAAGAATTCCTTCTCAGCAAGGACCTGAATGAGAAACATGTGCAGGATGGATCACTCGTGTCATGGAATATGACATTGAGATCAAGGTCACCAAGCTGGTCCGTGGGAAGGGGTTATGTGAACAACTAGCCTCAGGTCAGCAAGATGAAACAAATAGTGAAAAGGAGGTTGTTCTTGTTCTACAAGATGATCAAGAAGAAGGGAGAGATGATGTACCTACTCCTTGTTAGACCCAAGACATGGTGCACTTCCTTCGAATAGGCATGTGTCCTCATGGGATGAGTAAAGCAAAAAGAAGGCATTTCAGGCTACAGGCCATCCCATATGTTCTTATTGATGGTGTCTTGTTCAAGAGGGACATCAATGGCATTCTGTAAGATGCATTGAGACAGATCAGGTGGAGAGAGTGCTACAAGAATTCCATGTTGAAGTAGTTGGAGGCCATTTTGCTCCAAGAGTGACAACACTCAAAATCATGAAAGCAGGATATTATTGGCCCAGAGTGTTTAGTGACTGCTACACATGGATCAAAAGGTGCAAGAATTGTGCATTCTTCAAAGGTAAGGAAAGGCTAGCAGCACTTCCATTACACCCAATCTCAGTAGACCAACCTTTCATGCAATGGGGATTGGACTTCATTGGAGTCATCAATCCAAACTCAAGCCAAGGTCACAAATGGATCTTGACAATGATAGATTATTTCACCAAATGGACCGAGGCAGTGGCACTCAAGGAAGCAAATGAGTCTAGTATCTTGGATTTCTACGAAGGGATAGTGACCAGATTTGGAGTGTCAGCCACCATCATATCAGATAATGCATTAGCATTTATAGGTTCCAAGATCACAGGATGGGCCATCAAGAATGGGACTTATTTGAGTACTTCATCAAACTATTACCCTCAAGGTAATGGCCAGGCTGAGTCCACAAACAAGAACCTGCTAAAGATCATCAGAAGAACTCTTGATGAGAATCAGAGGACCTAGCACACAAATCTCAAAACGGCCTTATGGGCTGATAGAATAATGCCTAAGAGATCTACATGCAGCTCTCCATTCAAGCTCATCTATGGGAAAGAGGCAGTGTTGCCTATATCACTTGAGTTACTAGCATTGGAGCTCGTGAAGCAACTAGAGATGTCTGAATTTGGACCAATGGAGGCTAGGTATGTGGAGCTGATAGAATTAGAAGAAACTAGAGAGCATGCTCTCCAAGCAATAGAGAAGAATCAGGCTTCAATCAAGAAATGCTTTGACAAGAAGAAAAAGGCAAGGACCTTCCAGGAAGGAGACCTGGTTTTGAAATGGGATGTAGATCGAGAAAAACCAGGAAGGCATTCCAAATTTGACGCCATCTGGAGTGGCCCCTATATGATCACAAGATGAAAAAGTAGCAATGCTTTCCAATTGTCTACATTGGAGGGTGAAGAGTTGCAGATTCCAGTAAATGGGATCTATCTTAAACACTGCTACTAAAAGGGGAGTTCTCACCCTGTACATATTAGTTTAGTTTTCTCTTTCCTCTAAGTGCTTATGCACATTGTCTTATTTTAGTGTAGATTACTTTTCTCCTAAGTGCTTTGCACACTCTACATGTTCCATTTGGAGCATGTATGATTTCAAATTTTGTATATAGTGTGGTGTTGTTTTGTTGCTCTCATGCAGTGTTTGGACTTGGCATTTGGTCAAGATCAGTTTCAGTTCTAATGGGTTTCCAAGCGGCCTAGGGGTCAGTTTTCAAAGTTCAGATCAGTAGTAGGCTATCACTCATGACTCCATGCCCAATGGATATGACAAGGCAATTGGTCTTTTCATCTAGCAGGTAGATACCCCTGTGAGTCACCAAATTTTTATCCATATTTCACCCCCGTGCCAAATATTGGATCGACCATGATCCCGCATAATAGAAAATAGAGTCAAAAGGAAGACAATAAAAGGGCCTCAAAATTGGCTAAGTATAAAGGTGTAAGCGGAGAATGCCAAGTGTCAGTATGGCGTTGTTTCAAGGGGTGAATAGAGAAAAGGTTTCTAAACGAGTGTCAAACTGCCGCGTGTCCCAGGGGAAAGTGCATCGTCAAGGAAAAGGTTGGTTCTTTTCCCCTTGTTATCTCAAAAGGGGTAAAATTTGCAAAATGGCCCGCAACTCCACCCAAGGAAAAAGTCAGCATCTGGGCCCAAGTCAAACCCAAAGTGGGAATCAGAAGAAAGGGGCAAAAGATAAATTGTGGACCCATAGGCCTAATTTTTGTTCCAATCTGGCTGCCACGTGTCCCATATCAAAAGGGGACCCATTTTTCAAGTTGTTTTCCCACCCTCCTGTACAGACCTGATACAAACTTCGAAGGGGCATATCTTTCAACTCAGGGCTCAAAATATTGCAAATCTGATGCCGTTGGAAAGATCTCAGCCTCACCCATGCCATGGAGTCTGAAAATTTAATTTTGAGGAGGTTAGGTGAAGAAAAATGGAGGAAACATCTTCAGGATTTCAATGCAGGATCTTCTTGCCTCAACAACCAGATCAGATTTGATCTGTTTCACTGTTTCCTCTTCCTTCAAGGTGCCAAACCAAGGATTGATGCAGTAAAGATGGATTTGGGGAAGAGATTTCATCAGAGGCATTAACAGCGGTGGTTGAACTTCAACCTGCTTTTCCCGCTTCTCTCTCTTTTCTTCTTTCAAGTTGAATCTATAAATATGGGGGCATGATTCATTGTAAAGGGTTGGACATTCTTTGTTTTGCAGGCTACCTCCTACTTCTAGCAAAAGGATTTGTGGGGTTCAGGCCTTCTATCAAAATTACATTACAGTTTTGCCTCTAGGCTACTTTGTAAT
Source organism: Taxus chinensis (assembly GCA_019776745.2). Classification (NCBI taxonomy): domain Eukaryota; kingdom Viridiplantae; phylum Streptophyta; class Pinopsida; order Cupressales; family Taxaceae; genus Taxus; species Taxus chinensis. The sequence goes on along the minus strand of CM034155.1, from coordinate 535,485,445 downwards.
GGACTGTATCAATCTACAGAGCAATAAAACACGTCTGTGATCAATTTTAGATCCTCTCTTGTCTCTTTTGCTTTCATCTGGTCTTCCATTACATATCTGGCTATCTGTGCTTGTTTATTGTATGCATTTTTTTGGTTTGTGTCTATTAGCAAAATAAGTGTTCATCATTCCTTTGGTGCATCACCTAGTAGTTTAGTCATTTCTTATTTCTTATACTCCTTTTATCCCTGTCTCCTTGGCAAGTTTTAGATTAATTATAGAGATAAATCCTCTACAAGCTCCCACGTATGCACCCGAACAGAGGAATAAGGAACCAACCTTTAATCTGGAGAGCTTTCCCTTTTTTCAGGGTCCCACACCTTGGGGAAAGTTCAATGTTATGAAATCACACCAAATGGGTCTGCCTTAGAAAAGTAGATTTTTAGAACTCATTTGGGGGTGCTGTGATTTCGCACTAACAACTTCTTTAGGTACCTTCATTATCCGTTTTACTTTCACATCCTCTAGATTAAACATGATGAAAAAAAAATATTATGCTTGATTTGTTTGTCAACAACATACATAAACAGATGTTTCTCTATTTCACACCTATTATCACTCTCTCTCAAATCAAGACAAAACAAAAATCTGCTATATCCAATGATATTACCTCTTCTGACGATCTCACCCAACAAGATTCTAAACTCAAAACCATGCCTTCAATTACTCAACCTCTAGTCTCCATGGTCTCACCTCATGAGAACCATGTCATCCAAAATTGTGCCCACCTTGACACCAACCCTCATATCTCTCGTCAAGCCAGTCTTCCTAAACCGATCCCACCACCATCTCCTACTCCTCTAGATACACTTGAATCTCCTCCTAACTCCATATATGACTTCTTACTACAAAAATATCCTATAATATCTCAATCCTCCCAATCTCCAAATTTTTTGGATTACGTTCCACCCACATCCCATTTTGATAATTCCATTAATAGGCCTGCCTAGTTGTCTCAAACTCTTAACACACATATCCATGTTTATCTTTTACCACAATAACCTACTCGACTTCAAAAATCACATCATGCTCCTATTACTCAACATCATCCTATGCAGCAATCCCAACCCGTGACACATGTTAGTCCTTACCAAGCAACTCCCCAAACACCTACATATCCATAAATTAATCAAATATCTTATCAAACCATTCCACAAACATCCTATCCACAAACTTATCAACCACCTTATCAGACGCTTCCCCAAATACCCACACACCCACAAACATATCATTCCCCTTATCAAACTAATTTTCAAACCACACAACTAATCCGATTTCAACGTTACAACACCTTGAATGATTCAATGCATGCCTTAATGAATCGGTTGGCCAGTTTAGAAACCCTTAATGTAGCACCCAAGAACACCTTATCCTATGAGAAAATTTTTGATGAACTGATTCATCCATCAGTTGCAATCAAACCCTATCCCCCTCATAGGAAACTTCCCACATTTACTAAGTTAAACAATAAGGAATATCCCCAACAACATCTCCTCGTATTTAAACATGCATGTTGTCTTATTGCGCATGATCGTGATTTGCTTATTCACACTTTCCCTATGTCTTTGTCCGGTATCGAGTTGGACTGGTATAACAGTATCCCGTGACATTCCATATTATCCTTCACCCAACTTGCACAGTTTCTCTTAGAACACTTTTCTATCAATATCACACGTAAAACCACTATCACTGATTTATATACCATTCGACAGCTTGAAGATGATTCCATCACCAACTTTGTCACACGATGGCATGATGTTATAAAGCAACTATCCTTTATTATCCCACAAACTGAACTCATAGAATTATTCTCGTGTTTGTGTGCAAAACATATATCATCTAATTTGTAAATCCAATCATTCTGAACCTTTAATGAAGCTTTCACAATGTCTCACAAACTTAAAACCCATGTCATTGAGTAGGGTCATCTTAAACTAAGTTCAATTAAACCTAAAATTGAATCTACTAAACCATTCACACATAACGACGAGTTCAAGGCTATGGCCAATACTGTGGTCATTGAACCCTCATCACCATCTACAACAAGCACATGGTCTCAAAAACAATCTCCTCAATCAACAGCCAACTACACTCCTTTAGGAGAATCATATGGTTCTGTATTTGATAAGTTGATGAGTGTAAACTCCATCCAACTTCCTCCCATACGACCCATGGACAACTCGCAAGTCTATCCTATTTGGTATCACGAGGCCCACTATTATAAATATCATCAATTCAAAGGTCGTGACATTGAGAGATGTCGTTCCTTCAAAGATCGTGTCCAACAACTCATAAATCAAGGGGATATCCAAATTGATACATCCGCTACATAAACTAATCAACCACTAACAAATCAAGCCACCCCCTTTACATCTCAACTATCAAATGCTTGTATGATTGACATTGTCAGTCAAGATCTTATATTTTCACCAACTCCGCATGTTGCCATAGTGGACATCATTCCCACCTCTTATTCAGAGCATGTCACACCTACATCAACTTTCACCATATGTCTTGAACCTGCACCTTCTCCTATCCTTATCACATCCACATCAAATTTGACTATACCATCCACTTCCACCACTTCAAACATACCCAATCTACCACATTAGATTCATCCTTACCACTTATTTCAGACCCACTCATATCCCTACATCTCTTCCATCTATTTCTTCACCCACATCTGCCTCAAATACACATGTTACTACACCTACATTACTCACAACCATCCCAAAAAAACTCAGTTCTACTACATACACCCTTGCAACCCCACCTTCGACGTCAACTCCTTTAGCAAGCATATCATTCTTACCCCTCGAAACATTTACGAAACAACCAGTCCCTTCTACTTCTACACCTGAGAATACACCTGCATTTGTTACATTACCCATAAGGTCTAATCCATCGGTCATCACGTCACTCACACCTCCAAATATCCCAAATATTCCTACATCTTTATCTATGCCAATGACCCCGGTATCTATCATACCAACAAATACACCTATCCCTACCCTAAAATCTTTACCTATATCCTCACCCATGGCCACATCATCCGGTCTACCCCAATATTCTTTACCTAATCCTTCTATCACACCAACCAAATCCTCTCAACATATAACCCTATTAAATATACCATTTGGATCATCTACTAAACCAACATATCCACCTAAATCAAAGAAAGATGATTTACCTTCTCTCTCTACAAAATCAACTCTTCCCATGCCAAAACCAAAACAATACACATCGCACATAGATATCATTAATCACATCATACAAACACCTATCTCTTCATTAACGTCCTTGTCTTGTTTTAGGACAATTTCTCCATTAATAACCACACCACCACTATCAGATCCTCCGGTTGAAATTATTATCATCCCCGTTAAGCATAAATATTCTTGGTTGAAGTCTAAGGCTTGGGGAAAACATCCCCGTCAATCCCCTACTGATCCTCAGAAATAATCAGGTTTTCCCTCTTCTCAACAATCCAATCCCACAATATCTATTTCAGGATCAGTCTCTCCATCTACGACATCTTGAAATAATCAATCCATATCCAAACAGTACAATCCTCCAATCAAATATAATTTGTCCTCCAAAACACGAAATTCATCCATCCCATCTACATCCACTTTTTCTCCTAACTCCAATCTACAATATCCTATCAAAACCCACAAGAGTTACCTTCCCCATGACACTTCAATGGGGTCTTACGCAAATATCCTTCGACAATTAACTCAAACATCTACCATCACACTTCCTCCCATTAAAGCCTATAATCCGTATGGTCCCAAGCCATCATGGTTCAATCCTAATTATAGTTGCACTTATCATCATACCCCAGGTCATGACATCAAACATTGTAAGGCCTTTTTAATGATCATCCACAATCTTATTGAGAAGGATGGTTTCCTCATTCAGGGGAAATTTCCTTCTCCATCTACCTTGAATCAAATTCATATCCCATCTGTCGGGTCTCCTATGATTCTTCCATCCACCTCATCCCTTAACCTCCCTCCTGCACACGACATTCCTCCTAAGGAAGGTTCTCCATTATTCATCAATACTACTTATCTTTCCGAGCACACTTGTGGTCTTCGATCGTTTACCCCATCCAAATCTAAAACAATCTCATCTAAACTATTTCGACATCCTTTAACTCTTTCAGTTAAGGGACCTTTTTACCAAAGTCCACCATTGTGGATATATTTGTGTCTCTTTTAGGGCACCATCTACTTCGAAGTCCACCATTGTGCCTATATTTGTGTCTCTTTTGGGGCACCATCTATTTTGAAGTCCACCATTGTGGTTATATTTGTGTCTCTTGTGGGACACTGTTTATTTCACCAAGTCTTCCTTTGAGGTCATGATTGTCCTTCTATGTTTATGTCTCTCTTAGGGCATCATTTATTTTCATCTAAATCCACCATTGTGGTCATATGTATGTTTCCTTCAGGACATAGTTTTGTTTCCTACTTGGCTATCATCTCATCTTATTACAACTTCATTATCTTCCCTCTCATGGTGGTAAACCAGAAATGTAACCTCTTAATGCATTGCACTTGCGACCAGTCTACTGTTAGCATATCTACCAATGAGAACTTAGTTACATCCTTAGATTGTTCTGCCATCCTTCGCCCCTTCCATTTGTCATTGTAATGATCTGAATTATGTGATCCGCCTTCAATACTTTGATGTGACCCCGTAACCATTACATCCATCACCTTCTCATTCTCCTATTGCAGTCATGCAAAGAGTCCAAGATGTCTCTTGTACATTCCTTATCCCCTCTGATGTGGTTTACTTAGCTATTCCTAGCTCTCCCCCATGTGAAGCTCAAATTCATGTATACAAAAGGCAAAATCAAAGTCATTAAAAATAGACTGATCCCTCAAAGGACAAATGTTCATGCAAAAAAAAAGGAAACAAAAAAGCATACAAATCAAAATCAAAGCAAAATCAAAAGAGATAGACCGATCCCTTAAAGGATGGCTATCATATTATGATTGTCATCCATATTATGTATAAAGTAGACCATACCCTCAAATGATGGCTAATCTATTATTATGGCATCTAGAAGGTTTTCCCCATTGATCAACCTTCCTTTATCAGGATTTTCAGAAAGATTTCTGCTATTGTTCTTTCCCTTTCCCATAGTTGGGGCATAGACTTAAGAAACACCACCTTTGGAGAACCCTCTTCCCACGTATAAGTTACATCTCAATCCCTTTGTCATGTCAACATTAGGATTATGAGCATCTTTCATCCATATCTCCCTCATGGTCTTTGGTATAACTAACTATCGTTGGTTCTGTGTTAACACCTGCTATTGGCTGCAAGTGTCATGCCTTGAGTGGTAACCTTTTCTTGTTTATATCCAATCAAATTTGAAACATAGCTTCTCTGTACGCCCTTCCTACAACTATGTTCCGTTCATCTCATCTAGATCATCTTTTATAAAAATCACATCAAATTTCACACTATGAATTCTATATCTATCCATCATATCCATGAATGTGTTTGCAAATATACTTTTCGGTTTGTGAATTCTACTTGATTGTCATTGCAATTTACGAATCCTACTTGAGGATCCTTCTCAAGGCAAGTTTGTTATCCTGCAGCTCCTTATCTCTCAACATGTTCAACAACATCTTTGATCCATTTCTCCTCGCTCTCCATTTCCACTCATCACCATTTGTCTCCACATCATCCTTCTCACCTTTATGTCCCCTTGCACAACAGCAAATATCTTACTTGTCTTTCCTCCTGAGTTTTCCTTTCATTCTTCTGCTTTTAGTTTGACAATATTACTTAACCATCCATATAGACAACAAATCTTAGTTAAGTTATATCTTTTTTCTTGGATCCTCCTGTTGTAGAAGCTTCTCCACCATTTCCTCTTTCAACAGACGACAATCACTACCACAGACATCTTTCCACTCCTCCTTTTCTACTTAACACTCTTACATCACCACTCCCACCATGTGGGCATCCCAATTAAGTATTTCCCTTACACTCCCCATCTACACTGCATATATTCCTCCATCCACTCATGTCACACTCATTTGTTTCCTTGTTATCACTTTGACATCATCTCCTTTCATCTCTTGTTCCATTTTGATATACGCTGCTCAATATTTTCATCATTCTTCTTCTTTTATGGTTTTGCGATCCTACTTAACCATCCTCATCACAGGGAAATCTTACTTAAGAATTCCTCTTAAGAATGGTTTTCCATTTGATCCTTCCATCTCCCATCATATCTTCCTCATCTTTTGTCTTCCACCTCTCATCATACTCATCCACTCCAACCAACAATTCCACACCTGCATTCAATACAATGTTGTCTTTCTCCTTCCATATTGTCACTGTCGGTTTAGTGATCTTACTTAAATTCTCCTGCGGCATGGCGATCTTGCTTAAGAGTCCCTCTTAAGCATGATCAGTCATCCTACACTTGCCCACTACTCCATTTTCTCTTCATTCCCCATCATCACATCCTCTCACCTCCTCTTCCATTCTCGCAAACACCACTTCATACTGGTCCATTTTTCACCTCCATCATTTGTCGCTAGGTAATCTTACTTAACCATTACTTCTCCATTCATTTCATGTCTTATTTCTTCATTTTTCTCTCATTCATTCACATCCACTATACCCTCTCCTCGTCTTCATCTTCCTACACATTTTTATCCCTCCTTTCTTTACTCTTTCCACTCCATCTTTTAGATTTCTCCCACATATCTACCCCCATACTTTCCCGTCATTGTCATTGATCATCCCCTAAAATTCTTTTATCATCATCTTTTGTTTCCACTCTAGCAATTATTAGTGGAATTCTCCTAAAAATCACTAATCCCCATTATGCACAGCCTGAATCCTTTTCTTTGACATCCTCCATTCTATTTTCATTCCTTCCTTCCTTTGTTTCCTCTTATCATTATCGGGGGACTTCTCCTAACCTCCCTTCTTGGCGTTCCCCCTCCCATTTTTTGTTTACTTTCTACTTCATCTCATCTTTTATCCCATCCTTTCCTACTAATCATTATCGATGGATTTCTCCTAATATCCATTCATTGACATTACCTCTCCTATCCCCTCCTTTCTTTTTCCTTACCACCTCTCCATTTTCCATTCTTCCTTTCTAATTTCTTCATTTTATTCATCATGCACACTCTCTCTATTTTCGTTATCAGCATATCCTCATCTCATGCATCTCTGCTTCTTTTCCAACCGATGTCATTCCTCCCCTCAAGTTTCTCTTTACGATCCTTGAGTTTATCACTCTTTATCAAATATCTTCATTCTTGGTTCCCTTCCTTCAGCATAATTTTCTTCGTTATCTTCTCCTCCTTTCTTATCCTTGTCTTATTTCACTTCCTCTTTATCTTCCTCCTCATTTTACCTCACACTTCCTCCTTACTTCCCCATCAATAACCTAACTCTTCAACATTGTCCCATCTCCTTTATCATCTCATCATCCACATTCATTTCCATGCGGTCAGTTCCATATTATTTTCCTTGGATTTCCTCACTATGATTAGTTTCTTTCAATTTTCTTTTCTCTATCATCTCTTTCATTTTCCATTACCTCTCTATTTTCCTCTACTTCATCCTCCTTCACACCTTTCATTTTAAATAACGCTCTCTCTCTCTCTCATAATTTTACCCTCTGCTATGTCCTTTTCTTGTCTTCTCTTTGTTTGTCCTTCTTCATTTACCCCTTTCTTTATAATCCTTCTTTGTTATCTTCTTCCTCCCCTTTCATTCCTTATTTTCTCCTCCTCTGTTTCCATCCCTCTATTCCATACCCATATTGCCTTCATATTCAATCTTTCTTGCTCTTCTCATAATCAACCAATCCTCTTGTCTATTCCCTTTTCTCTTTCTCAGCATCCCTCACATCTGGCATTCATAGTCAATGCCAATGTTTCTCCATTTATGTATCGCCATCTATCCCTTTCATTACCGTTCTTGTTCTTCTCTTTACAACATTGGCCTCTTCTCTTTTTGATAACCCTATCACATCTTTTATCTTTGTTATTCCTCATAGGGATATCATCATATCAATTTCTAATAATCTCATCCCATCTTCCTTTGACATTTTTGTCTTAGAAGATACCATAATGGCCATCACCTATCTGATCTTATTCTCTTCCATGAATGCTTGCTCTACTTTTGTTTTGTCGCAAAAGTATCTTTATCCTACTTATCAAAGAAATGAGACTTTTTTGTCTTCTTCACCTTCTAATTTGCTAACACTTATGGGCCTATTTCCTATGAAACATGGTTGCCATCATATTTATCACCCTTTTAAGGAATTTTATCTCACCTTTCTATCCTATCTTCTCATCATGTGCACATTTATTATTGTTCCCCCTAGGATATCTTATTTCAACATCCATCTATGTCTTATGTTGGGGAACCTTTTCATTCTTATACTTGTTAACACATATAACTCAATTCTTATCCTTCTCGTGCCCTAAGCTGGGGCATCATTATCTTCATCCTCATCCCTTTTACGGATGCATGATTTTTCGTATGATTCCTTGCAGACAAAGGATTTCTCACATATTTTTGCTTTGAGTCATGCTTATTTTTATATTTTCCTGGTTTACATCCATATTGCAGTGGTCTTCACCCACTCACTGGTCTGTAGAACATTGTCGTCTATCTCCATTGAGACCACAATTGTCCTCTACCAATGTGATATTGGAGTCAACGCCATACTTTTTTTTATTGTTATTGCAATCCTTTTTTTCCTAAGGCATCTTTCCTTTGGTCATGTCTTCATCCATATTCAGACACATATCTCATATAACCCTTTTTTTGTCTCATGGCTTGCTATTTTAAACCATTCAACAAAAAGGGGAAAATGTAGACACAAATTTTTGGTATAGCGCCTCTCCGTCATCTCACATTCATGAAATTTCAATTCTCACTTCTCTTTTTATTAAATTAAATGAAATCCCATCTATTTTCTCACCTTGTTTAATTAATTATTAAATGGGCTCCATATAAAACCATTTAATAATTGAGTTTTGGCATTATCCCCCATCTCTCATAAATTGTTCAATCCATGGGTATTAATACACCCATCTGACACCCCTTTCTAAATGGAATCTATCATCTCACCTACCATGTCAATCATGCTCCCCACTCCATCCAATAATTCAAGCCGTGGTCCCCATGTGATCACATCATATCTCTTCACTCGGGTTACTATACCTAACCTCGGTTACTTGTTAACTCCAATCTATCCTCACATTTAAGCTATAAGTATGGTTTTTCACCCATATGTCAGGGGGAGAGATTTTTCAAGGATTGAATTTTCTAAGAATACCTAGGCCCAGAGAGGAGAAGAAAGAGCTTAATTAAGTTCTATTAGTTTGAGGTAGAAATCTTTGCCATGGTTCATTATCTTGCCATCTTGATGCCTGGTTCATCTCCATAGTAGAGCACAAGCTAAGTTCTCTCGTCATTTTAGTTACTTGTCATTTTATATTCCATTACTATTGTTCATGACCTATTATTATCTTATCTGAAATGGGGGTTGACATCCTCCAAGGGAGTTAAAATCCTCTTGGAACCGACACTGTCCGCGAAACCCCAGATATTGTGATCTAATCTTATTTGTTTCAGTTTTGGATATCTAGCTTCTTTATATCATGCATCTATCTTGTTTGCGCCTGCAGATCCACATCTGCATCTAAGGTCCTAAGCCCTCCATCATTTGAAGTTACTGGTGGCTCCTAGTATCGGCCTTCACCCCACTCAAGAATGAAGTTTCCTATACAACGGTTACGAATAAGTTGGATTTTGATTGGGCTGGAAAAGTGATCCAAAATGGTTATTTTGTCCATTATTTTGAACTAAAGATCCTCCTTGGTTGATATGGGGTGGATTTGGGCCATAATGTTTACCCTTTACATGTTGCATGATATCATCCAGTCGCTGATTGATTTGGTCTATGTCTCCATTAGAGGCCATCTCAGATTGTACATTTCGCAGTTCATACTCGAGTTGGCTCACCTTATGATCAACTGAGGTAAACCCTAGTGCTAAAGAATCTGTATTTACCCCTTATGACTCCAAATCTTCAATCACTACCCCATCTTTATCTTGGGTTTTACCCGGAGTGATCAGATTCTTTTTTTCTCTTGTGGAAGGCCCCACCATGATGTCAAACCTTCAGGTTTAGGGTTTTTATACAAATTCGACTGAACTGGAAAAAACATAGAGAAGATAATAATACTATTTTTTCGAGAGATTTCTCGAAAATGTAAAGAAATCTCAAACAATTACAACAATTTGCACCCTAGGGCGTGATTTTTATGAAAAACCTTAAATTTGTAATAACTTCTGCAAAATAAATTTAAAAAGGTCTTAAATTTTTTAGGGATACCTTTACTTGAAGTGTTTTTCAACTATGGTAAAAATAATCTCCCATAAATTCGACTATTCTTCACAATATATGAATAGAAACAAAAAAAAATAGGGGGTTTTGCCCTAATTTTGGCCCAGATCGCAGCTCTGATACCACTTGTAATGAAATTACTTGTATAATTCAGATTATGAGAAATAGTATAACACCAAATAACACAATATTTCAGAATAATAATCTCAATATGCAATTATAATAGCTTCATCACTTCGAGGGAGCAACCTCCTAACCATATAATAAGACTCAAATGCTCAAATGATAATGAAATACTACCTATAATCCCCTATATATGCTTATTCATATGTTATGGTCACCACCAAGGCCGACCCATTAAGCATGAGAAAGTATAAATGATATGGTAAGCCACAAGTCGGCTACTCATATCCTAATACAAGCAGTAGGTTAAGGGCGTAGCAAATAGTTGAAAAGTTTCAAAGTAAAGAAAGAGTTAAGGTAGGAGGACTCCCGAGCCAAAATAAGATAGGATGTTGGCACGTTACAATTTGATCAATGAATGTGAATATGAATTTTGATTAGGATTTGTGAGGAAGGCATTTGAGAGTTCATGATTTGGATGATTTTCCCGAAAAAGCATTAAATGATGACACATGGGTTGATATGGATCAACAATCAAGGTATAATCCTGGGAAGGATTGGGGAAAATGGGTCCAAATTTCATAACTCAATTTTTTTTTTGATTAAGGAATGCATACAATACACTTCATATCATCAATAGATTGAACAAATGAAATCTAAATTGAAGAGGACAATTGAAATTCACCAAAATATTTTTAAAAATTAAAAAAAATTAGGTAAGATTCACCTTTACTTCTGCAGTCATTTTTATGACTTTTTCCATTTTCACCATAATCACGATATCCATTTTTGTAAGATTTTCCATCCCAATTAATATTGCTTTAACAAGATTTAACACCCTTTCTATAATTTTTTGTCATTGGCTCCTTAAATTTTTCACTAAAGCAATAAACCCTAAAAATAGGAAAAAATGATCGCAATAATAATGAAAAATATGGCATTGATTCCAATATCACATCGGTAGAGGACAATTGCGGTCTTAACAGAGACAAATGAAAATGTTCTATGAACTAATGAGTCGGTGAAGACGACTGCAATATGGGTGTAAACTGTGATGACCAATGGGTCATAGGAAAACATCAATGTATGCACAATTGAATGCGAAAGGTATGTGAAATTCTTTGTACGTGAGGATTCAAGAAAAAAAAAACATGTGTCTGTAAAAGGGAAAAAGATGAAGATAATGGTGCGCCCACATAGGGCACGAAAGTGAAAAAGTGGAAGATGAATGTGTAAATAAAATTCCCTAAAGGGGGAAATTATATGGGCAAAAATATGGACATGAATAACTAATTAGATAGAAGTATGTGATAAAATTCCGTAAGAAGGGGAAGTGAATAGTTCTAAATAGAGATTTTCTAAGGAAGATGTTTTGTTTGTAAGCAAGTAGAACAAACTTCGATTCATGGAAATGGGGGAAATATTATGATCAGCGTTTGCTAAAAAAATTGTCGCTACACGCAAGCCTGCGAACCCTATAGATCTGCGAGATCAGACTGGCGCTCTTCAGCCAGACGGTGGGGGCTCGAATCTTGTTTCAGGGGCTTCTCCTTGGTCGTGGATCGACCTCACCTTTACCAATGATGTGACTGTTTCAGACGGTTCTACAAACCCTATCCATATTCAATCACCATCAAGGGGTGTTCTTGGGAAAGGTGAGGTTCGTGGTGAGCTGAAGCAAGGAGATCTACCTGTTATTCCATTGCTGGATAAAGAGATTATGCACGGGTCTCTTGAAACCTCCTTCAAGGATGTCTTAAAAATCAAGGAATCCTCCATGAAACCTGCAGACATCACCCCATGTATTACTTTTGGGGAGGATGTCATTTCATCTGAGATCTACTATAAAGAGCATGCTCTGATTTGTAGATTCGGGGGTTTATGGCCCAGCCTTCCCGTTATTCACGCGTGGATCTCCAAGCATTGGAATCCATCTTTAACTGGTAAGATAGACTTATATCCATGTGCTAAAGGCATTTTCATTATGTTTTTCTCTTCAATAGCTGATAAAGACATCATTGCTTCCAAGCTTTGGACCTGCGAGTCAAAATATTTGATCATGAAACCTTGGTTCCCATCCTTTAACCTGCACACAGAGACATTCTCATGGAAACCTGTTTGGATCAGGCTGCCCCATTTACCTCTCCAATTCTGGAGTCATGAATGTCTGACAACCATTGGCAATACCTTGGGTACTACACTCCACATAGATTCTCAAACAACTAATTACACCCATACTACTTATGCCCGGATCCTGGTGGAGCTTGACACTGATAAAAATCTTCCTACTACCATAGACCTTACAGTACAAAATAGAACTTGGTCACAAACTATTGATTATGAAGGTCTACCTTTCTGATGTAGAAGGTGCTTTGGATTAGGACACACCTCTACTACTTGTGGGATGGAAAAACGTCAACATGAGAAGCGCAACTGGTGGAAAGACGCACTCCCAGAGCACCTGATTTTTGTGGATAGAAAGGATCTTGAATCTAAAGCAATAGATGAACCAGAGTCAAGGAAAACCCCTTTATCTGAAACTCAGGTTGTTAGCAACATAAAAAATACACAAGCTGTTGAGGGCAGCATGGAAAATGATAAATATATCTCTCTGGATAACAATGTGGCTTTTCCAAACGGGACAAATGCGACTAAGGAAAATACTCCTCCCTTATCTTCTTCTCCAACCGTAAAGGCTCCATCAAGGTGGATTACAGTCAACAACAAGAAAAAATCTACCACTCTAAAGGGTAACACTTCACCTTGATGATTCTCATCTCTGCTATTGGCTGGCTGGGTTTCATTGGTCTCATTTTTCTTAGCTGGATAGCAGTTTGCTTCCAATGGTGTTGATAGGCCATTGTTGTTTGATTGTTGTACATCAGTTGTTTTTTTGTTGTTGTTTTATCAGTTGTTTTTTGCTTTGCAGTCTGTTTTCTGCAGTTGGGCTTAATTTTTCTTTCAGGATTTTGATCCTTCTCTTGTGCTTTAACTTTCAATTTTGGCTTCTGAGCCTTAGTGTACAAGGGTATAGTCCCTTTCAAAAAACTATTTGCCAATAATAAAAAAAAATGTTTGCTAAACAAAAAGTAGAGTAGGAACTTACGAGGGAAGAGGTGATAGATGATGGTTGTCGTGGTATCCTCGAAGATGAAAATTCCATGGGAATAAATTCTTAGAAATGAATATGATGATGCCCCTATGAGAGAACTGACGAAGATAAAATATGCGACAGAGTTCTCAAAAAGAGAAGAGGTCAATGTCGCAAAGAGAAGGATGAGATTTTGGAGCATAAATGGAGAAACATCGGATTTGATTGTGAATGTTAGGTGTGAAGGATGTGTTGAAGGACGTAATGAGAAAGAGAAAAGGGAATAGACATGAGTAGTAGGTGATTATGAGAAGAGAAAGAAAGGTTGAAGTTGAAGGAGACAAGAACATGGAATAGAGTGGACGAAGATGGAGGAGGAGAATAAAATTGGAATGAAAGGAGAGGAAGAGGATAAAAAATATGGAAGAGAGGATAAGGGATGATAGGGGAACAAGGAAATGAGAAGACAAGAAAATGACAAAGTAGAGGGTGAAATTATGACAAAGGGAGAGAGTTATTTAAAACGAAAGGCGTGAAGGAGGGTGAAGCATATGAAGGGAGAGAGGTAATGGAAAATGAAAGAGATGATAGAGTGGAGAATATTGAAGTAACCAAATCAAGGTGAAGAAATCCAAGGAAAAGTATATGGAACTGACCACATGGAAATACATTTGGATGGTGGGATGATAAAATGGATGGGACAATGTTGAAGAGTCAAGTTATCATTGGGGAAGTAAGAAGGAAACGTGGAATAAAAAGAGGATGAAGATGATACAAAGGGAGTGAAATAAGATGAGGTGCAAAAAGGATGAGAGGACAATGGAGAAAATATGTAGAATGAAGGGAACCAAAAATGGAGATATTTGGTAAAGAGTGAGCAATATCAGGAATGTAAAGAGAAGCTGGAGGGGAGGAATGACATAGATCAGAAAATATACGAAGATGTGTGAGATGAGGATACATTTATGATGAGAAAATAGAGAGAGGGTGTATAATGAAGAAATTAAATAAATTAGCAAGGAAGAATGGAAGATGGAGACGTGGCGAAGAAAAAGAGGGGAATGGATAGGAGAGGCAATGCTAGCGAAGGGATGTTAGGAGAAATCTACCGATAATCATTGGTAGGGAAGGATGGGAGGAAAGGTGAGAAGAGGGAGAGACTAAATGAGGAATGGAAGAGGAAACTCCAATGAAGGGACGTTAGGAGAAGTCCCCTGATGATGATCAGAGGGCACAAAGGAAGGAATGAAGATAGAATGGAGGAGGTCAAAGAGAAGGAACAAGGCTGTGCAGAATGGGGAGGTGTGATTTTTAGGAGAATTCCACCAATAATTATTAGCAGAGAAGATGATGATGAAAGAATGTTAGGTGAATACCAACAACAATGGAGGGTAAGCATGGGAATAGATATGTGGGAGAACTCTAGAAGATGGAGTGGAAAGAGTAAATAAAATAGGGATAACGAATTGTGTAAGTATGAAGGCGAGGAGAGGATGTAATGGATAAGGATGAACGATGTAAAGATGAAGAAATAAGACATGAAATGAATTGGAAATAAATGGTTAAGTAAGAGTGCCAAGTGAGGGATGATGGAGATGAATAATGAAAAAAACAGAGGTAGTATTTGCGAGAATGAAAGAGGAGGTGATAGGATGTGATGATGGGGAATGATGAGAAAATATGGATGGCGATGATGTAGAGTAGTGGGTGAGTGTAGGATGAAAAATCATCCGTAAAAAGGACTCTTAAGTAATATCGCCATGCGGCATGATTGGTTAAGTAAGATCTCTAAACCAGAAGTGATGATATGCAAGGACAAAGACAACATTGTAATGGGTATAGGTGTGGAATGGCTGACTAGAATAGATGAATATGACGAGAGGCAGGAGAAATAAGATGAGGGAAATATGGTGAGATTAATGAAGGGTAGATGAAAAATCAACCTTAAGAGGGACTCTTAAGTAAGATTGCCATGTGACAGGGATGGTTAAGTAGGATCACCAAGCCGAAGAAGAAGACGAATAATGAGAAGAATTAAGCGAGGGTATGACAAGATGGAATGAAGGGGAACCCTTAAGTAAATTTTCCATACTGCAAAATTGTGTAATTAATATGACCAAGAAAAAGATGAATACTAGGAAGTATGAGAAAATAATGAGTGGTGTATATCAAAATGGAACAAGAGGTGAAAGGAGGTGATAACAATGTGATAACAAGGAAACAAAGGAGTGTGATATGAATGGATCGAGGAATATATGCAGAGTAGATGGAGAGTGTAAGGGAAATCCTTAATTGGGATGCCCACGTGTTGGGAGTGATGATGCAAGAATGTCAAGTGGAAGAGGTAAAGTGAAAAATCGGGATGAAATGAAAGGAAGACACACAAAGTGGTGAAAGGGGACATAAAGGTGAGAAGGATGGTGTAGGGGTAACTAGTGATGAGTGAAAATGAGGGGCGAGGAGTACTGGATCAACAAAAAAATTGATCATAATGGGGGATAAGAAGTTGTAGGATAACAGACTCTCCTTGAGAGGGATCCTCAAGCAGTATTTGTAAACTATAGCATGGATCAAGTAGAATTCCCAAACTGAAAAGTGTATAGATGGTAAGAGAATTCTTAGGATTATGGATGATGGTCAGATATTCCATCCTTAGAGGTAAACATATAGATATATAATTCATCATTTGAAATGGAAGAATATGATTTTACTAAAAGATGACCTTAATGACACATAGACATAGCAAGGAGGATATGGGGAAGTCATGCCTTAAACCGGATTGGTGATAAACAAGATAGGGATCCACTCAAGACATTGCACTTGCAGCCCATAGCATGTGTTAACACATAACCAACGATAGTTAGTTATACCAAAATACCATGAGGGAAATATGGATGCCAGATGCTAATGAAGCTATTGTCGTCACGACAAAGGGATTTAAAGATGTAACTTATACTCGGGAAGTTGGCTCTCCATAGGTGGTTGTTCCTAGGACTATGCCCCAACTCTGGGAAGGGGGAAGATGCAAACTGATCAATGCAGGAAGTTTGCAATGTATATGAGAAAGTTGATTGATGTGAGAAGTTTGCAATGTATATGATAAAGTTGATTGATGCGAGAAGATTTCTTAGGATTTTATGATATATAGAAGGTTGATCAATGTGGGAAGCCTTTGCTGTCATGATACAATATAGTAGCCATCCTTTGAGAGTATGGTCTACTTTTTGCTTTTGCTTTTGGATTTTTGGATTTTCTTTTTTTCTTTTAGATGGCAGGATAAGATATGTATGTTAGTTGTCCTTTGGGGAAGTAATCTATTTTTAATATATACTTTTTAAATGAACAGTTGTCCTTCGAGGTATCAGTCTATTTTTTTGGATAAGATAACATGAGATAGGAGCCTCCATAATTGGTACTTTCTTTTCTTTTCTTTTTTTATTTGCTTTTTCCTTAATGGGGAAGAGTTGGGTATAGCTAGGTTCCATGGTTCCAATAAGAGAATGAGAGGGTAATGGATGTAATGATTGCGAAGTTCTCACCACAAGGGGAGAACCTTTCTATAAGGAAAATGCTATGGATAGAGCCATCGTGCCCATATTTAAGGTCATTGTTATCCAATTTTACACACATGGAAAAATTGGACAATGGGGTCCTATTATGATCAAATCAAGACATTGGTCTCAAGGACCCACTTCCAGTTATTGCAGAGATAAACAATTAAAATAATTAATAAATGGCATATGTGAACTCACCTAGAATTGAATGGAACTAGTTTGAGCTCAACTCAGTTAGAGTTCGGGTTTGAATTGATAGATAAGTCAGTGTCAACTTAGTAGCCATCTCAGAAATCAGCTCGATGCATGGTGATCACAACAAAATAGTTTGGTTGCAAGAGCTTGATGAGGGCTTGGTGTTGATGCGCAATATAGCTCATCGGAGCTCGAGGGAAGGAACTCGGCACATGGCTCACATTGAGCTTATTGGCATATGCATGGTGCTCATTTGGTGGAGTTCATTGGAGCTTGTTGAGTCAAGAGTCAGTGCAACCAACAGAGCTCAGCGGTAAGAAACCAAGTCAACAAAAACATGTGGATTATCACCATGATTGAGATTTTCGGTGAATAATGAAGATTGGTAAGTGACTCTTTGAAGTGAATCAACTCGGAGCTTAGTCGTAGGTAAAAAGAGATGGCTCGGGTGAGTCGTCACAGGATCAGCTCGATGAGCTCTCATTCCGTGGGGATACATGTACAGATGGTGTAGGCTAAGCTCATTCTAGTGATCTCGTGGTCGAAACGGTTGGTGAAATATTGTGAGAAAATTTTAATGGAATTTTGGCTCGACATAGTTACATGGAAGTCATTTTGGTGAAGAGCTCGATCAAGGAAGTGAGTTTCTCAGAGCAAAGCACTCAAGTTCATGGAGTTCTAACGATGAACTAAGTAATTGGTTTGAGGAGATTGCTCGCGGAAAGAATAAGATGACTTCCCCTTGGCACAAATGGAGAACAATTGACCTTGGGTAAGAAGGCCATTGTAAGAGAGTTTGAAAAAACTATAACCATAACTCGAATCGCAGGATGAGGAGCCAACTCGGCTCAATGGCTCGACGATTGAGTTATTCTCCTGGTGAAATAATTACAAAGAGGAAAAGAAGAGTCTTGATAAGGCTGACTCAGAGCTCAATTTCATGTTGGTGATGGGTAGACATGACTTGGTGGATAATAGGTCGAGTAACACAACTCGATTGAATCACCCAGCTTGGGGAAGACGATTGAGTTCGACGGAGCTAGTTCAATTTCAAGCTTGGATTGGAATCATGTTATAAGAAAGCTCACTAGGACATGGGGTGGCACCCAAGCCATTGAGAGCTCATCACATTGGCTCATAGGCATGGCTCAGTGGTTACATGGTTACAAGGTAGCTCGAGAGAAGCTCACAAGGAAAATCCAACTTAGCTCGGGCTTGGCACCAAGGTAGCTTGATTATGGAGGCGATGAAATGGTTTGGTGAACCAAGTTGATTCGAGCCACAATATTGAAATAACTCGACATGAACTCAATGAATGAAAAAATGAGCCAAAACCAGCTCATGGGAGTGAGGAGTTATCCATTTCGGGCTTAGGAAAACACCTGAGTTGATCAGTCAGGAATGACTTGATGGATAGCTCGAGGGAACTCATGAATTCACAAAAGTGTGATGATTTGGTGGAAAAGTGGAGACTGGGAGCCATTATGCTAGGTTAGAATGTTGGTAAAATTGCTCTAGAAGTCCAGAGTCCCCATCTCAGGCCTGCGGGTTTTCGTGATAAGGAAGCCATGCCTTGAATGGTAAGATGGCCTTTGGGTCCTGAGATTAAAATTACCACTCTGTGGAGACTGATTCAATGATGAGCCAAACCATGTGGCTCACATGACATGGACGGACTCGAGCAATCCAAATGCCAAACAAAGAATAAGGCTCACAGTAATCCCGCACCATTTGTGGAAGTGTGGAGATGATAAATCAACTTGCCAAGTTAGAACATGGGTAGAACATTTCAGAAATTCCGCACTTTAGTCTGTGGCTATGGGAAACGTCGGGGAAATTGCCAATGGGCGGGTAATGTGGTGGGACTCACCCAATGAGTGATCTCAGGGAGAAGGAAATGCTCTAGGTGGTTACCAAGTTGAACGTTGAGGAGTTATGGATATGAAATCATAAAGGCGGTTTGTGTGGGCATGAGTCACCATGTCAAGGGCTCGACTAGGTTTTAGCGAATGGACCGCCATGTAAGGTGAGTTGTCATCAAGATGTCAGGCCAGGTTCTAATCAATGTGGAAGGTGGAGAACTGAGTCAAATGTTGAGCGGTGTGGAAATAGAGGTTGATGCAACACATTGTGGAGGGTGATGAAGTCACTTAGTGTATTGAGCACGAAGGAAAAACTGACCCAAAATTAGTTCATCATAGAATTCGCTGCAATGCAGAGTCAAGTCAGTCAGGATGAAGACACTTCAAAGGTTGGAGAATCATTCTAGCTTGAGCATGAGCTCATTAAATAATATGGACCGAGTCAAGTAGAAGAGTTCATGGTGCTAATTTGATAAAAGAGCTCGACTTGGTAAATTGAGTTGAAGCAAAGATAAAATGGTAGCGGTGGAGCTTTCTCGATTAAGCTGGGTCAATACATGGTCAAGTCATAGAGTTGGGCTACCTCAACCAAGTCACATTGGAGCTTGGTATATAACCAAATTGTCTCATTAAGGTCGAATCAATGCAGGTCGGTGAGAACAGAACTCAGTAAGAATAGGAAGAGCTCGGCGGAGAGCTCATTTTGGGAGCTCAACGTGGTGTAGCATAGGGAGCTCAGATACGTCAACACGAGTCGGAGGTAATTCGTAAAGATATTAGTTTGGTCTGATTCGGGCTTATGTAAATAAATTTGATTGGCAAGTAGATGGATCTCAATAACCTCGGGTGAGCCAAGGGTCTGTCAAGCGATACATAGTTCAATGTGATAAAAGAGGAGGTCGAACGAGGATGTTGGAGTGCATGAATGATAGGCTTAGGAATGGATCTCGACAAGAATGAGAAGAGCTCGATGGAGATTTATTCAGTGATAGGAGCTCAGCTCATTTTGCGGTGAAGGATGATGGATCTCGTGACCAACTCGGTGATTTGGCTCAGCAAGCCAACCACTGAGTTGGTTCTTTTTGACCCATTCACAAGGACCCCTCCCTCTTCAATGCAAACCCGTCAACGAGGGGTCCCACCATTATTTTTAACTAGATTAATATTTTATTTTAAATATTTTATTAATAATATTTGTTGTTATTATTTAAATATTTTATTTAAATATTCCTTTAATTAATTAAGAGGATTAGGTCAACAAGAAATTAATGGCACATGATGCAAGCTTCTAAAGTGGTTCAACCAACTGTAATAAATACATCATGTGCCTTCAATTTAGGAAGGGAATTTATGACTCCTTATCTCCTCTCTCTCAACTTCTTCTATAAATGTAAGATGGAAACTCATTCCAAGGAGTTGGACAAGTTAGACTTCTGAGACAAGTGCATATTTTAATAGGATTCCTACTTCTCCTGCAAGTTGTTCTTGTATGTTGAGGGAACTTTCAAGCCTATTTTCCAAGATTATAATGGTAACCATTTCCTCTTCCAAATGTATGATGTATTGTGCACATTGTTGAAGTAATAAAATTTTGTGTTTTGTGACTAATCTTGGTCCTTTCATCCTTCTATACTTCTTTGTGCCTTTCTCATGCTTGTAGGTACACCGTGCAAGTTCAAGTTTTTATTGCAGGTTCTTGGAGTTTTGTGCTTATCAAGTGGTGGAGCATTGCATGCATTTGAGTTGTGGTGCTTGTTCACCCTTCTTAAGTTCATCCTTCTTCACTGGAATACTAATAGATTGTTTTGTCTAATCAAGTTTAACAAAGGGAATGCATGCTTCCTAATCTGTGGTATTTTGTACCCTCTCTAAGTTGCAGTAGGTGAAGTTGACTTGTGGTGCACACACTCTCTTCAAATAAACCTTTCTTGACTCTGGCAATACCTTTTATTTGATAAATCACCATCCCTAGTATAGTTTCATTTCTGCAAATCTCTTTCCCTATAACACATGAAAATGTTAGCATATGTCTAGATAAATATTTTATTGAACTAGGAGTAATATAACACTTAGTTTAGGAAGAGAAAGCTGACCTTCTCCAAAGGTTCACCTCGAGCCCAAGTCCCACAGCTTGAGAGGTGATCCCATGTTTCCCAATCATACCGAACGTACTATTCACATTCTGGTCATTCGGAGGGTGTAGTGAAAGAGGTTCATGATGGAGAAATGGTATAAAGATATGACTAAGTGCTCATTGGTAGATAGAATAACAATAGATTGGTTGCAAGTGCAATGCATTAAGAGGTTATGTCTCTATTTTAACACCAAGGGAGGGAAGGCAGTAAAGTTGTGACATGATGAGATGATATCTTACAAAGAATTTGATGTGATAGAAAAGTGAGAAATAAAACTATGTCCTTAAGGAAGAAAAAATATGACCATGACGGTGAATTTTGATGGAAATAAATGATGCCCCAAAAGAGACACAAATATGAAATGGAAAAAATGGCCACAAATGTGGACTTGATGAAATATATGGTTCCCTAAAAGAGGCACAAATATGGCCATAATGGTGGAATTTGATAAGAAAATAAAAAAATGGTCCCTCACGGAAGGACAAACATGGCCTTAAAGAAGGGCCTCGATAAAAATAAATGGTCTGTCAATGGAAGGAAAAATATGGCCACAAATGTGGTCTTGATGAAATAGATGGTGCCCCAAAAGAGGCGCAAATATGGCCACAATGGTGGGATTTGATAAGCAAATAAAATAAATGGTCCTCAATGGAAGGTCAAATATGGCCACCACAGTGGACTTAAGGTGAGATGAAGATTTGGAAAAAATTAGTTTATACTAGATGAATTTGGATGAGGTAAATAAAAAAATGTCAAGGAGTGAAGTCCCCTTGCATCAAAAGTGTTATATGGGAAAATAAGGGATGAATTGATGTGGAAGGAATGCTAAGGATGCTTCCCTAATGAATTATATGTGGATCAGTAAATGGTGTTGAAAGAGTTTATATGAGATTGTTCGGGATTTGGATTGGATAAACGGTTGGAGACCACAAGTGTTCTTGGAAAGGTAAGCAGTATTGATGAACAATGAAGGACCTTCCTTAGGAGGAATTTCATGTGCATGAGGGATGTTAAGGGGTGATATGGATGGAGGAATCATGGGAAAACCGATGGATGGGATACTAATTGGATTAGATGTAGATGGAGAAGGATATTTCCCCTGAATGAGGAAATATTCTTTCTCAATAAGGTTGTGGACAATTGTCTGAAAGGCCTTACAATGTTCAATGTCATGGCTTGGGGTACGATGATAAGCCCAAATACAATTAGGATTGAACCATGATGGCTTTGGACCATAGGGATTAAAGGCTTTAATGGGAGGAAGCATGATTGTGGAAATTTGAGTTAAATGTTGAAGGATATCTATGTAGGACCCCATCAAAATGTTAAAAGGAAGATAACTCTTATGATGTTTTGGCTTGAACTTAGGTACAGATATAGATTGGTTGAATGAATTAGATAAATCAAATTTAGTTAGAGGACTGGATTGTTTGGATTGGGATTTAGGTGAGGATGTACATTGGATGGGTAGATTATATGTCTCTAATGACAAATCAAATTTGATTATAGGATTGGATTGTTTGGCTATAAATTTATTGTTGCGAGATGTTGTAGATGAAGGGACTGACCCTAAAATATATTTTACAACATTGGATTTCTAAAAATGGAGAAGACCCTCCTTTTTACTAGGATGCATAGGAGACTGTTGGGGATGTTTTCCATGATCCTTAGACTTTGATTGAGAATATTTACCCTTGACAGGGATGATAATAATCTCATCTGGAGGATCTAATAGTGGTGATGTGGATATTGATGGAGAAAGTTTCCTAAAACAATAAGAGGATATTAATGGATAAATAGGTGTTTGTATGATGCGATTAATGAGATCTATGTGAGATGTGGATTGTTTAGGTTTTGGCATGGAAAGAGTTGATTTTGTAGAGGGATAATGGATCCCCCTTGTGTTTGTCTAAGGTGGAGGTGTTTGTTCTATAAATTCCTCATGGGGTACCATTGGTGGAGTGGAAAATCAAGAGAGACGAAAGAGATAGAAGGATTAAGTAAATAATATTGGGATAAGATGGGAAATGTGGCCATGGTAAAGGATTTAAGTATAGGTGATGAAGTTATCAAGGTAGGGATAACTGGATTTGTTGATATGATAGATACATGGGTATTTGGGAGTGATAGGGAGGTGGGTGTAATTGGTATATTTGGAGACATGGGTGATGTGGTGATGGGCATGTTTCATGAGAAGTTGAATATGACAGGTTAGGGCACAAGAGATATGGATGAAGTGGTATGTATACTCGAAGCTGATGTGGATGTGGTTAAGGTCGTCGGTGTGGTCAGTATGGGAGAAAGTGCAAAAGGAGGAATTAGGATTGATTCTGAGGATGATCTGATGGGTAAAGGTAGAATGGATGTACGTAGGGTAGTCAAACCTACTGAAGGGGATGTGGTAACCGATGGAGTAGACATGATAGGTAATGAATTGGGTGTAGGATTAATGCCTGGTGTAGAAGTAATTAAGAATGGTAGATTCATAATTGTTTCAAATGTAGTTGATGTTGTAGGTGGGGTTGTAATGGTACATGTAGTAGAAGTGAGTTTAGGTGGGATGGTTGTAGAGATGAGTGATGTAGGTGTAGTAATAAGTGTGTTTGATGCAAATGTGGGTGAAGGCATAAATGTGAGAGATGTAGGGATAGGTGTGGATATTAATGGGGATGAAATACGTGCTAAGGATGAATTTTATGCGATAGATTGGGGTATGATCGAAGTGGATAAAATAGATGGTATAGTCAAATGTGATGCAGATGTGGTAAGAGTAGAAGAAGGAGTGGGTTTAGGACAAGTAGTAAAACTTGATGTAGGAACATGCAGAGTTGGTGATAAGATGAGATCTTGATTGAAAGTGTCAATCATGTAAGCATTTGATAAGTGAGATGTAAAAGGGGATTGATTTATTAGTGGTTGATTAGGAAAAGTTTTTGTAATTCTATCGAGAGGTTGGCTAGAGGAAGTGGTGGAGCTATTGATTTGGATATCCCCCTTATTTATAAGTTTTTGGATGTGATATTTGAAGGAACAACGTTTCTCAATGGCGTGACCTTTGACTCAATGATATTTACAATAGTGGGCTTTGTGATACCAAATAGGATTGGCTTGCGAATTGTCCACGGGTTGTATAGGAGGAAGTTAGATGGATTTCACAGCCATTAACTTAGAAAATACCAAACTATATGATTCTCCTAAGGGAGTTTATTTGGTTTTTGATTGAGGGGCCCATTGTTGAGTCCTTGTGCTTGATGTAGTTACGAATGAGGGCTTAATAACCATGGTGTTGGCCGTACCTTTAAATGTGTCATTATGTGTGGATGGTTTAGTAGAATTTACTGTAGGATCAGTCAATTTGAGTTTAAGATGACCCTGTTTAATGTCATGGGTTTTGAGTTTGTGATCCATGATGAAGGCTTCATCAAAGGTTCATAATGATTGGATTTGAAAAATAGATTATATGTGTTTCACACATGAATGTGAGAAGAGTTTTCTGATTTAAGTTTGAGGAAGAGAGAAGGAAAGTTGGTTTATAACACCATGCCATCGTACGAAAAAGTTTGTGATGGGATATTTGTCAAACTATCGAATGGTGTATAGGTCAGGGATAGTGGTTTTACATGCAATGTTAATTGAAAAGTGTTCTAAAAATAGTTGTGTAATATAGGTGAAAGAGAATATGGAATCTTATGGGATACCGTTGTACTAGTCCAACACGGGACCAGATAAGGATATGGGAAAAGTGCGAAGTAGTAGGTCTTGATCATGCACAATAAGACAACATGCATGTTTGAACACACAAATATATTGTTGAGGATCTTCTTTGCTGTTGAAGTTAATAAAATAGGGAAGTTTCCAATGATGAGGGTAGGGTTTGATTGGACCTGACAAATGAATTGGTTTATTATAGATTTTTTCATAGGATAATGTATCCTTAGGTGCCAAGGTAGTCGCTCCTAAATTGGCCAACCAATTCATCAAAGCATGAATAAGATCATTTTATATGTTGTTAGGTTGAGATTGAATTGGTTGTGTGGTTTGAAATGTGGCTTGATGATGCAAATGATATGTTTGTTGATGTGTGGGTGTTTGGGGAATCATTCGATAAGGTGGTTGATGAACTTGTGGGTGGGATGTTTGCAGAATTGTTTGATGAGGATTAATATATGTCATTAGTTGAGATGGAATATGTTGTTGTAATGTTTGGTGTTGACAAATAGGGACATGATGTGACCATTGAAGTTGGGTATGTTGTTGTGGTAAATGAGAAGAGGGGATATGAGTGTTACAAGATTGAGATGGTTGGGGCATAAGATGGGTGGGAAAGTAAGTGCTAAGAGGTTTAGATGATTGGATAGGCATATTAATAGCGAATGAAATAGAATTGACAAAAAGGGATGTGGGTGGAATGTGATCCATTAATTGGGGAGAGTGAAAGGATTGAGATATTGTGGGGGATTTTTGAAATAAAAAATCATATATGGGGGCAGGATGAGGTGCAAGAGTTCATAAAGGAGTAGGATATGGGGGTGTGGTTGTTTTAGGAAGATTGGATTGGTGAGAGATACTAGAATTGGTTTCAAGACATGAATGATTGTAGATGGCACGGTCCTCATAAAGCAAGGCCATAAAGATAGGGGTTGGGTAACTGAAGGTGTGGTTTTGAGTTTATAATCTTGTTGGGAAAGATCGTTAGGAGAAGTAACTTTATTGGATGGAGGACATTGTTGTTTTGTTTCTAATTGAGAGAGAGTGATAATAGGCATGAAATAGAGAAACATTTGTTTATGTAGCTTGTTGACAAACAAATCAAGCAACATTTTTTATCATCATATTTAATTTAAGGGATATGAACAAAAAAGTGGATAACAAAGGTTTCTTAAGAACGGTAGTCTAAGGTTGGTTTTTGGTAGGTTGTGGCTAGGGAGATGTCTGAAACAATTTCCTGTTGGGTGTTCAAATCACAATCAATGAACTAGGTGAAAGGAGTGTCCTATTATGTTGATTATGTTCGTGAAGTTTCAGGTAGAGTGTGATAAGTGAAATGCAGAAGGTTACTCCCCTAGTTAAACTAGCTGATTAGGCATGACGTACGGTGTTCATTTTAGACCAAATTTGAAGTGTGAAGTTTGATGAGACAATTAACCAGAAAATGCAATTACAATACAGAAAAGATAAAAAGGGAGAAATAAGGAAACCTGGAGAATTCTTTCCCCTGTTATTTGATTGCACATGATAATGATGTTTGTCACAGTGATAATTAGTGTCCGGGAACATTTGGGTACTCCAGATGTGCACCATACATGATTTCGAATAGGGTTGGTAAAATGAGATTGGTGGCGTGTTTATTTTTTATTTTTATTTTTAATATTAGTCTTTGACAACATAATGCAACATTGTGATCGTGAGTTTGTATAATTCACCTGTAAAATCAAAGAACACAATTAGTCATTTTAGTCAGAAAATAACATAAAAAAATGGAAAGGCCTTAAATTTGTTAGTTGATTTTCAAAGTAAATTGATTATAAAAATAAGTAATCTAAAAATGATTTTATATCAAAGTAAGGCCTAATGAGTTGTGAACTAAGATCTAGTGAAAGTGATCGTATGAAAAAAAAAGAATAGAAACGACCAAACGGTGGTTAGTACTTTATCAAAGTGATATAAATATAAACAGGAAACCTATTATCAACTTTATAACATGGGTTAATGAAATGTGGAACATACAAAAAATTATGTAAGGACATCGAGCAGTTTATGGATGAAAGAGAAAAGTAATAATGAAGCTTATCTAAACAATGGATTAAATTAAAATACTCTAAATAAAAATGATAACGATTGTTGATTTATTTTGTTGATTTTAATTTAATTTATCAAAAAGGATGATAATAACATAAAAATGCTTTGATTTTCGATTTTATTATTATTATTTTTAATTTGATTTTTTATTATTTAAATAAATAAATATCAACTATTAAGTTTTTTTTTTTTAATAAAAATAAAAATGGGATCTATATACGGTTAGAAATTAAGATCTTAATGAAGATATATACCTATTTTGTTGGGTAAATGCAAAGGTACTTGAAAAGTAAGATATACATCTATTGTACGACTAAGATCAAGAACAAAATCCACACGAGGAGATTAATTTCCATATTTTTGTCCCATGCGAGTAGAATCCAAAGTATAAATTGTTTTTTATTTGATTATTATGATGTATTTAACAATAAAAATAAACTTGATACTAATTATGAACAACTAAATACCAAGCCAGTTGAAAACAGGAAGAACACTTACCTTCACAACGATACAAACTAGTGAATGCAAGAAGCACACCACACTGATGGAGATAACACTGAACCCTGCAAATAAGTGGATCAAAAAAAATGTTTTATGAAATATATCTATATGAGGGAGCTATGAAACCAGATAACCGTTCTACGTACGACATCTGTACAAGATGAGTAATAGAATAGAACAAACAAAATGAACATATCTGGGATCCAATCCCAGCGGGCATACCATAATGTTGTACAACAAACTTCATTCTTGCGCGGGTAAATGCCAATACTAGGAGTCACTAGTAACTTCAAATGATGGAGAGCTTAGGACCTCGGATGTGGATATGGATCTACGGGCGCCAAGAAGATGGATCTACAATAATGCCTACAAAACTAAAATAGATGTGATTAGATAAACATATGCGGGGGTTTCCTGGACAATGATGGTTCCAAGAAGATATAAACTTCCTTGGAAGATGTCAACCCTCGTGTCAAGAAAGAGAGGAATAAATCATGAGAAGTAGATAACAGATAAAAGCAAAGAAATGTAATATACCATGTAAATGAAAAAGTAAGGGCACTTAGCTGATGTTATGCTTTGGTGATGAAACGAGCATCATAATGGCATTACGAGAGCAACATGGGGATGATGGTAGAGTTTTTCCTTCAAACAACATAAATAATTTTCCAAAGTTTTCATATCTTCAAGTTTCAAAACTTGTTTTAGATTTTTCTTCTTATTTATCACATTTCAAGTTTCAAAATATGCAAATATTTCATATTATTCTTAAGAGGGGGGAAAGGGTTCTATTTATAGCTTGAATAAGGATTAAAATCTGAGGTTAACGAGTAATTGAGGTTTGTAAAAGTAACCCTATAATGGGACATGATTAGGAGTTGATTTGACTTTGGGGCTCATGATTTGTAAAAAAATGTGTGATGTGGAGTGGGGACATGATTTGAAAAAAAGAAAAGATATGATATGAGTGGGGACATGATTTGAAATATTAGGTGTAATAGTGAATCCCATGTGGATTACTTTACACTATTGAATTTTTAAATAAGATGTCAGCTTTTGATGTATTTAGGATTTAGAATTATTAAATTCATGGGTGGGGTTCTTGAATTTAATAATTTTGGGGGATTGATTATTAGTTGGGATATTAGATTTGATTTGATTAAATTGAACTTGATTAAGTGGGGAACATATGGGGTTCATGATTTGGATGATTTTTGGATTATTTAATTATGAGATGGGATGATATGACCTAATTAGAATAATTGATTATTTAGCATATAATGAGGTTTAAGTATGTGAAAGGGGATCAATTAAGTTATAAGATTAATTAATTGAACACACATTTTTGGTTGGAAACGAGATTCTCTTGGATAAGCCTGCTGAAGGAGAGAAAATGTGGGGTGATACCAAAATTTGGTGTCTACATGCGTGTTAGTCACTTTCTCCACATGGAAGGTTTGAGCAGTGGTCCTACATGGAGTGGGGAGATCCGCGAGTGGTAGCTCGAGCAAGGGGAGTTGTGGATGGGGTAATGGAGACCAAAATTATACATGGCACATGTATTGTTGTGTAGCCCTCATAAGATTAGGAATTAAAGCATATGCATAATCAATACGGGCTTATAAACCCTGCAACTATGTCGAAAACAAATAATCATGAGGATAAAACTTTCAGGGATAACGATCCCTCAAAATACAACATTGCGATTACTTCATAAAATAGTATTATCTTTACATAGGTTAATCTTAAAACATTGTCCTAATACTTTCTTGTTTCTCAAGGATTTTTAATCGTTTAGACGTAATCTTCATGATCACGCATATGATTGTTTCATTTTGTATGCATGTATATTTGATTTTGTTTGGGAGATATAAGGAATGACGATGTTCTTCTATTGCCTTCATCATTTAGTATTGTGTTAAGTCCTAGCTAAAGGGCGGGAAGAGTTGTTGGGATAACAAGTCAGTCATGTCTGGAGAGCCAACGGGAAAGGATCCACGTGGTTGGGGAGGGCATGCGTGGATTGGTTGACTAAAGCAAGGTGAGGATTGTTTGAGTTTCATGGTTTAGGGAGCTCAGGGATTGTTTGTGTGGAGGTGGCCGAGCTGGCCGAGTGAGGGATTGATGTGGAGAGGTAGTCGAGTGAGATTGGATGGAAGTCAAGTTAGCTGTGTCGAGTCAGGTGGAAGAGAGATGGACGACTGGGGTGGGGATTGTGGAAGTAAGAACTTGCAAAGGAAAGGGAGATGAGGGCATCGAGTGGCCTGGCACAGGATTGTGAGGATGGATCGACCGAGGAGCCGAGTCGGGGGAGGCATAGGGTAAAGAGGCCGAAGAGGAGAAGAGAAGGTGTAACTCGGTTAGGGAGGGAGAGTGTTAGATTAGGTAGGTGGAGGGTTGTTGGAGGTGAGATAGAGAGATCAATGATAACTAGGGGAATGTGTAGTTAGGATAATATTTTTTTAATAATATATATTTTTAATTTTATTTTATTTTATAACAAGTACATATATATATATATATATATATATATATATATATGTTTCTAATTTTAATTTTTTAATTAATATTATTTATTTAATAATAAAAACAAACTTGATACTAAATATAAACAACCAAACAACAAATTTTTAAACACAACAAAACTATGTACCTCGAAGACAACCGAAACTGGAATGATCATAAACAATAAAATGATGAGAATATTATTAGCATGAGAAGAATGCGAGAACCTACACCTATACAAGATGAGCAAAGGAAGATAAAAACAAATGACCAGAACTTGGGTCTGGTCCCGTCGGGCATGCCATAATGTTGATCAGGAAACCTCAGTCTCGCACGGGTGAATGTCGATACTGGAAGCCACTAGCAACTTTGAATGATGGAGGGCTTAGTACCTTGGATGTGGAGATGGATCTATGGGTTCCAAAAAGATAGATATGTAATAATGCATGCAAAAACTCGAATAGATATGATTAGATCAAGATATGTGGGGGTTTCCCGAACAATGTCAGAAAGATGGAAATTTAAAAAAATGAACAATAGACAACATGTAGATTTAGAGAAATACAATATGCCCAGTAAAATAAGAAACGAAATACTGCATGTGGGAGAGATTAATAAGATCCTTAGATACAGTGTCAGAGATTTTCCATGGCTTCAAAACTCAACTTCAAAACTTATTTCAGAATTTTCTTCTTATTTCCAACCCTTCAAGTTTCAAAATATGCAGAGATTTCATATATTCTTAAGAGGGAGGAAAGGGTTTTATTTATAGCTTGAATATGGGTTAAATTTGAGGTTAACGAGTACTCAAGGTTTGCAAAAGTAACTTTGCTTAATGGAACATGATTAGGAACTGATTTAATTGTGGGGCTCATGATTTTTAAAAAAGAAAAAGTGTGATGTGGAGTGGGGACATGATTTGAAATGTTAGGTGTAATAGTGAAGCCATGTGCATTACTTTACACTATTGAATTTTTGAATTTGATGTCGGATTTTGATTTATTTAGGATTTAGAATTATTAATTTCATGGGTGGGGTTCATGAATTCATAATTTTGGGGGATTGATTTTTAGGTGGGGATTGATTTTGATTTGATTGAATTGAATTTGATTAGGTGGGGAACATGTGGGGTTCATGATTTGGATGGTGGGTGTATTAGTGGATTTGATTTGATTTATTAATGATTTGGATTATTTAATTATGAGATGGGATGATATGACCTAATTGGAATAATTGATTCTTTAGTATATAATGAGGTTTAAGTATGTGAAAGGGGATCAATTAAGTTATAAGATTAATTAATTGAACACACATTTTTGGTGGGAAACAGGATTCACTTGGATAATCCTGCTGAAGGAGAGAAAATGCGGGGTGATACTAAAATTTGGTGTCTACACCACCAATTCATCCCAGAACATCAATTGGGTTAGATATTACATGGCCAAAATTACTGTAGTAGAGGAAGTCGCCGCTAGGAATAGAAAAGTGAAAGCTCCCATAAAAATGGGGAGAAAAATTACCCAACTATTTGATCCGCTTGGGTCTTAGCATGTCTAGTAAAATTTGATATACAAAAATATAGTAGGAAAATGAGTACTTGTCCAAATCTGGTGAGTACAATAATTACCAGAAACCTGACATCTAAACCAACAAAATGTTCATGTTGGTCCATGGAGAATCAGAACAAATGAGAGTGACATAATAATAATTTCAAGATCTTGGCATCCTTATATGTTAATGAGAAAGGGAGAGGAAAAGGGGTTTACCAGGGATGTTGATAGCCACAGTAGCCCAAAAACCTATGTTGGATGTGAAAGAGAGAAATACTGACCAAAACTTGCCTTCTTGTGCACCTCCCTTCCCAAAATGAGACCTCATGGAAATGATGGAGCCGAACTCGCTTGTATTCGCATAGGCCCACACTATCACCACTGCAAAAAGTGTAATGAGAATTGGAGAAAAATATTTCTCCATCTTTGTGATGCTCTCCATCCCATTCCATATAATTAACATTTGCAGAGACCACAAAATAAGGATCTTATTCCATATAATTCATTGATGAGGCTCTCATTAGGATCTAATGTCATGTCAACAACTATTGTATCTGAAAATGCATTCGGGTAAGTGCAGCAAGTTGGTGGACAATTAAGTGGACATAAAAACATGAAATTTAGGTATTGTAATCATGGTTTTTAAACCACACTTGCGTAATTTTTTTTATAGGTTTAGAGATTTCTGAACCTCAAACCATGATCACGGTCCTCTGAGACAAAAAAAAATAGACCCGTTACTCCTTATTTTCCCCCATTTTTCCTTTTGAACTGCAATTTCTCCTAGACATTTGGCACTTGCACTTTGAATACCCCCTAAAAATTGCTCTTCAGACTTTTGGATCGCAATAGTTTCAACCATGCCGTTAAGACAAAGAGGTAAGCCCTCAATTTTGATTTTTTTTTTGCATTTTAGGTTTTTTTTTGTGATTTTCATGGGTTTTTCAATTTTTTTTATGTATATAATTTTTTTGTTTTGTCAGTTGCTCGATAAGCTCATAATCCTGTAAAACATCGAAATATTCCTCAAAACCCTCCAAACATTCCTCAAAACCCTCCTCCAAACATAGCTCTGCCTCCAGTGGCTCCTTTTATCCCCATGAAACCAACATGAACACAAGTTGATATCATTAGAAGAATCCAAAAAAATAAAATTGTCATTGAGAACCTTATTCAGACTATAAGACAAAATCATGCCACAAATTTGTCCTGCATGACTTTAGCCAACACATTGCAAACATTGATTGACGAAGTCGACTCTGCAACCAACCAAATAGACAGATGGAATACCTTTAGAGGTGATTGTAGGTGGTGGTATGCAAATAAATTATCCCATGTGGCCGTAAAAGATAATTTTTTTTGGAAAAGACTGCATTTGTGCATTATTTACTGACCCGAGAACCAATGCCCCCCGCAACTATTTACAAATGGTTCCCAATCCATTGGTGTCATGATGACTGAATCAAGAACAATTTTTGGGACCGATGGTGGATGGTTTTTTATTTTATTTTAAATAGAAAGAGCCGGTGAAGGAAACATCCAGCGTCGACATACTAGCTACTGCAGCTAGGCGTGTTACAAACGTAAGTTTCAAGTTGTACTTACATTTCAAATTTCATTTGATTGCACTTTTATTATTATAATGTTTCACTTGTACATGTACATATTAATATATGTTTGTCTTTTATACGTAGGAGCCTGGCGGGTCATCATTTACTCTAGGAACTGAGGCTACTGACACGCCTCACGTGACTTTTGTGCAGGTTAGTTTCTCTTTACACTTTGTTTCTAATCATGAAAGTTCACATGAATTATGCTTTGGGTCTGTTATGTGGCAATCATGTAGATTAATATTGATTTGTACATGTTTTTTGTATAACTTATGACTGCCAGAGAGACTCCTCCATATATGCAGATTGTGGAGGCTGATGTAGATACTGCCATAGCATCTACAGATCCACTAACTAAGGTACAATTTTTCAAATTTGTTAAATTTTGGAGGAATTATTAATTATTACTTAAATCTACAATATCAAATTTTGTACATGAAATATTTAATTTGAAATTTCATTATTTGTATGTAGCTTACCCCTCGTGAGTCTATTGTTGCCCCTACGACGTGTCAACGACAAATTGATAGGGATCATGACATTGTGGTAAGATTTCACATGCATTTTAACTAAATTCTAAGTTTATAAATTTTGAATGTATTTTAATAATCTTGGTGTTAAAAAATTGTTGTTTATGAATGTGCAGGTTAGGTTATAGGCCTACTTAGAAACGCCTAGGACCACACGGATGAAATCCATAGTTGCATCTCCCCCCACTACATCCCTAGGTCATGGACATGATACTTCTAGCAAGGTGAAGAGATGGAAGATGTTTTATGATTAGATTCATAGGACATGGATGTACATATATATATATATATATATATATATATATATATATATATATATATATATATATATGGGCCATCTAGTCCTAGTTCATGATTCTTCATATAGCCCATTGTATATATAGCCTTATGTGACCGCATGTGGTCCTATATGTATGACACACTTAGTTCGAGATGTACACATGTTATGAACTTATATTTTCAAAGACGTGCATCCAGCACACTTAGTTTGATACATTATATATCCATGTGTTGGTTTTCATAACGATATTACTTCTATGTTTGATTCGATTTCATTGCACATGATATCCTTCTATGTATGTTTTCATAACCATATATTAGTTATATATGTATGTTTGATTTAAAATTAAAAAACCACGTCCCGGAGCACTACATGGTACAATTGTTAAGCAAACCTATTCCATTAAGCAAAACCTATGATAACCATGCTAGGTGAACTACAAAAGGGCAATACGTAATTACTTTTTTCACAGTAATTATGTAGGGTGTATGTGCAACCCTAATTATTTTCCCACCTCCTAACAATGTGCACATCTTTGAAAGAATGGTTGTGAGGGAGTTTCTATAATTAACATTTTTATTTTAAAGCTAACACTCATTTGTTGCATATCAACTAATGCGAACATTGTTAGAAATAAACGAGGTAGAGTTCATCTTGAACTATATAAATATAACGTTACTATGGTCCAACATTGCATGGTACAATTGTTAAGAAATTAAGGGAAACATTTACATTGTTTTAGAGATTATCCCATTAATAGGGCTTATCCCATTGATCAATAGATACACTTTATCTCTTTATAATTTGGTGCTATGCCAATCAGCTAAGAAGTTACACATGATTTGATTACCGTAAGTAGATTCACTTTCCTATTAAGTCTTATATGTTTTTGTATTTAAGCACACACTTTAAAAATCCCATTTTTTGTATACCCTACAATCCTTCTAGTCCAAAATACACATTTTTGTGAGGGGGTTTGTCAATTAATTCACATCCTTACCATTCCAAGGTATTTGAAAAAATTTCAAGGTTCTTCAATGAATTTTAAAACGATATATCAAGGAATTTGTGAGCATTCTTTACATATTTATTTAGGATGTTTGTACATATGTTACGACATATCAATCTAGATAAGAACACATAAATATGTATGTAATGTATATTATCAAATAATTCACATCCTTGCATTTTAAAGATGATACACTGACAATTTTTTAGGCATTTCAAATGATAGCAGGTATCCTTGTCATATTTATTTGAAACCCTAACATCTAATAAAAATATATTTGTTTAACATTTAATTTTGAAACTACGATATACAAATCGACACATATCATATATGATGTTAGATGTTATATAATGGTAAATTGATGGTTCTTAACTTAGTTGGCAAAAAATATGCAAAAAATATTCTTAACAAGTTCTATTGTGTATTAACATGCTTAAAAAGAGATCATTTAACAATCATTAGAGTATTTTCATAGTAATGTTTTAACCTTGTTGCAATCTCATTGATGTTAGCCGAGTAGCACGATAAGTCATGCCTTAAGACGTCGTGGTCCAGCAAACTGTCACCGCCAATGTGTTTGATTGGGGGGTATATGCCTTTAGGTGCTATGGCAGGCTCTAGGGAGGCCCAAATTAGAGTTAGACCACTCGATCCGAAGCCTTCCTGGCATTCCTTGAGCCTTTGTGGCATAAATGTTTACAAACTACCTTTTCTAGGCAGTCCTAGGAAATGAACAAAGGCGAGTAGTGAGAAGTCATGCCTCGAGATGTCATGGAATCGAAATGACTATGCCGACACGTCTAGGTGGCTAGGTGAACGCTAGAGGAGGCGTCGTTTTGGTTCACGACAACGTCATTACTTCTGGGTTACTTCATTCATGCGTAGTCCCTTAAGAGCCCTGAGACCAAAAAATCGTTCAACTTCGACGGGTGACTATGTGGACCCCGTGGCACCTGGAGACGTCTCATCCAATCTTGCACCTTGGTGTAAGGACCCTATACAATAGGTTGCCTCTATTTTTTCCTTCTCCAATCGGTGCTCTCGCTGCCCTATTGTTTGCAAACGCATGAAATAGTGCAGTTTGACCCAGTTTAAGGCTATCAAACACTATATTTTGTAAATGGTGGGTTGTGGCACTAAACCAACTGTGTCAACACGTTCGAGTGGCCAGGGGAATGCTAAAGGAGTCATCATTTTGGTGAATGAAAATGTTGTTGCTTCTGGGCTACTTTGTTCGGGTGTAGTCCTTTAAGAGCCCTGAGACCAAAAAATTGTTCAACTTCGAAGGGTGACTACGCGGACTCCGTGGCACGTAGAGACGTATCATTTGATCCTAAACCTTAGCGTAGGGACCTTCTACAATAGGCTGCCTCTATTTTTTAATTCTCCAATTGGTGCTCTCGCTGCCCTATTGTTTGCAAACATGTGAAATAGTGCAATTTGAGCCAATGTAAGGCTATCAAACACTATATTTTGCAAACGGTGGGTCGTGGCACCGAACCGACTACGCTGAAACATCTAAGTGGCTAGGTGAATGCTAGAGGAGGTGTCATTTCAGTGTACAACAACTTTGTTGCTTCCGGGTTACTTCGTTCAGGCATAGTCCCTTAAGAGCCATGAGACCAAAAAATTGTTCAACTTCGACGGGTGACTACGCGGACTCCATGTCACCTAGAGATGTCTCATCTAATCCTACACCTTGGTGTAGGGACCCTCTACAATAGCTTGCCTCTATTTTTCCCTTCTTCAATCAGTGCTCTCGTTGCCTTATTGTTTGCAAATGCGTGAAATAGTGCAGTTTGAGCCAGTGTAAGGTTGTCAAACACTATATTTTGCAAACGGTGGGTCGTGGCACCAAACCGAATGTGCCGACACGTCTAGGTGGCTAGGTGAATGCTCGAGGAGGTGTCATTTTGATGTGTGACAACGTCATTGCTTCTGGGCTACTTCGTTCGGGCATAGTCCCTTAAGAGCCCTGAGACCAAAAAATTGTTCAACTTCGACGGGTGATTACTCGGACTTCGTGGCACCTAGAGATTTTTCGTCTGATCCTACACCTAGGTGTAGGGACCCTCTACAATTACATGCCTCTATTTTTCCTTCTCCAATTAACTACCACTGAATTTGTAGGGTACTCAATATCTTTTCCATCTATAACAGGAGAAGTCAACTTCTTTCTTTCCTCAATGCAACGACATAAGAAATAGTTTGTTCCTTCTTCATTGTCTTCTGTCGCAATAACTGCAAACACATGTCCTACAAAAAAAGGTTTCAACTCAAATTTAAATTACATATTAAAATTTCAATGGAAGTAACTCAATACAAAAATTGTAAATAACCATAAATACCTTGTTGCACCAAAATCAAAATTTTGTCAAAGTCCTTAGATGTTGCAACTTCATCTGTAGAAACAAGTCGTAATGCTTGTGGAGGTTGATAACTAGGAAGCAGAGTTAAGGGCCTACAAATCCATCCATCCACCCATTCTTGTGAATCACACTCAGTAGTGAAAAATTCGATACAAAATGCATAAAAACATGTCAACTTTCTTGTTTATGCGGCCCATGAAGTAGCATCTGAGCTACAAAATGAGAGCATATCACTAGACTCAGTGAGTGTCATATAATCCTTGTAGTTAGCAATTTGTTGTTCCTCTATCAACCAAAAATATCTGTGAACTGTGAAATTTTCTTGAGAACCTCGGGCCATGTTGTTAATACACCATTTCACTATGCTCTTTGCATCTTTCAATTTAGCACCATCTTTGTACTTTAACTCTTCTCTTGCAAGAGCTTTTTTCACACATGCCCCTGCAATGTCATGCTCTCATTTTCCATGTCTAGTCTCAGTGAAACTCTAAATATGTTGCACACCCATATTGACATGCATCCTGCTCATCCAATAAAACATTTATGCATTATTAAATTGAGATGTGTAATTATCTGACCATATATAATGTTGTTTGAAGTGGATGTTCTTATTAGACAAGTTTCCATAAAATAATTGGAGACACCCTTACACAAATTCAGTGGAATGAGTATGATCATCACTGATATAAAAGTGGTATTCTCTTTAAAAAATGATCATTCTCTGTACTGCCAGGAGAATGTATAAATGCTATATTCACAAAAATGGCAACTTGTACTGAGTTGTAATATTGTGATTGAACCTCCATTTGTGGTTGCAATGTGTAATTCTCTACAAAATCGACCATTGAAACAATAGTACCAATAAGAAATGTGTCCTTGCATATATTGAATTGTTCATCCAATCATCGTTGCTCTCATGTGTATGCCTAGCATACTCATAAACAATTTCATCCTTAAATTTTCTCATAAATTGAGCCAAATAGGCATATGTTCAACTTTAACTAGCTGACTACCGTTTAGACCTCTGTCCATATTTCAACTGGCATGAAACATACTATGTCTAAAACTCAACATAGGTATGTCGTATTGTACCTTGGGTAGCAATTTTACTCCTGGTGTGCAACAACGTTTCTAAATCGGTGCTCTTCATTTGACCATAACTTCCATGCTAAACAATCCTTGACTATAAAAAAAATTGTCCAACTTCTGGCTTTCAAAATGATATAGTATGAAGAAAATACAAGATATTGGTGGGTAATGGCACCTTCTGATAACATACTCATTAGCATGAACCTACATCTAGTGTATGGTACTTGTAAACTTTTGGCATCAATTTGCATCGCAAATTTGGTTGCTTACAACAAAAAGTGGTGCGGAGCGTGTTTGCTTTGTCAATTTTTTCTGGTGTACAGTTTCAACCTAAATTTGGGCATTATTGACATTTCCATTATGAGCTCTTGTTCAAACTTATGAAAAATTAAGTTCTACATCATCGACGTATTGAATTTGGATGTAGACTCAACATTGACCTAGTAGAAACATCTCATCACGATATTTACAACTCTTGTATAGGTAGAAACATCTACATGTTTCATCAATTTGAATAACAATAGTTAGGGGTTGATAGCATACGGAAATCTATCTTTGATCCTCACGAGGTGTTTCAGTCAGAAAATCATTTAACAATCTTGTGTAATCGAGTTTGAACTCTAAACGTTTTCAATTATTAGAGTTTTTCGATTAACTCACTTCAATTTGACTTTGTTTCTTGTACATCAAACGTTGTGATTTTATTCTTCACGGTTAAGAACAACATGTAGCAGTAAAAGGACATAATTACTATCACTAGTATTTATGACAGTCAACAGTTCAATGCATCATGACAGTAGAAACATTACATGGTTTAGACCACATTGGGATTTGGGTCAATAGTAGGGAGTTTAAGATGAACCTCATTGCTTGAATTTCATCGAACTATTATCAACAAGCGTGACATCTTTGGGAATCATTTATAAATTTCAAAATGTTATGCCTCTAATTTCAGTGGTTTTCTTTTGACTTCATCAATTCACTTTGTTAGACTTAGGTTTCTTGTTTTCATCCCAACTAAAGATAATTAAGGTTTCTTATAAGAAAAACATGTCAGAAAAGTTTTTGACATTAATTTTCTCTTGTCTACAGACTTGAACCATGCTAAAAAATTCCTTAAATTTTTTCACAAATCACATGGTGCAATTAGAACATTGGGGAGACTGTTAGCTATTGAATATTGATTTTAGAAGTGAATAGAA
Source organism: Taxus chinensis (assembly GCA_019776745.2). Lineage (NCBI taxonomy): Eukaryota > Viridiplantae > Streptophyta > Pinopsida > Cupressales > Taxaceae > Taxus > Taxus chinensis. The sequence continues at coordinate 535,445,585 of CM034155.1, read as the reverse complement.
TAAAATAAATATCATTGATAGTTTTTTACTAACAATAGGTCATTACGATGTATTATGTATAAAATGTGATTGTGGTTTTATCTGTATCATCAAATCTGACCCTAAGGCTTAGGAAATCTTTGTTTTCCCCCAACTAAAGATATGGAAGGTCATTATGAAGTGTAAAATGTCAAAAAACATTAAATTTTCTCTTGCACAGACTTGAACCATGCTAAAAAATTGAAATTTTTTCACAAAAATGGTGCCATCGCATAGGGGAGACTGTTAGCTTCATTGAAATATTGATTTTAAAGTGAATAGAATAAAATAAATATCATTTTATAATTTTTTACTAACAATAGGTCTTTAAGATGTATATATGTATAAAATGTGATTGCGGTTTTATCTGTATCATCAAATCTGACCCTAAGGCTTGGGAAATCTTTTTTTTCCCCCAACCAAAGATATGGAAGGTCATTATGAAGTGTAAAATGTCAAAAAACATTAAATTTTCTCTTGCATTGACTTGAACCATGCTAAAAAACTGAAAAATTTTCACAAAAATGGTGTCATCGCATAGGGGAGACTGTTAGCTTCATTGAAATATTGATTTTAAAGTGAATAGAATAAAATAAATATCATTTTATAATTTTTTACTAACAATAGGTCTTTAAGACATTTTTTCCTGCGAATTTTCATGTCTACATTTAAGACTGCAACTTTTGTTTTGCTTATTAAAATGTGATAAAACTTATACCATCCCAAGTGTGCAGAAATTTTGTACATGTTATATATATGTATATATATATATATATATATATATTTGATTTCGATATTTTTTTATATACTTATGGTTGGAAAACAGAAAGCACTCCATTTTCTAAATCTTTCTAGACCACTTTCACAGAAAAAATCATAAAAAAAAATATTGCTCGAAAAAAAAACAAAATAAAATCCATCCCAAGATAGACAACTACATCTAACTTTTCACCAAATGAAAATAAAAACAAAATTTGGTCATCCAAATCGCAGGCAAACGAACTACAATCTTATAGGTTTTAAAAAAAAAAACCCAAGTCATATAATTTTAAGTGTTTAATATAGCTAAACTTGTCTGTTTTTATAAAAAAAAATTAGTAGTTTAGAAACTAGATTCTGGATGCTACGATTCACATTTATATAAATTTTTCTAATTTTGAGTACGGGTATTGCTAATAATCCCTACAAGTTGATAATTCACTTTTTTTGCAATATGACGTCCACTTATGACCCTTTTTTTGTCCACTAACTTGCTGCACTTACTCATTCATTGACTTGATATGTACACAACCCTATCTGTCATGGATTGAAACATGAAGGCAAAAACCAAAAACATGGCCTGAGCATGCAGAGCATGGTAGGGTTCAAATCCACACATGCAGTGCATCCTCTCTGATCAATGCCTAGATTAAATCCTCAACAAACACAATCTGTGTGTTGTGCTCTAACTGGTCAACTTTATACACCGTGGGATCCATGAAACTCTGCAGCAAAACCTTCGCCATAGGATTTCAATGCCTCTGCAAGGAGCAATGTGGTCCGCCCATTTTTTGACATCTATTAGAATCAACAAGGCAAGACCCAACTAGTACATGCCTTCCGACATAATTAGAAAAGATGTAAATTCAATAATTTACAAGTATTTTAAAGTAAAAAACAATGTACATGGCCATTAAATGTAAATCCCTACCAATATTATCTCATAACATAAAGGTTTTGAGTTATAAAAACGTAGGCCAATAGGGGAAAGGACCCAGTCATTGTGCATGGACCAATGGTGGGGAAGGTATATGTGCATTAAAGTGTTAATATTTGTTTTAATTAAAACAAGTACATGTAATTTTTACAACTAAAAATTGAATAAAAAGTACCCAATAAAGTAGGTTATATTAAGTCACATCAAACATTTAACCAATCAAATGATGACACCTAAGTAGACTTAATCCTCAACTAATGGTCCACTTCAAAATCCTTTATATTTAAAATCACCTTATTATGCCGAAGGCGTTCCCCCTAAGGAGAAGGATCTTCTGGACGTTTCTAAAACTATGTTAAAATTGATGGTTGTTTTGACATTTTTTACCAGGGATTAATTTTCACTGTTGTTTGCACGTTTTCACTGTTTTAAGAAGTTTTATTGTTTTTAGCATGTAAATGAAACAGTTGCATGTTTCAATTTAACGATTGTTGTGTTCCTTTAACAAAAATCATCGATTTATTTGCATAAAACTAGATTCATGGTTTGGAGATTATAAATGCCAATGCAAACCCTAAATCCCTAAATCAGCCCAAATCAGCGGTGGTCGGAGAAATGAGAGACAAGTGTTGTGTTATGTCATTGAGGTTCTTTGTGGTAGTTTCATGCTACTAGGCATTTGCTCCACTTGGGCTCGTGTTGGTGTTTTTTCTTTGTATATAAATTTTGATCAGGAATGAGGAGCATACGACCACGACAGAGCTTCAAAATAGAGAGAAGAAAGTATAATGGAGCTAAAAGGGGTAGAATTTCAAAGCTGAACAACTTTTGGCAAGGGCAACCTACCCAAAAATTGAAGGCTCTGGTCTCTAAGCCCACCTTCTAACTTCAATTTGGTGAAATTGCATAGCATTCAGAGATTGGACGTGAGAGAACCAGAAGTTGAATGTTATTGGTGCATGTAGAAGAAAATGTCCAAGATAGAAAATGTATATATTTTTTACATAAATGATAGAGTTTAGGGCTTCCTACGACAACAGGGTGCGGCCAAATAGACATACCCCCACTCAAAAGAATTTACGTAATAACAATTTGTTGAATATGAACAAATAAAGCTAAAATGAAGTTTGCATTCTCAGGGGATGCATCCACACACCCGAGATAAATAAAAGCCCTCTCCTCTATGTTATGTAGGTGTCCCTAACTTGTTCAAGCACTCTCTAATGGTTGCATACATGGAGGATGATGAAAAATAAAATGTGGGGTCCAACTTACATTTTCTTGCAGGTTTTAAGGCCTTCTCAAAAGATCCATTTTTTTTGGCTCCAACACTCATGTCATACCAGGTTGTAATGATTGAAGTCAACGAACCCGTTTCTTCTGATTTTTTATCCTCTTGTGCAGACAACACAAGATTTTGAGATGTCAGACCATCTCCTTATGGTGGAAGTGTGGTAGCCACATTCTGCTCTTGGAGTTCAATGTTACCAACTTGCTCAGGTAAATCCTGTAGCTCGTTGTTATTTTCTCCCTCCTCCCTTACAAGGATGTCTTCTGTGTCATGACTGACAGTCATCCAAGGCTCTTCCACCCCGTCCCAAGGTTCAGCTGAGCCATTAGATAGAAGCTCATATTCAATTTCATACTTGGAATTATCGTTAGAGAAGTATGTGGTTCATATCCATTTGTCAAACATGATTACCATTCTTGAAATTAAAATGGTCAAACACTTTATGTTAATCAAACAATTAAAGATATAGGATAGTGATCTGAAAATTCTAAAATCTCAACCTACCATATTTTTTTGGAGGCACATATGTACCAAGGATTTTTCATTATCATCCTAAGCGACATATGAGCAGAAAGGGCTTCCTGAATGTGCTTAATTCTTTGGGAATACCCATTGACTAATATATGTGTGTCATGTAGAGAGGAAGTATGTTTTCTATATGGCTAAGGGTTTGAATTTTTATTATATCAGGTTTTATCCTTTGTAATCAGAGTTCAAATGGTGTATTTGTGCATAATCCTGTTCTATTTTCTACAATACTTTACATGCTCTCTTTTGGCTATTCTAATCTCATATTTGTGAAGGAAGGTGGTTAGCATTCATAATTCTTACATAATGGTGTAGTCATGCATTCAACTCTAGATAAATGTTATATGCATAGTTACTTGAATCTTGGAGATGGTGGGATGGGGATGGAGGGACGGGTTTTCAGGATAGATAAAAATTAATATTTAAATATTTGAACTTTATTCAATGAAATTCAAGGATTTAGAGAGGACTCGTGGGGATGCATTTTTTTCCAACACAACACCATCTCAGTCTCATTCCAGTCAAACATCATTTTGTGATATCACCTCACCAAATCTCACAAACAAATGCCCATCAGAAGTGTTGCTTGTGCTCCCTGTAACATCTTTGTGTTTACCATCTGCACATTCATCCAAATACCTCCTATAATTATTATTAGGGGTCATTTGGTTCGTTCAGATAGTAGTTGTTGCCTCTTCCATGGAACCCTTACCTTTTAGATGGGTGTAAATGCCAAGATTCAAATATTGTAGTTATTTTGTGATGTGTGTAGGGATTTACACAGATGTGATATAGTTAAGCCCTTGATTTGTGCATATCAATTACCATATATGCAGCACAAAAAACTAAATAATAACTACCATTATATATATTATGTGTTACATTACTATAATTATTAGAACTATTTAATTTACTATATATGTAACCCAGAAAACTAATTAGCACTATGTACACCGTTTCATTACTATAAAAATATTCAAATGTACGGAAGTCTTCATGTATTCATGTTTAGTTCAAATAAAATCGTTCACAAAACACTACCACTCATGATATAAGATTTGCAAATGTATATGTACGAAGTTGTAATAAATTTGAAATGTAGAGATAGAACCTTTAAATGTATATTCCTACACTTACAAAATCAATCACACCCCTTATCAACATTAACTACAAAAGTAATAACTATCCCTCTAACTCAAACAACATATATTGTTTGGCATTCACATTTACATTGTGGATGATATGTAGGAACATGGGTGCATGTTGGATTTCATTTAACAATCTCCATTGTAGCCCCTGCACTTTTGAGCTTGCCATTTGCATTTTCCTCTCTTGGATGGGCTGCAAGAGTAATATGTCCCACTATTGGAGCAAAGATTGCCTTCTTTTCATATAACTTCCTCTCTCTTGTGCTTGAGAATTTGGAACTGGAGGATAACAAACAACATCTACGGAAGTCTGTTGAATGCTCGATCATGTATATTTTGTGTTGTTATCAATCATGTATATCATGATTATGGAAGGGTTATGTTAAGGACATTAAGCATGCATATATAATACACTTGTGGTCTAATGAGTCTAACAATATAATGTTATTACTTTTACATGAATCTGTCGTCAAACACAATTAAGGGAGCAATTATGATAGAGCTAGAATATATTATAAATTTAGATACACTGTGAGTTCAGTTATTTTTACTTTTTTGGTTATACTTCCAATAGGCTATTAAGAATTGTGTTTGGAGAGAAATTTACTGTCTAAATGACAGCTGTGAAAGACTTCCAAATGTTTTGTTGATCTTTGATCTGGCATGAAATCCTAGGGACCTATGGGGGCTTTGGAAAATCTTATGAAATTGTAAGTGTTGTCCATATAGGATTTTATAGAGAATAAACAAGAAGTCAAGTTTCTATGAACGAACATTATATTGACTTGACAATTCATCTCAATTATAAATTCAAGGAATTTGAGAGAAAATAGACTGAATGGGTTTATGCTAGATGAGTTTGGAGATCTGAGGAGTATAATGGATATGTAAGTTCTTTATACCGAAAATATGATTATTTAGCTCAGAAGGTCATGTTTTTGGATCTATATGTTATGTATTTTCATTTAACCGTACCAAATTTCATTTCTGGTTCCACTTGGTTGCCCTCCACAGGAATCCCCCACAAAAACTTGTAATATTGTTATGCATGTGCCATCATCTTTTTTTGCTTCCCCTTGATTGCCCTACACAGGAATATCCCCAAAAATCACATATGTAGGAAAGTTTTAACCGGGCCCTGTGCCATCATATTTTTTGTTGAATGTTGGATATACAAACCAAGAAATGTTTAGAGATTACATATAAATTGAAATTGTGGTTTTCCACATTGTTTTGAATTTTTTTTGTTTCTTTTCCATGTTAGGAAATAAGGGATAAAATATGCGGATAATCCCTCACATAATCGCAACAGTAGAAACTAATATGCATAAATTATTACAGATCTCAAATAAAATTGCAGATTAAAATAACACAACACAAAGAGACAGTATTTAACATGGTTCACCCAATTTGGGCTACGTCCACCAAGAATCACTTGCTTAGATTTTATTACAAGCCACCACTCTCTCAATACAATACCCATATCCGTTTGGAGTTATGCTCAACAAACTCTACAGAATTCACAGCCGAATTCAAAGCACATCTGCAATGTTTTTCATTATACCCTACCATATGCATAAAACCATATAAGTACGCAACTGCTTAAGCAGTTTTACAATACCGTGTGTATCAAAACCATGGGCCAAAACCATCCCAAAAACGTATGGGTCAAAAATCTCGCCCATATGAGAAGAGCACATTTTCCGATATGTCGGGTGCATTTTTTTCGAGGCAAAAATAAAATAAAAAAATTTATGCCCAAAAAATAATAATTTCTGGCGAGGATACATGAAAAGTGTACAGTACTCTTAGTGTACAATCTTCAACACTTTCACACATGAAAACAGGCTCCACAACCTAACATTCCATGGTGTTCATTTTTAAAAAATATATATTTTTCATAAACTCACTTTGTTGTACATTGTGTTTTGTGTTAAATGTTGAAAACTCCTACTGCCAGCATAATAACCCTTGCATGCCGATACCCACAAGCATGTTTTGGAGTTTCTCAAATCTAAGCAAATCATTTGACAAGTTTATGTAAAGCCAAACCTGTTAGGTTTTTGTCGTCTGTAGGACACAAATATGACATAGTAGAAAGAGGAGATCCTTGCTGAAATTAGGTCTTGTGCTCGAAACCCACCACTTACCTTACCTCTCTTTGCATCCTTATGCATTGTTTGTTGTATATTTATATGGTGAAGAGCCTCTTCCATATGTCTGATTATAGTGAACTTCATTGAAACAACAAAAAATTGTTAATTATAATAATAATTTTTTTGGGGGTCAATAAAGGTCAATAGATGGGATCAGGTAAATGATTTAACTATGGTAAAACAAGGGCATTCACAGAAGTACCTAAAACAATGGCTGAAACCGCAACAGTTGAGAATTTGAGATGAGTTTGGGTCATATAAGATCACAAAAACGCAGTGGTAACATCTCCACTAGTAAATAAGACTAATGCAGGAATAATAAGAGAAACCCCACAAGAATAATATAGTATATTTTTTGGCCAATTTAAAATGGAATATAGAATGATGATATTGGAGTTCATGGTCAGATGAAAGATTGTAATGTTTGAAGCTGTAACTTCTCAGCACCTTATTGTCTGCAAAATTCAATGCCCTCTGCATCCCCTTCATGCAATTCTCTCGCTTGTAAATTTTGTTGTGATCTCCACTACAAGGTACACACCCTGTTAGAAATGACTTCCTCTCTTTGTTTATCTCAGCTTCCTTGGCTGCATCAACATTTCTATCAAAACCCATATAGGCCTTCCTCATCTCCGTATATTCCTTGCTCATTTTCTTTGCATTTGTCATTCAATATAGGATGCTCCTTCTCCACATACTCATACTTTTTCACAATGTCCTCGTAGGTCCCCACAAGCTCAATCTAATAACCGTTCATATTATATGAATGCTCCAAACGTATCTTATCCTTCTCCTTGAGAAAAAAATACACAAGTGCACACTGATCATCAGAATCCTTGAAGGCTCTATCTGAAAGGACATCTATAAGCAATTTACTAGATGCATCAAAGTGAGAGGTATGTGGGCCCATATTTTGAATATTCAAAAGGAAATCTATATATTAAAGAAGTCATTATGTATTAAAAGGTATTTTTTTAATCTAATTTTATGAAGCCTTAATTTAGGGTCCAGAGTGAGTGGGTACTTTCCCCGGGATCGTGTTGTACAAACATTACTAGACAAAATTGACGAAAACCTAGGGGAGAAGGGCCAGTATGTGAACACGTCCCAATACTTGAACAATATTTTGCATTTAAAATATCCAATACTTGATGGAATAAAAACTAAAATTTTGATTATTGAAGTTCAAAAATTTGTAAGAGTAGCCAATCACATCATGACATGTAAGAGTTTTCATCCATGTACAAGTACCGAAAAGTCAATGTTCAAGCAATTTCACTTATATTCAAGTATTGGTTTCCACCATGGTTGTAGCATTTTCATATATATTATTTTAAATCAATTCAAAATATGGTTTTCCCTCCAATTGAACATTCCAAACAAAAAATATAAGTTAACACAAATCTAAACTACATATTAATGAAAAAATCACAATCCCATATCATAAATAATTGATTTTGTAGACCCCTTAACTTAGGGTGTACCACTACTCCCTTCTCCCCTAAATCCCATATAGCTCATCCTTATCAAAACTTTTGCAATCACTACTTAGTCACAAGAGGTCCCTGGCTGTGGGCCCTCGTGGAAAATTGAAAACGTACGCCAGAAACCTAAGTGGAATTGTTTTGAAAAAAAGGAAAGTAACTCGATACATAGGTACCCAAGGTTTAGTATTAGTTTTTGATTGACGATCCATATCCACATGTTCAAATTCGCTTTCCTCGGTGGAGGATCCATATCCATAAGAAAAAAGTTACAGGCCTTTTGGTTGAGGACCATGGTTTCGTCTTTTGGTTAACGTTCCATTCCCACAGGTATAACTTTCAAGTTTCAGGAAGACCCATGTTTCCTGAGTCAAGAATGGTTGTTGGACGATATGGTTAATTTTTTTTCGCAGGGTAAAAAACATCTATCTCATGGGAAACTGGGTTACGTTGCAGTTCGACTTCCCCTGGCAGGAGATGTATCCAGTTTCTGTGAAGGTATGTCAAAGAATCTCAAAATAACTGCTAACCAGGTGCCAGTCACCTCTGTTATGCATATGTAGTTAAAGTGCCAGATTTTATGGAATAATGACTTTAGTGAGTAGAGCTTTGAATTTTGTGTTTTTTATTGGAAATGGGCACCAATATTTCTCTTCAGATCAAATCGTAAGTTATATCTATGTGCTAGTTACAGTAAAACCAAGACAGGGAGATATGCATGGCCCACAGGCTAGATACATTGTGATTTATAATCCTGCTACTGATTATAATTGTGTTTTGTGGAGCAGATAGCAGATTTGTCTCGAGATGAACATGAGACAGGTGTAGCAGTGTTGAGATCCATTGGAAATGTCCATTGGGTTGAAATAGGTTTCTTGAGCATGGTGGCAGCAGATTTGGAAAGGCTGGATATAACTGAATCTAACGGGAAGGAAAGTTTAAAGCTTCTAAAGTCTATGAATGATCTGTTCAAAGTAATCATCCAGCTTAAGCTTCTTCCTCATCTAAAAGATGAGATGCAGACAAAGATAAAAGAATCTATATATTTAATAGTGGGAGGAACAACATTGTGTTGCTTTCTAGAGATAAGAAAAGCACTTGGAAGGTAAGCCACTTGACAAATTTCCCCTGTAAATTAGTCCAGGCTGACTGAAATCATGAGTTTAAGAACACTATTTCTGTTAAAAGTCTGGGTTCTTCACAGTATAATGAGTAAAATTCTTGTAAGATTCAACTGGGTATGTTTGATTTTATCCAACTGCCTAAACTTCAAGTTCTATAAAAGTTTCAAATGAAAGGTGAGTAGGATGTATTATGCATAAACTCCGCCACAAGTGCAGCCTTACCGCATGGGAATGTGGATATGCAGAGTCAAAAGAGGTCAAATTTGTGGGTTAGATGCATAGTTACCAAATGTGGCCATATCTGCACAAAATCTACCTTGATCCAGATTTCTCAGCCAGTCCGGACAAGTTCATTTTATTATTATTTTTTTCTAGTTTTTTCAAAAATATATACTAGCAACGTTATATATTATTTGATCTTAAAACACACCAATATTTTATATTATTTTCACTGTATTGATCAATTTTGCATATTTATAAAATCACATGTTTATATTGCCCTTCCAAACAAATCCGGATTACTGGACTTAGTAACTATGGTAAGATGTCTTCCAGTTGAAGCTTTTTGCAGGAAAATATTACCTATGGAAAGAATTGTAATAAGCACTTCTTAAGGTATGGTCCGCAGTAGAAGTTTTATGAGCCATCTATTCAAAAAAGACTTTGGAGAATTTCAGGTCCCTTTGCTTTTTGTACATATGTCTATCATAGCAATTCATTATCTGATCACTCATGAGATTATCGCATATAGCAGTTTTGCTCTGGCAATTTCAAAACAATTTTTTTTAATCCCATTTTGGCTTGGTTTATTCTGTGTGAAAATTATGGGCATTACACTGTGGATATATGATAAAGAAGATTGCCAACATTCATGTGGTTAGTATTATCCAGGAAGAGTGCCGAAAGAAGCTCATCAAATACTAAATCTTTTCCTACTTTGCACATATCTCTTACAAAACTCTTATGCTCATTACTATTTAACAAAACTTAAGCATACCATATGCAAAATCCGTGACATAATTTGTTAAATTCCTTCTATAGGCTGTACATGGCATTAAAAGGTAGACAAGATCTTGATGAACTCAATTTTCAAGTGGATGAGATGCGGAAGACACTAAATGATCAAATGAATGCTTCTCTTATAGATGATGTGCATAACAGAATGGTGTGCAGCCCATCACAGGGTCCTTGCCAGAATGATGCAGGTAAATAAATCATTTACTGTTGAGCTATCTACTAACAGCAACTTATGATATTGTGTGATTTCTGATTTTCTTCTCAAATCAATATTGAAAGCAGTTGGAACAGTGCAACAAATTTATCAAGTTGATGAACTGCTTGATTGGAAAAATGACAAGTTGGCAGTAGTAGTTGTTACACATGGAATTGGAGGAGCAGGGAAAATCATTCTAATTGATGCTGTCTATGCATCTTTGAAAGAGAAATTCCATGGTTGGAAACATTGGAAAGCTGTCGTAGAATTAAATCTTGTGAGATCCATCTCATGGAACCCTTCTCTTTTGATGAAAGATGTCAAGCCAAGAAGATAGCAAAGATATGCAGTTGCTGTCCACTTTTTTTGGTAGGTTGGAAGATCAATTTTATAAGACCTCGTTTTTATCTTACATTACATTATACTCATTCTTTTGGCGACACACGTCTTTTCTTTGGAGGCATGGAGTGCTGGTGTTTTATTATTTAATTCATGAAATTAGTATGTTGATACTTGTTATCATAATATGGTTAAACACTATAAGAGTTTTGGGTAGTTAGCTTTTGTACATTTGATTGCCTTTCGTGGTGAACTAACTTGTGTCTCGTGCTTGCAATATGTCTCTTAGAGAGGGCAGGGGCAGCATAGAAGATGAGGTGCCGTGGATCCTACCACCGTGACAGCGGGCCCTGATGACCATAGGATTGCAAATCCTTCAAACCATGCAACATGTGTTGGGTATATTACCAGGAGTAACTACTGTTGACTAAGGAGATGGTAAGGGGACATCTCTCGCCCAACATACCAGTAGTGGCTACAAGGAAGAAAGCTTCAATAAGGCAATGGTTCTCTTTGCATATGAGGAGTTCCAATTAAGTGCTCAAGAGGCATTCCTTGACATATGCTCATTCTTCTATGGTTGAGAGTGGGAGGAAGTTGCATGCATTGTCAGAGAGAAAGAACTAGAAAACCTAGAAGAGGGAGTTCTGCTAAAACAAATAGAGTTTGATGAAGGATATGATGTCAAAAGGCAAATAAACAGGATAAATATTCACGATCGTCTAATAGTTGGTCACAATAAATCAAAAGGCATCCGAATCACAAATTTAGATGATTATTTTACGGACCTGAATAATGAAGTTGAAACTATGCAAGTTCTGTTAGAGCTATATTTTCCATTGTGTTATCATAGGGTTGTTGAATTTTGAAAGGTTCTTCCTCAAATAAAAGGATTTTGTTTGGGATGGAATGGGAAGTCACTTCATGTATTAGCAGAAAAATTAGACACGGTGTGTGGTTCATTAAGAGTATTTGCAATGAGATATTAAGTAATTATGCAAGGAAACTGCCATCAATAATTTAATGAGCCGAGGTTTCTTCAAGTGGTAATAGTACCCACTATACCATTTGATATTGCAAAGCGCAAGCAGAGAACTTGATATTTAATTTATCCAAGGTAAGTACTCCCTTTATTTCGAAGATTTTCATTAGATGTCTTTTATGTAAAAACGAATGATATGCAAAAAAAATCTTGTTACAATTTGATTGGCTTAGCCATCTATCATAATTCCTGATTTAATGAGAAGCCTTCAGTGGGAGTGAGATAATGTTGTTAACTGTAATTGCAGATCCAATAAAACATCATAAGTGGTTAAGCTTAGAGGTCGACCCAGATGCCAAAAACTTGAAATCGATGCATACACAGTAGCATCATTGAAGAATCTACAAATATGTGTTCGGTGTTCTAATGAATTGAAAATATTGGCAATTAAGTATTCCTCCATATTAGCAAATAACAGCAGGTGGGTTTTTCAAGAAGGCAATTCAAAGAAATCCCTGAGTTTTGGTCAGTTATATGCACTGCAGAAGCTAAACCTGTCTTTTTCTCCAGAACTGAAAGAATTAACAGATTTGTTGGAGAAGCTCTGCTCTTTATAGGAGTTGGATTTGAGTTGTAGAAATTTGAAAAAGCTGCCTACAGTGTTTGGTCTAATGAAGGTTCTAAGTCTCTGACTGGCCTTGATTTGACATACAATGATTACAAGAGTTTCTAATCTGTTTTGAGAAGTTGTGCTCATTAAGATCCCTGTGGTTAGAACATTGCAGCAGTTTACTTGGGCTCCATGAAAGGATTGGAAATTTAACATTCGTAACTTCTTTTCAGTTAGGTGGATGTACAAAGTTGAGAAGTCTTCTGGACAGCCTCGGAGAGTTGACATCCTTGATGGGGTTCTTATCATTTGGTGGGTGTTACAGTTTGAGACAGTACATTGGAGAGGTGTTCTAGTTTATAGATGCTTCCCAGTCGGTTCATAGTACTCCATTGCCTGCAAGACTTGTGAAACCTTTCAAGAAATGACCAATGACTTCCATCGCTTGGTAACACTAAGGTGAACATGTTCAACTGTTGGATCTTGTCAATAGTACCTCAAGGTTTTTATAAACTTAGATGTTTGGAGGAGTTTGATTTATCAGGATGTGATAAGCTAGAAGAATTATCCAGTGACTTCCATTGGCTTAGATGCTAGAGCACTACTGTTTGGATGCAAAAGTTTGTTGTAACTTCCCAACCATTTTGGTGATCTTGGTTGCTTGGAAGTGTTAAATCTACCAATATGCTCTCAACTGTTGCAGCTTTCTACATAAACTCATTTTCTACCATTGTCAATAAGACTGAAACTCTCAAATTGCGAGACGTTGGATGGGGAATGGATAGAAAGCATGGCGGGTATTGAGAGCTTGTGGCATATAAACATTAGAAGTAGTGAAAGAATGATCCAACAGTGGATAGAAATGCAAAGGGAGAAGGATGAATGGTATTTAGTAGTAGTAACAGGAAAACTGCAGGTATTGTTGTGATTTATGTCCAGCTAATACTTATTGAGAGGCCTATTTGCATATCTATCAATATGCTCTCAATTGTGGCAGCTTTCTGCAAATTATTGAAAGTGTTGAATCTATCAATATGCTCTCTATTGTGGCATATAAATAAATGAAGATCATGCGATTTATGTTTTTGAAGATGTGGATGATATTAGCAATAGTGAAAGTTCATTAATTCCATTCCTTGTTTTAATGCTATACTTATGTATTGCAGGAAACATGGAATGCTTTGCTGTTGTAAGAAACCATATCAAAGTTCTTTAGTGACATAGGGATTCTCGTTGACACTCATCAACAACCATTTTGCTCATTATATCTTCTCCCAGACATTTCTGCCATCTTGATCATTAATATGCATTACACTGAACCCTTGATTTGGGAATTATTGAATACAAAATCTGCAATGGCTCGAATGCAACTGTAAATCCATCAAAATCATGTTGGCAATAGTTTTCTGTGAATTACATATTAGGTTGACAGATAGAATCTTGGCTTGCACACTTGATAACTCCCGGGCTTCCTTCTTCTACATATTATTTGTTTGTTTCCTACTTATGGCGTGACTTTATAGCACTGATAATTAACAAGAAAATGGGATTAATTGTTTCTCGTTGCGGGAAGACATCTCCTATATACTTAATGAGGTATGTTTCCTCTTAAGAACTCCACAGTAGAGTCATATTGAGTTGTTGAGAGCATTCTTGGTGATTGCAAAAACAAATTTTCTTCTGCTCAACAACAAACAACAGGTATTTAACCTTTTTCAGCTACTATCAAAGATTTTTTCATTTCAAAATTGCATTTCTAAAACATCGTACACACAAGTTTTTTAGAATAAGCTTTTTCCAATTGCTCATTATCTATGAGGAAAACTTCTTTCATTGCTCATTACTCCCATCAACATATCTGAAATGTAGACTTCAGCGTTGAATGATGTGTCTCAAGATGCTGCTCAGGCATTACCATCTAGCAGAAGTAGTTTGGATTCAAAGTGCGAATTGGGGGAGGCTAACATGGGTTAAATATGAGAGATATGCGGAAAACTCTCCATGGCTGATAAACACATGATCACTATATCATTTGACTAATGCAGCAACTGCGCTAGTGGTGGTAGATGCAAAGGGAAGAATTTCCTGCAAAGAAACAGTGCCAAGATGGAAAGGTAAGGGGAGGAGGCATGTCCATTTTCTCAAGGTTCAATTTAGTGTGTAATTTGTCTTTCAAAATCTGGACTGAACTCAAATGAAAGTGACTAAAGTCACTCGAATTCCATGGATGATCAAGGAATCCTGTAAATCTTATTAAACTCCTGTCTTTCTGTAGAAAAGAAGAATTTATTCACGTTGACTATAATTTTGACAGGATTGGAACTGTGTTGAATAGGTAAAGGAGGCCATGTGCTAATGGAGAAACAATGTTCTTGTGCATGGGTTCTGTTAACAAGATGCTACACTTTGTGCCTAAGTTGAATTGTCCATTGATGAAATTGGAAAGCAAGGTCCAACTCCTCCGTGGGGAGGAAACCTATTTACATTTGGATGGATGCATATAAATTTTGCCAGCATGTTATGTATTTGTATAATGATCCGAGTAGGATGACAACTGGTGAAAAGACAATAAAGGGTAAGAAAATAGGTGTTGGGCCTCCTGAATTCAACCATTGGAGATGTGGGGCTGATTGTGGTGGGTAAAAATGGGACGGTGGTGACTGGCAGGGAAGTGGTAGGGGTGCTGTGGAAGGGTGGTAAGGATGAGGAAGAAATGTTGTGTAGGACAGAAAAGATTTGGAGAGGAAGCAGAAAGGTGGCATAAGTGTCCAACACTCTTTGCCACTAGTTCAGCACTACTACAGGGGTATGACCATTCTAAATGAGCAGTGTATTTAAGTTTATTAAATGTCCCAATGTGGTTTGAATTGCAATAAGAACAAGGCAAGAGACAAGAATTTTAATAGCCCCAATTAGAATTATTAAGTATGAAATCCATATAGTAATTGCATTTGATATTTGTTAAATTACATGGCAATATGAATTAGACACTCGAATCTTTTCAGAAGTTGATAACCACATAAAAAGGCAATGAGCCAAAAAAATTTAAATAAATGTATAATCAGTTATAAGGGTGTTGAAGGATTTTGGAAGGTTAAAGAAACCGGTAGAAAGGAACTAGGAGTGCATTACATTGGTTTCAATGGGATGGAAATAACCTGAAGAGGCTTATGGGCAAGTAAAATACTTTGGAGGCCGCACATAAAGGCCTGAAAGGATACAATTATCACATGCCTTCTTTGGAAGACGTGTTAGGAAACCACAGATCATGCAGTAATTATTACGTAGAAAGTAGAATAATTAAATACCAGTTTACAAAGATAGAGCAAAATAGAATATATAAAATACCAAACATGTAAGAGAGGACTACTAGATTTACGTGGGAAAACCCCACTAGAGTGATTAGATAAACATATGTGGTGCAAGATATCGGATTTTTTTAACTCAAGATGAACAGATTACATGCGAACTCATTATGAGAAACTCGAGATCTCCACAAAAATATATACACCTAATTGATGAAATACAATTAGGATTCCTCTTAAAAATAGAGTGGAAAAACCCCATTAGGATTTTCCTTCCTAAAAATAGATTTCAGTTGAATTTGTCTTTCTAGAAACAAGGGATTGACTCTTTAATTTTTGCTTTAGTGGCTCCGCCCCCAAACCTCCATTAGGGGGAGCTCCATAACCGCCCCACCTGGACCCGTTTGCGACAAGAGTGTGAGGGCAAGCCCCCCCACACCCCAACTTTAATAAGTGAGGTACAAATCGCCCTGCAAAGGGATCCAAAATTTAACTTTGTTGGCACGTATATAACAAAACGCAGAATAAATAGGACAACTTAAGTGTACCAGACATGAAGATTTGAACCTCGCAAAATTACAGCAAACTCGACTGTGTTGCAATCCAGGACTTCAGACTGACTCAAGGAAGTACTTCCATGATGTATGTTTCTAGACTCCCATTCATGAAATTCTATTAGAAATTTAAATATAAAAAGGACTCTTGCACAAGAAAACTCCATAAAACTAAACTGAGTGTTACCGACTCCTCTTCCAAGAAGACATGAGAAAAATTAAAAAAAATTTGAACGATTAGATTAGATTTGCACATTATGGTTTGTTCTCAAATCCTTTTTCGATTAGAGGGTATAGCCACGTTTCCATGGTAGAAGAAAATTTGAGTCATAATCATATTTTCTTATGTGAAAACACCGAACAACTGCAATTTATTTACTACATTCACTTTTATACCCGTCAAAGATGCATTCTCTTTTAAATTTTCAAAGGCTCTTCTCAAACAAAGTAACTTGGCATTCAAATATTCTACAGATAAATCCTCTGCCTTAACCATGGCCGAAGCTTTAAAATCAAAAAATAGAAAATTGATTTTAACAGTGAAAAAGTACCTTTTTCTACCAGATTATAGATACAAACGCAAGAGTTGCCTGGTTACAATTCATTTTAGCCAGTTGTATTTGGCAAAACAATTAACATATTTATAGCCTTCAATCGTTTGCATTCCATGAAAACGCAATGCGCCATCAGTCCATTGATATCTATCCTACTAAAAAT
The DNA here is from genome assembly GCA_019776745.2 of Taxus chinensis. Lineage (NCBI taxonomy): Eukaryota > Viridiplantae > Streptophyta > Pinopsida > Cupressales > Taxaceae > Taxus > Taxus chinensis. The sequence goes on along the minus strand of CM034155.1, from coordinate 535,428,420 downwards.
CACCACATGGAACTGGAACTTTAATGGCCACATTATGAAGTCAGGAAGCATACCCCATTGGTTTTAAACCTGAGCAATCATCATGGCAATTATTCCGTCTTACCTCTAGATCTCGACAGTGACCTCTGTACACTGTCTCCCATACAACGTTGTCAATTATCCCTCAACCATTTTCTAGACATCTACATTAGCAAGGGGAAAGTCCGCAGAGACACATCCCGATTCAGAGGCATTTCCAATAATGTGACTTCTATTTTTCCTTGCCCCGAATTGCATGAAGGCAAGAACGAACACACAATAGTCAGATCATCCAGTGTCCTGTTGACTTCTTGGAATCCACCAAGTAACTTCAAAGGCAGGGCCACAATACCCACTATGACCATACCTTAAAATCAAGGCGTTCCTCCATTATACCACAATTCTGTCTAACATTCTGTCAAACACTTGGCAGACATAATCCATATGCCCACATTTTGCAGATTAGGGGAATCGTTCCCTGCATAGACAAGCACTTCAAACCCATTTCTGTTTATGTATCCATGTGAATTATTGCCATTTTACAGAATTTCTAATCAAGCACATTCTATTTAAAGCATTGGCAAATGTTTTATCCAATTTTAATTCTAACCACAGGCGAGTTGTGAGGGACGAAATAATGAATGAGGGAGGACTTAGTGTGGTAGAAACAATTCAAAGATGGAGTGATTTGTTTTTGTTTTCAAACCATTTTTTAAAGTATAAAATCCATAAATTGAAACCAACTATTATGTTGATTTTCTTTTTCCTTTTTTTCATCAATCAAACCATTATGTAAATGAATAGAACTACTAACTCATAAACCATTGTAGTAATATATAGAATTGTTTTTTGAAAACTTGTTAAATCACTACAATAGGTACTGACTTACAATAGATTGTCGGCATTTGTGTGCATGTTTCAAAGAAAACATATAGTGAAATTCTTATACTCGGGTAAGGGGTATCCATGTTGTGAAAATCACCGATAGCAAAATGTTCCCCAAGGGGTGATGAAAGCAGTGTTGTGTTGATCTTCCTCTGCGATATTAATATGATTATAACCTGAAAAACCATCCGTTAAGGACAACATCTCATAACCAACAATGGAATCGACAATCATGTCAATGCTAGGCAAGGGGAAGTCATCTTTGGGACATGCTTTGTTGATGTCCCTGAAGTTGGTGCATATTCTGATGCCGACTGGATTTTTCTGAATTGGGACTATGTTAGATATCTAGTCTGAGTAGTCAATAGGTTTGATAAAACTTGTTGCTAATAGTTTTTCTAGATTTTCTTTGATAAGCAATGCAATCTTTGGGTGCATCTTTCTTAGTTTTTGCTTGATAGGTTTGGCATCTGGGTGTACAACAAGGTTGTGCATGACCAATGCTAGGTACAAACCTGGTATTTCTGCGTATGACCATGCAAATATGTCTGTAAACTCTCATAATAGCGCTATGAAAGTTTTCTATTCTTGCACCGAGAGTGAAGCTCCCAACTTTATCATTTTAGGATCTTCTTTTGACCGGATGTTGACACTGATTGCCTCTTTAACTAGCATTTTTGATGCATCCTCCATCCGTGTAGGATCAGGGGGGAGAGTAAGATCCACTTCTACAGGTGGCTCTAAAAGAGTTTTATCTTCCCATGGTGGAACTATCTTTTATGTGGATTGTTCCATTTGTTCATCCACTAGTGTCTCGAAGAGCTTGTCGCTATGAGATTTGTGTTTATTCTTATTGTAAGGCTTCTTTGTAGTGTTTTTTCCCTTGCTGCCCATTTTCTTGTTTAAGTGACCACATAGTTTTGCCTTTTCCCCAAAGTGCGTGCATGCGTCCAATTTGATGGAAAAGCCCTTCCTATGATCACTACTTGGGATGGTATCTCTAAGTCCTATGAACTCTACAATTGCCTCATTGTTTTCAAAGAAATTGATTGGCACGTGAAGTTGTTGGTCCCAATCAACGAAGTCGGGATATACAAGGGTGACTTGGTAATTTGCTTGGGAATTGGATTTGGTAAGGGTGAAGATAGCTGAATTCAGGAACAAATTGGTAGAGGCAAGGTCCTCGTATACACTATATTGTGAATTTGTGTTGTCGTCCGAATGAGATGAGCTATCCTAACGTTCAAAAGTAGCATTGATCTCCCAGGGTGGATCGTTGTGAGGTTTGATACCAAGGCCATGTTTGTTTTCTTTCCGAGGGAAGATTGGAAAGGCTCCAGTCTACCCTATCCATTTGTGCCGCATCCAAGTCCCTCATAGCCCATAATGCGCATCATTCTTGGCGCTTTGATGTACTGTGGGGCTTGATTACATGAATCTTTTGTTCCTTCAGGTACCCTGCTGGTAGGTGTATCTAACATCTTCTTGTTTGACAAGAGACCGATAGGGACAAACCTTTCAAAGTGTTAAGGGTAACTAGCCCGATTGCTTTTAAACTGAAAATATGGTCTGCCATGTGTCTTAGGTGACACTAAAAGATAATATATCAGAAGAGCCTGTTGAAGGTTGAATTCATCATCTGGGCCATACTTTCCAAACGTTGCTTCCCATGAGGTAAAGGGATTAACCAAGGAGGGAAAATTTTGACTACAAGATGTCAAAGTGTCTGGGTCTACATGATTCTTCATAGCCTCTGTTTGTAACGGAACAACAATATCAACTGAGGGACATTCATATGATGCATGAGAAAAACTGTGCAATGCTCTACAATGTGTAAATGGTTCATGATCACCTAGGATGGTGATCGCCTGTCCTCTATGACATAACTTGATACATTGATGGAAGGTCGACGGAATGGCTTGTAAGGCATGGATCCATGGGTGTCCCAGGAGCATGTTATATGGAAGGTCCAAGTCAAGGACATGAAACTTTGTATCATGATATGTGGGCCCCACTTCCATTGGGAGCATTATGGTTCCTACTAACTCACACTCTTCATTATCATAAGCCGTGATCACAATAGTCTTAGCATCCAAATTGGCTTCTGTATGGCTTAGTTTCCTAACAAGTTTTAATGTACAAATATTCAGATCAGATTCGTCGTCCACAACCATTGTCTTTTATCTTATGGCGAGTAATGAATAACTCTATGTATAAAGGTAGGTTTTGTTCAGGATCATTACACGGGATTTCATTGCGATCGAAAGAAATATAGTCATTAGGATTAAGATTTGCAACCATTGCTTGGAGGCGTGCAAGCTCTACATCTGTGGACACTCCTGATCCCTGAAGTATTTTATATAGTATGTCCTTATGAGAATTTGAGATTTTGAGTAAGTCTAAGATCGAGATCTTAGCTGTGGTTTTCTCCAACTGCTCTAATAAGTTATATTGACCTTCCTGGGGGACAGGGAAAGATGGTTCTGGGACCACTAAGTGAGCACGTCGTGTGCCCACAACACAACTTTTATATAAGATCCTAATGGTGTTTACTTGTTCACTAGATGAATGAATATAACCTATGAGGGAATCAAAAGGATTGTCATTTGACAGATACCCATAGCTAACATTTCTATAGTCATTCGAGGACTGACTTGGATATGGATTCTTGTTTCCTTTTTTTATCATGATTAGGAAAAGGTTGTTTGAATATTCCCATCTTTTCGTTGGGACCTTGTCCTGACTCAGGTGAATCCACCTCAATTTTTCCTTCTTCAATAAGGTCCTGAATGAAATGTTGCAACTTCAGACATCTTTTGGTTTTGTGCCCTTTAACACGGTGAAAGTCGCAGTATTCGTTTTCTTTGAACCATATTAGTTTAGGTGCATCATTTGGATAGGGTAATGTTGTGGTTGGATATTGCACCATGTTCACAACATCCAATTGTTTAAGGATGGCAAATAATGACTCGGTTAAAGGCATGAACGTTCATTTCGGAGCCGCTTCAGGGCGAGGCCCTTGTGTAAGTTTCAAGAGTGGACCGTTTTTTATAGCTTGGACTCTGTGATGCTGTCTTCGACGACATTCTTGTTCTTATTGAACAACTTGGGTTTATCTGCAGATTTTGACTCGTGTTTATCTTTTGTAAAGGGCATGATCGTTCCCTTTGCTATGAGAGCCTTCTTGATTTGGCTACCTTTTTCAATAACTTCTTCGAAGTTTGTGACACAATGCATCTGTAGATGAAAGGTTATGTCTTGATTTAGGTTCGAAATACAGATAATCATCATTTGTTTTTCTGGAATGGGGCAAGGGAAACACCTTGCTAACCCCCACCATCACTGTAAGAAACCAATGAAGGTCTCACTTGGATTTTTTTTTCACATTGTAAAGGCCGACCATGGTAATGTCACTTTCCATGTTAAAGGAGAAGAGACGCACAAAATTTTAAGCTAATGCGGGCCATGTCACGATCATTCCCTTGGCTATGTGGAGAAACCATTCTAGCGCTTATCCTCCTAGACTACGAGGGAACAAATGTATAAGATAGTTGTCACTAAAAGCTACTTCCTAGCAAGCCATGTAGAAGTCTTTAATATGATCGCGAGGATCACCTTTACATTTATACTTGTTGAATTTAGGACAATCAAAAATTTTATGGAACGGTATTCACAACATGTCTTTATCGAAGGGATAAGGACATAGTTCTTCATATTGATACTTTGTACTATGCTCGACGTTACTTTCCTGGAGGGTTGTGAGCATGTTTTTCATTGATTGCAACTCTTGTTGAATGAGTTGCTCTTTTGTAGGGGACGATGGTCTAATTGATCGAGTGACCTTTAACACTTCGTCATCGTAAGGTTCGGCGTGAGATTCACCCGATTTGGTTTGAAGTCTTTCCTTACATGTATTCTTGCTCGAGGACCCTAAGTTTGCTAACTTTTGACTTAGTTTCAGTATCTGTCTTTGTATAACCTCTTCTTCGATTTGAGGATCATCTTCTTCATCATACAGAGGCGGAGGTAACTCTTTGTGTTCACGTTCGATCTTAACTTTGTGTGAGGCTTTAAACTATGGTCTTCGAGAACCATCTATTGGCTTTATCCCTTCACTCTTAAAGTTTTTATTACGAACACCAGAATTGGAAGCGTATCCTCTGTTAAAAGGATTATCCATGTTGATAAGGGGAGGTCGTTGTGGCTTTTCCTCTTCTAGATTAACGGTCTTGATAGCCGCTTTATGTTTTGGTGGTAATTTGGCTCCTAGTTCTAGGGCTTGTGCGAGTACTTGATCTCTATTATAGTATAGGATTTCATTGAAATGAGCGAGATCAAGAGTGTGTTGCTCTTCAGATGAATCAAAATCGTTCCCAGTATGGTTAATTAATGGTTCTACGTCTTTAACCTCTGAAAAGAGGGGAGCCAAATTGTGACCACTAAAGGGATAGTTGGCAAAAGGATTTAACTCTGTTTCACGTTCAATTTTCTTAGATGCCATTCTCATGATAGGTGGCATCATTAGTCTCTTCTATACTAGGTTTTGCCTAAATGTAATCAAGATACAACAAACCTAGGTGCAACATGGTATAAGTTCACTAATGTCTCAACGTTTCACTAATCAATGTTCTAACGAATGGTGGGTCAAATAATCCAATGAATTGTCCTAGATATAAGTCTATGCAATTATTACCACACAAGGAATAATCAGGCAAGCCTACAAGTAAACTAGCCAATCAACCAACTGTTTACACCTTATGTTTCCCAACAATAGTTTGACGTATAAATGATCAACTCGATGTCAATTCTTATGTCAAGTTCAAGATGAGCGTGGTGTAAGTATTATCAAAGGGTATATGTGACTCCAAATCAAAGGATACTACGACCAGTTTAGAGACAAGCAAGACCTAAGTCCCAAAGGATAGAAATGCGTACGTAAGGAATGTAACAATAAGTTACTAAGGCACATTAACCTAGTTTCAAGAGAAAGCAAGGTGTTAGTACCAAAATAGTATGGACACGATATACAAACAACGTAACCACCACGCTGCAAGGCTTGAGGTAATGTTTGGAAGAAAACTAAGTGGAAGTATACTAAGGAATTGTTAAAATGTAGGCAGTGTAACGCTACAATACAGGCACTTAGATCTCGTTCACATGGAACAAGGCATAAGTATTGTAATTGTGTCGATGTAATGTGGACAAAGTAACATGTCTAGGGGAGGTCAAAAGGTGAATCAAGCCTAACTACGTCGATAATGTGTCTCAATATGAGTTTGAGACATAGGGCCTACTAGAACACGATGATGTACCATTCACACTTTCAACACTTGCATTCCGGTAGTACAACCTAGTCATGCAAGTAGAATACAAAAGTGGTGGAAATGATTATTTCCAACGGTATCCGCACGTGTTTTTTCTCATTTGTCCCAAATGGGCAACAAGATAACAAAGGTGTAGACCAAGTGATGATGAAACAAACTAAGTATAACTTCGACAGAGTTTCACCTTACCTTAGGGTAAGTGAAGAACTACTTCAAAGTGACACATCATAAGTCTGTGATGAATAACACTTAGCTTCAACTTAAGTGGACTCTCACCTTGTTCAAAAAACAAGGTTTTGACTCTAAGCAAGTTGTCACTTCGTGAGAGCTCTATAAGACACGATGGCTTGATATGACAAAGTGGGCTCCAAGACAATATGACTTTCCTAGGTGGTTCACTCAACTAGGTATCACAAACACCCTTTGTGAGCTCGATTTACCAAGAAAGTCGCACTAACTAGTCTTGGAGTATCTCGACTTTACTTTACCCTCTTCAAATACGATGAGGAATGAATGCATTCACTCGTATCTTTCACTGGGGTGGCAATGGAGAATGTTTTGGTGCTAAACTCACAATGAAAAATTTATTCAAGTGGGTAAGTGTACCACTTCATGTTTCGTCCACAAGTTTACTTAGTCGTGGACTACTTTAGGGTTCCTAGGACCACCCCCATTGTTGTAGCTTAAGGCTTATGCCAAAGAGGTTATGTCCTAGTTTAAAGTGGAGGAGGCGTACCCTTATCCAAACCTGTAAATCAAGTGTGTTGAATATGGTGTTTGTTTTATCTTTTAGACTAATGTGGTTTTTGAATGCCGTTGGCAACCTACAAACACATTAGATTCAGTTTAGATCCTGATTTCTTTGAGATGTGATATGGACCTACACACAATGATTAGTAATTCTCCAAAATGATCAATACATCATATAAAGGAGATAGAATGTTGTTTTTGATTTCCTAGATCATCCCAAAACGTAAGGAAATAACATACACAACAAAATATCTCACTAGTCTTGTAAAAAATGGGAAATACTCAACCAAAATGTGATAAGTAAGTTCATTTTAAACCGACTTTGAAGTTAATCCTTTTAGAAAACTTTATGAAGTGTTTTGAAAGCATAGAAAGGGGTATTGAACCGTTTTTGATTCCCAAGATCACCTAAAAGGTGCGAGGGAAGAGCATACACGTTTCAAACCTTTACAACTATCAATGCAACATTCATTAACCACAAACTAAGTAAAGTTAACTTAAAACCACAATATTTATCAAAGTAACCTGCGAAACATTGATGAACATCAACATGAATCTTGTAAAGTGTAAGAAATTCAAAAATTAACCATTACAAATGTTAGAACAAAATTTGACTTCAAATAGCAAGTAGAAAATGTTAGAACAGATTTTGCCTCAAATGGCAAGTGTGCGGCTTTGTGGAAAAGACATGTAGCAATTACGCCTGCGCGTCCAGAATGACACCTGCGCACCCTTTTAAGCATGTGCGCACCTTAGAAAGCATATGTGCGTACCTCAGAAAGCATATGTGCGTGCAAGGTGGAAATACAAGTTTAACACAGAGCTAATAAACACCTACACATCCCAAGAGACAACAACACACGGATTTAGGCATGCGCGCGACATAAGACATATGTGCGGGTCTATGAAAAATTCTTGACATGGGTTCAAAAATGCAATGCAGTAGGTGTGCGGCTAGGGAGACATGTGCACATCCCTATAGACATGTGCACGTGCTATCAGACAAGTGCGCGCGCACACTTCCAGAACACCTGCACGCATGCTTGAAAAATCATAAAAGATCACGGAAAAAAGAATTCCAAAAATACAAATAGGTTAGAATTTATCCTTTTAATGTAATTTCTAATATATACCCAATAAATCATCATGCAAAATGAAGATTTACTACTTCTAAGTTAGTAAAATTCTTGAAGCCAAACTAGTTAACCCTAAAAAATGGTTAGAAATTGAAATAAAAAGCTTGAAAGACATCCATTAATGGACTATGGACTAGGAGTCCCACCGGGCGTAGCAAATGTGAACAAGGAAAAGTTAGGATGTTATAGAATAAGGCAAGAACACTTAAGAAGCCCCAAAGCTTTGCCAACAAGATGATGAACCTTTAAGATAAGAGATAAGCAAGAACTATTTCTTTGCATGCATAAATAACTTGAAATAAACAATCAAACCTAGCATATCTAAACAATTCTCTACTCTTTGAAAGCTATGAAAACATGAACCTATTGAAGATTTTGGCAATCAATTATGATCATTTGATTCTCGAGGGTTTTGAGAGTGAGAGCTCACCATTAATGGCTACAAGACCATATGGCTCTCCTCATTTACTCAAAGCTTGAGTGAAATATGCAATAGCAAAGCAATTAACTCAATAACAATGAAGAAAGCGCCTAATCATAGCAAAAATACTAGTATAGCCTAGAGAGGAAAAGTGTTCTTAGAAAATGGCTTGGGGTAGTGGGGTATTTATAGTTTTCCAATTCCAAGAATGGAATGATTTGGGTGCATGTGGGATAAAAGGTAAGTCCAAAAAGCACTTTTAACAAGTTAAAGCAAGATTTGACTAGGTTTAGAATAGGTTAAACATACATTATGCTAGTTAATCTTGGTTTAGGCTAGTTAATCTTGTTTAGCAAGGGATTAGTAACCTGAGAGAGTTGTGAGGGGTCCACTTAATCCATTGTGATGGATTGATAACCTAAGAAGCTTGTAAACATGGTTTAGAAGGGTAGGAAGGAGGTTTAATTAATAAGAGGGTATATTAACTTGATTAGTCATTTATAAGAGGAATACAACTAAAAGAATGTCGTAAAAGGAGAGTTAGATAGGCCTAATTAACAATGTGTTGTCAATTTGTGGAGAGTAGAATAATTAGTGCAATATTAGGAATAATATTGTTTTGATCAAACTACAAGTGTCTACATTTGCCCCTCTTTGAGGTGACGTAAACTACATCACTTCAAAGAAAGTAGACAAGAACAAACAACTAATTTTTTTTTGAAGGAGTAGAAGAAAAATTAGTAGAGTGAAGGATACCCCCCCGAGTGTTGATGGGGTGATGGAAGAGGTCAATTGATGATCGAAAAGAAAAAGGAAGAAAACTGAAGAATGAGGAGGGACATGATGCCCCAAGTGAACTAGTGGAATAGGGAAGAAAGGGGATATAGACGAAAAATATCAAGGAAAGGGTATTGAGCTAACAACGATCAACTACCGTGTAAAATAATATTCTTTTCATCATATTGCTAGAAATATTCATCATCAATCCTTATTAAAAATATAAGCATACGACAAAAGTGTCGAATGTCATGAAAATCCATAGTACGAACAACTATCCATTGCTAAAATGCCAACTCCATGTAACATACAAAATGCAATACAATACGAGAAAGTAAACAAACCAACCTAACAGGGAAACAAGTACAAACACACATACTCAAACCAAAAATGTTTAAGAGAGTTACAAAAATATTTTCTTATTGAGTTTTAGTCCCTAAATGTTTGTGATAAATGACAAAGGTGAAACATGATGTCCCAAGCAAGGATACATGCAAGGGGATTGACGAAGGACACTTGGGTTCTATGATAAAGCATTGTGTGCTGCAAAATAGTACCAGACAACTCGTTGTGCCCCAAAGTATAGACGAAGCATGCAAACTAACTTTGTTAATGACGGTAGATGCAGATGAGTCACGAGTCTTCGTTTCAAAAACCACATACATACCTCCCTTCCTATTCGATTTCATCTTTCCCTCATAGATCCCATTTATTCATTTAATCCCCATTTTCCCTATCCTAATCCCATCTTAATATTATCATTATTTATCTTCCCTAGTCCACCTTTAATTGTATTTAATTACCCCTAAAACCTATCCATTATGCTAATCTTACCCATAAACACCCCCATTTACTGTCCCTAGGATCCCACCTCCCCTCATTCAATTCCCTCTTATCCTTCCACCACCTTTTATTCTCCCCATGCAACCTTAACCCGCTTAAACAGCTAAACCCCTAATTTTAGCTTCTTTAAGGCCCCCTTTATCGAGATAAACATCACCACCACTGCCCAAGTGGACAGTCTACCGCAATCTTTGGCGACCCATTTAGGTCACCGTTGACCCTATAAATATGCCCCTACCTCCCTCTCATGAGGATGCAATTTTTGATTTTTTTCTATCTTACGAGCTTGGTCTACTTTCTCCTCTTCCTGTGATCAACAATCTTCATCTTAATGTTGATCGGAGTTTCCTGCTCATATTAGTATTATGAGAAATCAACAAAACACTAAACAACCTTGAACATGCAAGGACTTAGTACCTTGGAGATGATGACAAATGCAGACGCTAAATGGATGAGGGGCTCCTCGTTGCGATCTCAACAACCCTGCAAATCACATACACTCGAGAAACACAAATTATATATTTTCATGTGGGGGCTGCTTGATGGAGAGGATCCGAGAAGCATTCACTTCCTCGATAGTTGTCAACCCCCATGTTCACAAGATAAGAATAAGTTTCAAGCGATAAATGACATGCCAAAAACACGAGATTTACAATATACCGAATAAATGAAATGAAATGAGAATAAGTTTTCAAGCGATAAATGAGGATTGTACTGGAATTCTCCTTTGATGATGTAGAGGAGCACAAAACAATCATCAAAATGGCATTACAAGAGCGGCAAAGTTTTGTCTCCAAACATCCAAAAAATTTCTTCAAGACTTCACAAATAATTTGGCAAAAATTTGTTATTTCAAGCTTGAGAATTTTTAGAATTTTTCATATATCTAGAGGGGGGGAAAAGGGTCATATTTATAACTTGAATATGGATTAAAATTTGAGGTTAACGAGTAATTGAGATTTGCAAAAGCAACCCTGCTTAATGGGACATGATTAAGAGTTGATTTTACTGTGGGGTTCATTATGTGAGAAAAATAAAAGGTGTGATGTGCTGATTGAATTAAGTGGGGAACATGTGGGGCTCTTGATTTGCATGGTTTTTGGATTATTTAAATATGAGATATGATGATATGACCTAATTGGAATAATTGATTATTTAGCACATAATGAGGTTTTAGTATGTGACAGGGGATCAATTAAGTTATAATATTAATTAATTGAATACACATTTTTGATGGGAAACGAGATTCGCTTGTATAAGTCCGCTAAAGAAGAGAAAACACGAGGTGAAACCCAAAATTTGGTGTCTACATTTTTCCCCTTTTTGTTGAGTGGTTTGCGATAGCAAGCCACAAGATAAAAACAAAAAGGATTGGATGAAATCATGTGTCTAAGGATGGATAAAACATGACCAAAGACAAGATGCCCCATGTGAAAAAGGATCGCAAAAACAATGAAAAATATGGCGGTGACTCCAATATCACATCAGTAGAGGAAAATTGCGGTCTCATCGAAGACAGGAGACAATGTTCTACGAACCAGTGAGTGGGTGAAGACCACTACAACATGGATGTAAATCGTGATGACCAATGGGTCATAAGCAAACATCAAAATATGCACCAATGAATGCGAAAAGTATGCGAGGAATCGAGTGAAAAATCATGTGTCCGCAAAAGGGACGAGGATGAAAAAAATGATGCCCCAACACAGGGGATGATATGGAAGGTGGATATGTAAATAAAATTCCCTAGGGGGAATGAGTAGGTGGACACAACGAGCAGATAGGATAGAAGTGTGAGATAAAATTCCTTGAAAGCGTGATAAATATGGTGATAAAAATATGTTTCATATGAAAGATTCGTAAGTGATGGAAAACTAGCAAGTGAAAAAGAGAAAGCCATCCCACTTCTTCAACAAGTAGGAGAAGGAATCAAGCTACTTTTGCGATGAAAAAAAAGTAGAGCAACCATTTGTAAAAGAGAACAAGATTGGATAGGTGATGACCGTTATGGTATTCTCCAAGACGAAAATGTCAAAGGAAGATGGGATGAGGGATATCTATGATGATTTATCTTTAAGAGGGTTGATAAGAATGAAAGAGATGACACCACTCCTGAAAGGAGGAGAGAGAAATTTTAGAGAGAGTAGGAAGAGGGCATGGAATGGAATAGAGCGGACGTGGTGGAGGAGGAGAAAAAAAGGAATGAAAGGTGATAAAGAGGATGAGGCGTAATAGGACGAAGAAACCATCGTCCGCCAATAACGAGGAGTGTGAACTATGTTTGATTGTGATGGAAAGAAGAGGACGAGAATAATAGAGAAGGATGATAAGAAATGAAAACAATATTGGGAATTCGAGACTGCGAAATAGTGTTATGATTTAATAACAAACAAAATCATGCACACATGATCTAAACAATTCCTCAAAATCTACAACAGTGGAAGTATAAACTAGAATAATCTGAATAAAGACAAAGTACACACACATAACACATGTACCGTGGTTCACCCAATGTGGGCTATGTCCACCAAAGATAGAGATCTCATATATATATATAATACAACAAGAGTACAAACCAACTCTTCAATACAAGAGCACAATGCATCTCTCTGAGAGTATCTCCTCTCCTCCAGATCTCTAAACAGATCTCCATAAGTGCACTACAACGGTGCCTCTAAACACCACCAGCATATCTCACATAACCCATAACTACTGCACCTCTGAACTGCTACCAAGTTCTTTGTGGATATGTGACAAGACCTCTTGCATGGGTCTACCAATGTGCAACCATGATTGTGCACCAAGAAGAAAGTTTGTCTCTCCATCACTGCATAACCTGTGCAAACATGAAGACAACCTCCTCTATAATATCTAAATCTACATAGATCAACAATACAATATGATCTCATGGATCTACAATACAAGACTAGATCTATAATACAAGATCTCACCAACACGTGGATCTACAAGAAGAAACTCTATGTGATTTGCATACTATGTAAGCCATTACAATGAGACAATAACTATACAAAGGAAATACATTAGAAAATGTTACCCTCTTCTCACCATTCAAATGTACCTGTCATTTCCTTTTGTCCAACTCCTCTCCATGGAGACTCTGTCTTCATGTAACATGTTCTTTCTTTCTCTTCTTCTTCTTCATCCTCTCAATCTAGGAGAATCAAGGATTTAATTCAATCCTTCTCTTAATTCTACTTCTAAACTCTAGCTTTCATGCTTATATAGGCGTATATAAACTTAGGTGACTTAGCCATGCAATTACAATCAATAGATCTGCTTTAATGCTAAAAATAGATCTAATTCCCCAGAGTTAAATAAAACATCCACGCACAGGTAACTGATGTTGGTTAGCCCTAACAGATGTCGATTCCTTCTTTCCTGGCTGATGTCAGTCATAGGTGACCAATGTTGGTCCCTCTAATCGATGACGGTTACTATGTTAAACCAGCAAGGTGTAAATCATGTTATTTGTGAAGCAATTCAACTCCACAATCCTAACAAACAAAGAGGGTGCGATGGGCATAGAGAAAAAGAAAATAGAGAAAGAGAATAAGAGAAGAAATTGATGAGGAAGGACGAACAAGAAGGAGAAGACAAGATGAGAGGAGGGAAGAATTGAAAATAGGGAGATGAGAGAAGAGGGAAGAGATGTGTCATAAGAAAGAAGCAACATAGATAATAAAGAGGGAAGACAATGGAAGAAAGAAATGATGAAGGAAAAAGAAGGAGAGGACAAGAAAATGATAGAACAAATGGTGAAGGAGCAATGAAAAGGGAAAGAGAAGAGAAAAGGGGGCAGAGTAGAGGGTGAAAACGGAAGAGAGATGTGTAATATGAAAGTAGTGGAAACCAAGAAATAGATAATATGTAGAAGATGATGGAGAGAAATGGTGGAAAATGGAGGGTGATGAGTTAGAGGAGGAATGTGAGGTAGACAAAAGAAATGAAAAAGTGGAGAAAAAGAAGGAAACTATGGTGGAGAAGGGAGAAGTGGAGAAGAGTATTGGAAGTGAAACTGGGACAAAATGAATAAAAAAAAGGGGGAAGAAATTGGGATTTTAGAATGAAAGATAAAAAAGGGAATGATTGATTATGAGAAGAGCAAGAAAATTCAAAGGATGGAAGATGGAGATGGATATAGGAGATGGGGATGACAAGGGCAGAAGGAAATGATGAAGGAAAAAACAAGAAGAGGATGAGAAAATGACAGAGTAGAGGGTGAAAGCAAAAAAAATGAAGAAGGAGATAAAAAATTGAAGAAAGGTGATATGGATGAAGGGAGAGAAATAGTGGAACACAAAAGAGATGATAGAGCTGAGAAAAGGAAGAGGTGGATATGAGAGAAGGATGATAGGAGAGATGAACGAGAAGATGAGATGAGAGTAGGGGGTAGAATCAGGAAAAAGGGAGAGAAGGGTGGAAAGGGGATGAGGAAGATGAAAAAGTTAAAGAAGATGAAAGAGGACACATAAGATAGAAAAGAAAGAATTATGGACGCAGTAGATGTGGAAAAAAGTGAAGAGAGGAAGAGAATCTGGTACAAAATGATTGAAAAGGCGGGGGTGAAAAAGAAAGGAGATTTGCTAATGGGAAGGTGGAAATGATAGGGACATAAGAGTTGATAGAGAGGAAACGGGGAGAAAATTTAAGTAACCACGGTGTTGGGAGGAATAACCAGGAAAAGAACTTAAAACAGACCATATGGAAATGCATGTGGAAGGTGAGATGATAGAAAAGGTGGCACAACGCTGGTTAACCAGGTTATCAATGGGGAAGTAAGAAAGAAGCATGAGGGAAAAAGGGAATGAAAATGATATAGAGGAAGTCAAAGAAAACCAGGGGTAGAAAGGAGGAGAGGACAATAGAGAAAATGATGCAAAAGGGAGGAAACCAAAATGGGAGATATGCAGTGGAGAGTGAGTAGTATAAGGAATGTAAAGAGAAGCTGGAAGGGAGGAATGATACAGATTGGAAGAGATGCATGAAATGAGGATAAATTGATAACGAAAAAATAGAGAAAGGGTGTATGATGAAGATAGTAGAGATATTGAAGAAGGCGAAGGGAATATGTAAAAGTAGTGAAGAAAAAGAGAGGGAAGAATAGAAGAGGCAATGCCAATGAAGGGATGTTAGGAGAAGTCCTCTGATAATGATCATAGGGATGGATGAGGATGAGAGGTGGTGAGGAAAAAGGGGAATGGAAGTAGAAAGTGACGCCAACGAAGGAGGAGAAGTCCCCCGATAATGGAGGAACAAAAGAAAAAAGGAAGGAAGAGAGAATGGGAGGTCAAAAGGAGTCAACATGGATGAGTAGAATGGGGATGAATGAATTTTAGGAGAATTCCACCGATAATTATTAGCATACGAAAGGAAGTTGATGATGAAATCATGTTGAGGGAATAACCCATAACAATGGTGGGTAAGCATGAGGGTAGATATGTGTGAGAAAGATGGATAACGATTTGTGCAAATATGAAGGTGAGGAGAGGATGTAGTGGATGAGGATGAGGATGAGGATGAATGAGGTAAAGATGAAGAAACAAGACATAATAAGAAATGGTATGAAGTGGTTAAGTTAGATTTCCAAATGAGGGATGATGGAGATGATATTTGGGGAAGTCGGAGATAGTTTGTGCAAGGAAGAAAGAAGGGGTAAGAGGATGTGTTTATGGGAAATGAAGAGAAAATGTGGATGGTGTGAATGTGGAGTGATGGGGAAAGGCAAGATGATGGATCATCCTTAAGAGGAACTCTTAAGTAAGATCACCATGCTGTAGGAGTGGTTAAGTAGGATCGCCAAGCCGAAGAAGAAGAATGATGAAAAGAAGTGGATGATTGATAGGTTGATGGGAAGAATTGTATGACAAGATGTATTGAAGGGGAACTCTTAAGTAAAGTTTCCATACTGCGAAAGTGTGTAAGTACGATGATCAAGTAGAGGACAGATACTTGGAAGGATGAGAAAAGAGCGAGTGGTATATGCAAGAGTGGAACAAGAGGTGGGAGGGGATGATAATAAGGAAAGAAGGAAACAAAGGAGTGTAACATAAATGGATGGAGGAATGTATGTGGTGTAGGATGGAGAGTGTGAGGGGAATCCTTAATTGGGATGCCCATGTTGTGAGAGTGATGACACCAGAGCGTTAAGTGGAAGATATGGAGTGGAAGACATTTCTAGTGATGATTGTCGTTCGATGGAATGGAAAATGGTGGAGGAGTTTCTACAGAGGCAATATCTTAGGAAATGGATATATCTCAACCAAGATGCTTGCATAGAATGGGTGATTAAGTAAGATCGTCAAGCTGAAATTTGAAAGAATGAAAGGGGACCAAAATGATGAAACAGGTGATGGAGGAAGCGACGCCAGTAAAAGGACATTAGGGGAAAAACCAACAATAATTATTAGGGTGGAGGATGGGTGAAGGATCAAAGAAACAATGGAGAAGGATGAAATGGGTGAGAAGAGTAGTGGAGAATGAGATGGGGTGAATTTTAGGAGAAAATTTGGTTGGTAAAGGAGACTAGGAGGAAGGAATGGTCAATAGATGTGATTCTGAATGAGACTTTGTCCAAAATGACAGGTTTACTTTGAATAGGATTATTGTGTTGCATTGATAGTTAAGTAGACGCGCCAAACTAGGGATGAAAATCATGGAATGGTGAAGAAGATGATGTTGGCACTAAGTGATAGATAGGAATAAGAATGGTGAGAAAGGTAGTGGGTGGATAATAGACAGGAAGATAAGGGAAATGCGAGAGGATGGATGGAGAGAGGTCATGTTGGCCATGGTGGGGGATGAGGAGCTGCTGGATAATGAATGCTACTTGAGAGATATCCTCAAGTAGAATTCACAAACTGCAACATAGATCAAGTAGAATTCCCAAACCGAATAGTCCATTAGAGAGAGTGTTTAGAAATAGTAACAACTTTCATGAATTTATGGATGACGTTAATAGAGGACATTCTTAAGAGTAAACATATGGATGCAGATTTTATGATTTGAAATTTGATCTCTAAGAATGTGAATAAAAGGTGATTTAATGAGTTACATGATACATGACCATAGCAAGGGACATGTAAGAAAGTTATGCTTCAAACCAGATAGGAGGTAAACAAGAAAAGGTACTACTCAAGGCATTGCACTTGCAGCCAATAACAGGTGTTAATACATAACCAATGACAGTTAATTATACCAAAAGACCCTGAGGGAGATATGAATGAAAGATTCTCATAAACCTAATGTCGACATGACAAGGGATTTGAGATGTAACTTGTATGCGAGAAGAGGGTTCTCCAACTGTGGTGTTCCTTATGTCTATGCCCCAGCTCTGGGAAAGGGGAAGAACAATAACAGAAGAAAGTTGATCAATGCGGGAAGCTTTCTGAGAATGTTGATAAAAGGAAGGTTGATCAATGCAGGAAACCTTCCAAATGCCATAATAAAAGAGTAGCCATCCTTCAAGGGTATGGTCTACTTTATACATAATATAGATGGAAAGAATAATATATATGATAGCCATCCTTCGAGGGATCAGTCTATTTCTTGTGATTTTTCTTTTGACTTTGATTTGCATGCTTTTCTTTTTATTTTCCTTTTTCTTTTATTTTTTTTACATGAACAATTGTCCTTCAAGGGATCAGTCTGTTTTTGATAACTTTGATTTTGATTTTTTACATACATGAATTTTAGCTTTACATGGGGGAGAGCTGGGAATAGCTAAGTAGACCACTTAGGAGGGGATAATGAATGTACAAGAGACACCCCTGGACCCTTTGCATGACTGCAATAGGAGAATGAGAGGGTGATGGATGTAATGATCATGGAGTTCTCACCAAATGGGAGAACTTATCCATAATGAATATGTTATGAGTAGAGTCGTGGTACTCATATTCAAGGTCATATCAAAGCAGTGACGGTAGACCACATAGTTCATATCATTACCATGATAGATGGAAGGGGCTAATGATGGAGGAATGGTCTAAAGATATGACTATCTACTCATGGGTGCATGTGCTAACAATAGAATGGATGTAAGTGCAATGCATTAAGAGGTTCAGTTTCAGGTTTACCATCAAGGGAAGCCAAATGATAGGCCCCAGACCCATACTTATGCGTGATAATATATGGTCTGATCCAGT
Organism: Taxus chinensis; assembly: GCA_019776745.2. NCBI lineage: Eukaryota > Viridiplantae > Streptophyta > Pinopsida > Cupressales > Taxaceae > Taxus > Taxus chinensis. The sequence goes on along the minus strand of CM034155.1, from coordinate 535,410,104 downwards.
TGGGAGAAAACTTTCCCCATTGGTTCCTTGATTAACGTCGCATTCAAGATAAGATAAGAACTTGGTAGGATGGGATACAATGAGATAGATGAGTGAAGGTAAAAAACTATGCACTATCCTTTAAGGAAGTGAAAATATGCATCCCTAATGAGATGAGTAGATGGTCCCTTAAAGGAGGGCCAATTATGGCCATAACGGTGGATTTCAGATAAGATGGAATGGTTCCCCCCCAAGGGAGGGATAACAAAATGATCACAATGGTGGGTTTTAGATGAGAATGAAAAATTAGATAAGACATCACGAGACAGATAAGATGGAATCTATGTGTTGTCTTTAAAAGTGAATAAGTGAGAAAAATATATGTGTCCCAGCGAGACGAAACATGGCCACAAGGGTGGGCTTACGATAAAAATATGGTTCCTCCAAGAGAGACACAATCATGGCCACAAAGGTGGACTTTGGTGAAAAATATGGTCCCTCAATGGAAGGACAAATATGGCCTCAAAGGAGGACTTTGATGAACATAAATGGTCCCTTATTGGAAGGACAAATATGGCCTCAAAGGAGGACTTTGATGACACAATCATGGCCACAAAGGTGGACTTGGATGAAAAGAATAGAAATATGGTCCCTTAACGAAAGGAAAAACATGGCCACAATAGTGGACTTAAGATGAAAATAAATGGTCCCCTAAGGGATAGACACATATGACCACAAAAGTGGGTCTTAAAATGAGATGAATATTTAGATGGGGTGAGTTTAGATTGGATGGATTTGGATGGGATAAATAAAATAATGTCAAGGAGTGAAGTTCCCTAGTGTCAAGGGTTTTTTTTGGATAGTTGATATGAATGATATGCTTAAGGACAAGAGGAGGCTACTCCCCCAATGAAAGAGATTATATCACTGTAGGCAAATTGGATGTGGATGAGTTAATGGATGTCGAAAGAGATTGGATGTCGATGATAACTTTAGATTTGGATTAGGTAGATGAGTTAGGGATCATAGGCAAACAATGTTGATGAATAAGGGAGGACCCTCTGTATGAGGAATAATATGTGAAGGAGAGATGTTAATGGAGGATGTAGGAGAGGACTTAGAGACTTTGATAGATGTGGAGCTAATTGCAGATAAAATGGTAGAGGGACAATCCTTGAAAAGGTTGTCTCTTTCAATGAGATCATGATTTAAATTCTGAAGGGCCTTACAACATTCAGTGTCATGACCCGGGGTATGATGGTAGGAATAAATGAGGTGGGGATCAAACCACGATGACTTCTTACTATTTGGGTTAAATGTCTTGACAGGTGGAAGTGTAATGGCATAAATTTGTAACAATTGTTAAAGGGCTTCCATATAAGATTTAATTGATACATTAGTATATGTATTTTCTTTGGAATCTTTAGACTTGGATTTGGATGCAAATGCTTGGGATGTGGTTATCTGAGTTGTCTTAGAGGATTGAGTCATGTCGTTCCACAATTTTGATTCCATTTTAGTGATACTTGAAGATTTAGAGGAAGATTCAGATCTTGAAGGAATGTTGGATGGTTTTGATTTTGGTTGGTGGAGTAATTGTGATGCCTTAGATGGAGAAGGTGGCCCTAGAATAGATTGATGTTGCCTCAAAATAGATGATGTAGATTCAATATTTTTTGGAGAAATGTCTATCTTCTTTTGGGGACACACAAGAGATCATTGTGGAAGTGTACCAAGGTTCTTGGATTTGGATTGCGAAGGAGCATTCTTAGAAGGGATGACAATGATTTCAGCTGGAGGGTCTAAAGGTTGTGTCATAGTTGATATGGGTGGAAGGATTAGTGTTTTCATGATGATGTCCAGCGAAGGTTGGTTTGATGTGGAAGTATCTATAGATGAGATAGGAGGGGCATTTGAAGTTGCTGCAAGTTGAAGTGCTTTCCAATATTCTTCAAATGATGTGGAAGAAGAGGATGATGTGGTCACAGTCACAATAGTTGATGTGATTGGTGTGGGTAGAAGTGTGGAAAGAGGAACTGGGATAGAATCTATAGACGGTATGATAGGTAAAGGTGGAATAGATGTGGATGGGGGAGTCTTAGGGAACCCGATGGATGGGGATGTAGAAATATGAGTTGTATTGGTTGTGGATGGGGAAGGATGTTCCCCCTGAATGAGGAAATCATCTTCCTCAATAAGGTCATGGATGATGGTCTGAAAGGCCCTACACTGCTCAATGTTGTGGCCCGGAACACGATGATAGGTGCAAATGCAATTGGGATTGAACCACGGTGGCTTATTATTGTGAGGGCTAAAGGATTTGATGGGAGGAAGTGTGATCGTAGATGTTTGAATTAGATGTCGAAGGATATCTGCGTAGGACTTGATCGAAGTGTCAAAAAGAAGATAACTCTTATGGGTTTTAAGATGATGTTTTGGCTTGGATTTAGACATGGAAATTTGGGATGTTGATGTATGAACTGATATAGATGTTGAGGATGGGGGTGGATTGCATTGCGGTTTCAGTGTTTTGGTTTCAGTTTTAATGTTGGTTGATGATTCAGGGTCACGTGGACTGGACTGAGTAGTTACTTGAATAAATTTGATGGACAATGAAGGATCCTCTTTAAAAGATTCTTCATTTGGAGGTGACATGGTTGTGGAAGTTTGTGAAGAATGAGGGGACATTTGCATTTGGATAGATGAGGTCAAAGGTGTAGATGTTGAAGTGGAAGGAAGAGATTGGTTTGGTTTGGGAAGGAGGTATCCTTCCTTAATGAAGTCATGAACAATGGCTTGAAATGCTCTGCAATGTCCAATATCGTGTCTAGGGGTACGATGATATGCGCAAACAAGGGTGGAATTAAACCACGATGGCTTCTTGCTATTGGGGTGAAAGGCCCTAATAGGCGGAAGTGTGATTGCAGAAACTTGTAACAAGTGTTGGAAGATCTCCATACATGATTCAACCAGAGCGTTAGGAGGTGCTTTGTCTGTGTGGAATCTCTTGATCTTTGAAGAAGAAGTGGATGTTTGAGATAATCCAGATGTTGAGGAAAAAGTTCGAGCATGTTGATGTCTTGATGGTTTGAATTAAGTTTTAGTATCGGTATTCATAGTGTTGGATGATTCCGGTTTTAGTTGAAGGGGTATCAGGTTGGATTGTTTAGAGGAAGGAATATTAATTTCCTTTATAAGGGATTTTTGGGACAATGTTTTAGTGGTTGTGAATTCTATTTGAGAGGTTGTGTCCTTAGGAGGAACTACAATAATTTCCACTAGAGGATCCAGAGGTGGTGTTGATATAGGCGTAGGAAGAAATATTTGTTTGATGTAATCTAAGGAAGGTGAGTATTGATTTGGTTGCGCTGATGAGGTAGAAGGATCATTTGAAGTTGAAGTAAGTTGAAGTTCTTCAAATGATGTAGGAGGGGAGGACGATGTGGATGTGGTCTCAATGACTGATGTGGTAGGTGCAGGAACTGGGATTGGATCTATGGTTGGTATTATGGGTAAAGATGGAATAGATGTGGATGATGGAGTGGATGAGGTATATTCAGGTGTGGAATCAATGGTGGATGTGGGTATGGGTATTGAAAGAGGTGCTAGATGTACAATATTAATTGAATAAGGATCAAAATCGTGTGGTGTAGAAGGTAGAAATGGATTTGCCAATGGTGGATTTGGGAAGGTTTGTTGGAAGATATCCAGGAGTCAAGATCAAATTGGTTGGGAGGTTGTGTAATGTTGGGAAGTAGGGACATAGTAGGATGGATGAGATTGTTGAGGTACATGAAGTGTGGTAAATGAAGCAGGGGTGGCATTGGCATAAGGTGACGATGATAGAGTAGGACTCTGTGGTTGACATAATTGAGAACTAGAGTTATGGTGAAAGTATTTGTAAATGGGGCTAGAAGGAGGAAAACATGAGGTATTGATCGTGCTAGATGTCCAAGGAGTAGTAGTAATTGATGTGATAGGCATGGAGGCTATAGTTATGGTTGGTGTCGGTGTAGGATAGGTATTGGATGGTCTTGGTTGTACAACACAAGGAGTGGATGGATAAGGATATAAGGAAGCTTGGTATGTTAAAGCTAGAGGAGATGTTTGATAGGATGTCTTGAGGTTGGATTAACATATTTGATTGTTGGTACATACATGAAGTGTGTATGCTGGTAAATTGTGGTGATTGGATGAGTATTCTAGATGAAGCAGGGATAGAGTTGATATGACATGATGTAGGTGTAATACGATCCATCAATTGAGTGGATTGACACGATTGAGGGGTTTCAATCTACATAAGCAAGCAGGATGCACATGTTCTTTTTAAGCCAAAATGAGATGTGGACTGTCGATGAGAACAATCACTCAGGAAAGGGAAATTATAATGCAGAAAGGAGAAAATAGGGAAAAATGAGGAATACCTGTGTAACACTTTTCCTTTTTATCTGGCAGCAAGTTGAGGCGAGCAAAGTTTAGGCTTTAGGCAATCTGGGAAGTGCCTTTCGTCGTATATGGGTGAACGATGTTTGAAAGAGACAATCGGTGATCAGGAACGTCCGAGGACCCTAAAAGTATGATTCGAAACTCACAGATGAGGTTGATAAGAGGTGATTTGCGACGTGTTTTGGGTTTAGAACTTAATCTTTGACAGTGTAATTTAGACTTTTCCTGCAAAAATAAATATGACAATTAGTGAATATGACCCATAAATAGAGATAAAAAGGATAAAAAAAACAAAACGCTTCTAATATTTATATTGCAAAAAAAATCCTATGCGTAGGATATTAATCTAAAAAAATTCGCTTGTTTGTATATTAAGTTAGAATAAACAAATTATCAAAACTAATAGAATGCAAACTAAATTATAAACTAAACAATGAAATAACTATGATTAAATAATAAAATAAATGATGAAATAATGACTAAATAACTCCCAAATGAATATTCAATGTAAATCGTAACACGGAACCATAAACAATACAATGTGATAATGCATTCAAAATAATAAATTACGACACACTTTACAAATGACAAAACCAACTTTAGACTTATAAAAATAAACAATAACTGAATAAAATAACAATCAAGCTCCTAGACGATAAACTACGTTATCAAAACCGATGTGAATATGTATGTTGCATTTATTTATCAAATCTAAATAAACTTTACAAGCAAATGTTTATCAGCGATATCAAATATAGTTGAACGTTAGATGTTGGATGTCAATCGATGATACAACGAGATACGACGTCTAATCGATGGGACAGGAAAAAGGAAATATCTTATCACCCTTCGTTATTAACACTTCCTTATCTACTTTTTGATACTTTACAATTGGTCCTACTGCATATGGATGTGGCTTTTTACATTGACGATGACATAATGAGTTTTGTAAATGAAAAATACATACTTGTAGATTGTAAACTAATTGCTATAAGGAGACTACACAACTTTCAAATTAATGTTCTATATTTAATGTAAGAGCTACCAATGGCTATAAATATGTTATAACGAATTGTATTTCAGTTGCTATAAAAGGACTGTACAATCATTACCTACACAATGTGCTGAAGAATTACGAATTAATTGATAAAAATAAACTATACATTCAGACATGTCATAAATCAGGCGATATAAATCAGCCTTAGTGATGATTATGACACTTTATAATGAGACGCTATGCATGGCCGTGGCTCTTCATAGAATGGGAATCACAACTCTAAATGGATGTATGCGTGTTATTTACAGCAAATCTAAGTTTTGTGTGCTAAAGAATTACAATGCAATCCAAATTTCATATTCCCAGTTGGTGTTTATTATTGATGCCTTCTAAGGAATTGCAAAATGATTATAATAAAGACATTATAAACATAAGTGTAAATCTTGTTTGAAATTGTGATTATAGTAAAGACATTATACAATGATGCGTGTAAAGCTTGTTTGAAACTATGCTGGTGACAGATGGACGCAGCTTTCACATATACAACGACACAATGAAAATAACAAAAAATATAAATGTATACTCGGTTGTGGTGTTATCTATCTACGGTTTGTTTTAAAGAATTACAAGCCAATCACCAGACGCATTGACCAAGGAGATAATTAGACGCATACGTTCCTCCCTAAATACGTTCCTCTACGATAATTACAAACATGTCTATCAACGATATTAAATTCCTTCAACTGTTTACAGGCGCTAATATGAAACTGGTGTGAATATAATGCTGAGTTGGAAATAATTAGAAGCAATCAAGCACCAAAATCTCATGAATCGACCAGATAACGCTAAGGAAATAAATAACAGGAGTTTTATAATGAATTGTGAACTGACCGGCGTGAATTTGATATCAGAATTTAAAGATATATGAGAATGATACCGGAATTAGATTTTAGATTTCGGCAATACGTGTTGAGAAGTCTTACAGAAACATTAAAATACTAGAATTTATAGTCACCAGTAAGAGCTAAGTCATCAACGAATATTGATTTGAAAGGCAAAGATAATCTTTATAAATATGTCGGCTAATTACAAAGCTTTGATCGGGATCTTATACGCCTGCGTGGAATAGAAGTCTTGGTGCGTGGAGAGGGATGAAAGGAGTGTAGGCAATAAAATGGTATATGGAGTTAAGTCGGTTAGAAAGGGAGGTGCAATGAATCGTGTGTGGGAAATATGTCAGAATGAGGAGAGAGCTCTATGAGAGGATGTAGATAGGGTGAGTGGGATACTGAATGTGGGAAAGTGATGGGGTAGGGCTGAGCTAGAAGCTTGGGAAAGATTAGAGGAGTCGGTGAGGTAGGGTGGGCGAAGTTTAGGACGATAATAATATATTTTTTAACGTTGATTTCAACTAGGTAAATAAATTTAGTTTGATTATTAATTTTATTATTATTATTATTAGTGTGTTTTTTTTTAAATAAATTAAAAATAAGCTTGATACCAATTATAAACAAATTCACAGCCAAGCTGGTCGACAACAAGAAGAGTATTTACCTCGACGACGACGCAGACCACTGATATTGACAGAGATAACACCAAACCTTACAAACGAGTATGTCCAAAAGACGGAATATTTGTTACAGAGATCTAGAAACGACGATCAGGGCCGAATTAAGGTTTCTGAGCGCCCTAGGCAGTACTCGGAGCGTGCGCCCCCCTCCCACCTGGGACCTACGACCCACCTGTATATGAATTTTTTTAAAACAATTATAGACTTAGTCTGTAAGTGTGAACAGTGAATGATATTGATGAATCATGATAACTATCACTTATAGACTGATGATAGTAATACAATTATACAGCCTGGGGGCCGGGGCTGGGAGACTGAGTCACCAGAATCTTCTGAATTTCTGACACACTGATTACATTATGATAGGAAGACCTTCATATCTGTTCACAGCAACAAAATTTCACCATGAATACCCAAAAATTCAAACAAATTCATAAATTAGCAGATTTCTTATCTTTTTCAAATTAACTGAGTCTGAGTGGGAGTGGCCCGTGGGCCCTAGGGACCAGGGTCAGTGGTTTGAGACTTGAGTGGCACTGGCCCATGCGGTTGGGGAGTCTGGAGATCTAAGAAGTTAAGAACAGTGAAGTTGAACTCAAGTCTCAGTTAACTGTTACAACAACTCACTCAGCTGACAGCATCGACAGTGACAGTGTGACTCAGAAGTATGAAGTAACAAGTTGCATTGCAATGTGGACAGTGTGAGTGGGCTGTGGCATGCCGCATGTATGAATCTATGATGTAGTCTTGTTTTGTAGACAAGTAGCACTGTGTGCACTGTGTCTGTAGTCTGTAGTTGAGTTTGTTGGAGCCTGCAAGAGACTGGAGAAGTCAGAAGTGGAGAAAAAAGTAGACTAATGTCTCTGTCTCATGTCTGAGGAGAGGCTAGAGCCTCACCCACACCGCTGCCCGCACAACGGAGGAGTCTGGAGACTGTCATTGAAGACTTGAAGTCTGAATCCAACACAGTAACACCATCCAAGGGCAAGCCGCAAGTGCCAACTGCCAAGTTTTTATATTAATCACTGTTTCAAATTACACTGTAGTCTGTACAGTCGCTAAAAGTTGAATTTGAAAGTATAAACAACGATTGAAATTTGAGATTCCATCATTCCTCGGACGGTTTAATAGCAATTGTTTTGGTAAAATTTCAAAGCCAACTGCCTAGGCCTTTGAGTCGCCGACCTGCTGGACCTCGAATTTCAAAAAAAAATTTGAAAATTTGGCGCCCTTTGTTTTGTCCGCCCTAGGCAACTGCCTAGGTTGCCTAGGGCAAGACACGCCCTTGACGACGATACAGGAGAATCGGTATATTTGCATTACCTGCACGAAATGGTAAAAGGAACAAAACAAAAGAAAGGAACAAATGTTGGATCAGGTCGCACAGGGCGTGCCAAATATGTTGATTGGAGTTTCCTATATAGATTAGTATTACGAGAAATCAACAAAACACTAAACAACCTCGAACATGTAAGGGCTTAGTACCTTGGAGATGATGACAGATGCAGGCGCCAAATGGATGAGGGGCTCCTTGCTGCGATCTCAACAAACTTGCAACTCATAGACACTCGATAAAAATAGCTTAGATATTTTCATGCGGGGGTTGCCCAATGGAGCAGATCTGAGAAGCATTCACTTCCTCGGTAGCTGTCAACCCTCGTGTTCACAAGATAAGAATAAGTTTCAAGCGATAAATGACATGCCAAAAACATGAGATTTACAATATACCGAATAAATGTTCAATGAAATGAGAATAAGTTTTTGAGCGATAAATGAGGATTGTACTGGAATTCTCCTTCGATGATGTAGAAGATCACAAAACGATAATCAAAATGACATTACAAGAGCGACAAAGTTTTGTCTCCAAACATCCCAAAATTTGCTTCAAAACTTCACAAATAATTTGACAAAATTTTGTTAATTCAAGCTTGAGAATTTTCAAATTTTTTCATATATCCAGAGGGGGGGGGAGGGTCATATTTATAACTTGAATATGGATTAGAATCTGGGGTTAACGAGTAACCAAGATTTGCAAAAGCAACCCTGGTTAATGAGACATGATTAAGAGTTGATTTGACTATGGGGTTCATGATGTGAAAAAAAAAAAAAGGTGTGATGTGGATTGGGGACATGATTTAAAATATTAGGTGTAATAGTGAAGCCATGTGCATTACTTTACACTATTGAATTTTTGAATTTGATGTCGGATGTTGAGATTTTGAATTATTAAATTCATGGGTGGGGTTCATGAATGAATAATTTTGAGGAATTGAATCTTTAGGTGGGGATTGATTTTGATTTGATTGAATTAAGTGGGGAACATGTGGGGCTCTTGATTTGCATGGTTTTTGGATTATATAATTATGAGATATGATAGTATGACCTAATTGGAATAATTGATTATTTAGCACATAATGAGGTTTTAGTATGTGATAGGGGATCAATTAAGTAATAAGATTAATTAATTGAATACACATTTTTTATGGGAAACGAGATTCACTTGTATAAGCTTGCTGAAGAAGAGAAAATGCGGGGTGATACCCAAAATTTGGTGTCTACACTTAGAGTTGTCTTAGAACCTTTGCATGCTATCCATGGAGAAGTTAAAGATTTAGAGATTGTCTGGAGTCCTTCCATTGTTTCATAGCCCCTTTCTTATAGGTCTACTAGTTGCCTTGGAGCTCTGCTGTTGCATCTGCCATCACTGATCCTTCTTCATAACTCTTTTCCCATCCATTTAGCCCCATCAAACACTGGATCCACGTCTGGTCGATGTCGACCAAGTCTAGTCACCGTCGACCTGATCTGTATTAACCCTGTTTTCCATCTCCATCATCATTTTTCATCTCTCCTACAACTCCCTCATTATTCAGGGTCTTCTGTTTCTACCATCCATATGCCTAACAACCCACATCCTACTTTTTGGCCCCAGTCGCGATCGACCAGCCTAGACTTGTCCTCGGTCGCCGTCAACCCTATTTGCATTTATCAGATCTGTTTGTTTTCCTTGCATCCTTTCCGTTCCTAATTCCTCTGCATTAGATAAGGACATCCTCAATGCTTCAGCATGAGTTCCAGATAAGTTTTCTGCACATCTTTTGGTTTACATTGCTACAGTCACCGTCAACTGTATCGGTCAATCTCGGGTCGCCTTCGACCTTACTAGGTTTGACTTTGTTTATTATCATCTACATTATCATATCTTTGTTTTTGCATCTCTAGCATATCTCAGATCTCTGTTTTACTTTGTCAGTTGCATCTTATTTATTCATTATCGTTTATTGATCTTTTTACCAAAGTGGGTTGACATCCATCCCTAAGAAGTTATCATTTCTTGGGACTGACCTAGTTAGGCAACCCACTATTTTATCTACTAATCATTTTCTTTTTTAGCTTCTCTTTGTTGTGTAGGTTATTGAGCTCGCCGCAAAGATGCTCTCTTGTGCTCGTATATCCATCATCATCATTATTGCATATCAGGAGTAACCTTAAACCCTCTAAATAGTTTATGAGTTTCTTGATTTCTTGTATCCTTTCCATTAACTTGTAATAGGAGTGAGAAATCTTGTTAAACAAGGGGTCCGATGGTGCCGATGCAACTCTTTGTGCTTAGGTTGGTGATGTCAGACGGTCGGGAGGATCCGTAACACGGGAACAATTCCATCGGTGTCACCAAATGTCGATATCATTGATTTCATGTTCAATGCAACAAATGTGGGCATGTGTGGAACAACTAGAACACGAGATCAATTCTATTGGTGCCAAAGAACACTGATATCATCAATTTCCTTTGCAAAGTGACCCCAACGGACATATGGGGAGCAAGAGGAAATTAGGAATAGTTCCTCTTGTTCATCTAAATGTCGATTTTGCTAAGAACTCCCCAATTTAACCTAAAATTTGACCGACTCCTTCATTCCTGCTTGCACTTAAGACCCTTTGCTCATGACTTGTCAAAAAACATCAAAATAGCCTGAGGGATGACTTGGATAACAATTCCCACGACAATGGGAAAGTTCACAAATGGATTTAAAAATAATACAACCAGAGCATCGACAGATGGACTTCATCTTTCCCAACGCTATAAGAGAAAATATTAAAAGTGAAAACATGTAAATTAGAATAGATGAGATTTCAATAATTTGCAAGCATTTTAAAGTTAAAAGGAGTGTACATGGCCGTTAAATGTAAACCCCTACCAAGATTATCTCGTAACATAAGGTTTTGAGTTATAAAACGGAGGCCAAATAGATTGTGTGGTAAAAACATTGCTCGACAAAATTGACGAAAACCTAAATCCCATATAGGGGAGAAGACCCAGTATGTGAACACGTCCCAATACTTGAACAGTATTTTGCATATAAAATATCCAATACTTGATGGAAAAAAAACCAAAATTTTGATTATTGAAGTTCAAAAATTTGTTTTTTTATAAACCATATGTGCATAGGGTCAACATCTCAGTATTACTCAGTACACAATAAATACTGATTGGTACTTTCATTTTCTACAATAAAAGACTCATTTGTTCAAAATATAAAAACAACATATCAGTTGACAAACCCATCATATCTATTTAATGGGTTGAATATTTGTCTTCTCAATTCATCTCTTTCCATATTCCAAGTTGGGTTGTTCAATCACCAGATCTTTCATGTCCAGACATTAATACAAACCTGCAAAAAAAGAGGGAACCTTCTTCTCAAGATTCAAATTCATCCATTAAAAACACAAAGAAAATTTTACACTTGAAATTAAAAAATAAATATGAATATCAAATCAAATAATTTCAGCCACAAGATCATCTCAAAATCAATTTCAACCTTTGATTAAAAAGACCCTACACCTTGATCCATGTCTTACATTTTGATTGGATACTCCCAAATCAATGTTGGTATTATATATTCACTTTCCTAGTCTTGTTTACTGCTGATTTACTTCTGTAGGGTGCCTAATTAGAGTGGAGTTTATAAGAAGAGATTACTTCTATCAAGGGGGAAAGGAAAGGTCTAGCAAAGCAAAAATTGCAAGTTAGTTTTCATACCTGCTGCAAAAATTACAGGTTAGTTTTCATACCAAAGGTCTGTTCAATTAGATTAGAATTAGACATAACAGATTGCTGAGCAGAACTGCAAGTTTATGGACTGATAGAATTATAGTAAAGAATGAGTCTGGAATAATAGAATTTAAAGAAAGGCCCTCAGCAGTGTTCTTTTTGCCTTTTACAATTTATTTTAATTTAGATACCATTGTGGACTAGTTCTGAGAATGACCACAGACTGCTAAAATATGCACATGATCAGAGTAAACTATGAGAACCTAGTGCCTATCTACGCAAAGAAAAGCTCCAAACTAGTAGTACCTAGCAAGGCAAAGGAAAAAGAACATGTTCAACCAAAAAATTGCAATCATAAATCACAGAAAAAACTTGTTAGCATTTTAACTTTTAATCAAAAAGGCATTGTAAAAGTCAAGATTGCACACACATTTTGAAAAGAAAGAGCAGGATTGCACACACATTTTGATATATTTGAGAAAAAGCAAATAATATTAACTTCACAATAGAACTAATAACTTCAGAATGTAAATGTGTTTTTTTTGAGATATTTTATTTGATCGATCATATGTAAGCAAATAATATTACAATATGATTCGAAATTAATAGCTTAGGATAAAAAATTGTTAAATTATAACTAGCTGTCAAATTGGTGATCATACGTGGCAAGGAATTGGCTCCATGGACCTGCGATCTTAGGGTGTTCGCATACTAGCCCTTCTCCCCTACCGTTTGGTGAATCAACGTTAGCCACCCATCTGCCTTTTCTTTCCCCAAATGATCATTATAATCTGAAATCTAATACTTACGAGCAAGTCTTCTGTCCGCCTGATGTTATGAAGCATGTCCTTAAAAATGCTAATGAAAGGAGTTGCTCTGATGCCCAGTCCAACCAGAAGCAAGATATCCAATATTTTCTGTAATCCTGCGCAGGAGCACCATAAGGCCCGTCAATGAGCAGCAAACATGGTGGTTGAGCATTTATTTGTTTCTTATCTATTACGCGTGTCAAAATGGTGGACAGATTGCATTTCCCTCTTTTATTTCGAATTTAATGCTCAACACCTGTCCTCTTCGGTGAACCACTTTGGGTCTCCACCAGTAAATGTGTATTTAATGAGATATTTTATTTGATCGATCATATGGAAGCAAACGTTATTAAAATTGGATACGAAATTAAAGGCTTAGGATCAAAAAATGTTTTTTTATAACGAGCTATCAAATTGGCGCTTCTACGTGGCAAGGAATTGGCTCCATGGACCTGCGAACTTAGGGGGATAGGCCTTTTCTAAAAATAAGTCATCTACAGATATATCAAGAATGTGCAAGACATATCAATTGGTTTCGTCCTCAACCCATAGACATCTGCAAAATATAGAGAACTGAATTTTCTCACAAACAACATCCACTGCATCCTATAAAATTGAAAAACTGAAATTCAAACCATTATCAATATCCACAAAGATTAATGGTAGTGAATATAAATCGTAGTACAGTGCAGGTAAGAGAGAAATCATCTAACATATGTCAGAGTTATGGCTTCACCTAAGACGTCATTGGCTTCACCTAAGGATGCAACAGCTAGCAAACAAATCAAAATTGAATCTTTCATTACAATGAACACCGTTGAATTTTTAACAGAAAATCCATCTCAATTGTACAGTTTGAATCAGTAGAACATGTCAGAATGGCCTATAAACATTATTATAAATGAGATGTCACAGTCCTAACCGTGATTGCTACCTATCTTATTCAGCACACCATAACAGTCTGAAAGTCTATAAAGCTCGTCTTCAAACCAAGAAAGCTAAAAGTGTACAAGCTACTAAGTTAAGTTTGCCTCCTCCTCCTCCTCCTCCTTCGTGGAGTGTGATATAAACACACATGTATATATGAACATAACTTCTAGACTCTAAGTTCAAGTTCCACCATCGACTGCTTCTAGTAGCCCATGAGCATCAGTGTCAACTATTTCCTTTACAAGAGAGAGGCCGTATGTACACCTCAGAAAACCTCATCATTTCGTTATAGCTTTTCTGCTTCCACAGTCCATAGTAATAAGATAGATTTTCTGGAATAACTGCGTCTGATGTTTGACCCATCATCAAGATGAATCGTCGCCATTCCAGTTATCCAATTTACATAAAATGTCTTTCACCCATTTCTCTCGAAGTTGCTTCTAGTTCTACCCTTTTAGATATCTTCAAAGCATAGAGGAAAATCCAAAGTAGAGCTGCGGGATTAAAGCTTTCCGTGCTCACAAAAAAAGGTTTTTCTGGCCTATTTTACAGTCACATATTGATACAAAACAGAAATCTGTAACTCTATGTGAACACTGCCCAATACTAAAGAGATAAGATAAAGAGTTTCCAAACTAAAGAGATAAGATAAAGAAATGTTTATTTATAGCCAGCTGTAAAATTGGTAAACCTACATGGCAAGGAATTGGCCCGATGGACCCATGAACTTAGGGTGTTGACATAATTGCACTACTCCCAGAAATTAAAGATATAGGAAAGAAAAATGTTTATTCATACCTTTCAACTTAACTATTTATTCTTAACTATTTATATGAGTGACAGTATGCCAGCTAGGTATAAATAAACATTTTTTAATCCTATATCTTTAATTATTCATCATATCTTAATATTATTTGCTTCCATATGATCGATCAAGTAAAATATCTCAAAAGAAAAAACACATTTACTGCCACCATAACAACATATGTAGTCAAGCTATTACAATTACGATTCTTACATGCATTCACTTCTGAAGATGATTTGATGTCACAAAATATTACATTAACAAGACCTGCATCAATTGATCGATATGAATTACAATGTGGAAAGGGGCGACTGCATGTTCCAGTGAAACATTCTAATTGATATTGATCAATTACAAACAAGCTTATGAATGTAGTGTTATTTGATAACACCTTATCTTTCAAAGTGTTTATAGATGATCTTATTGATATATTAATACATATTTTACTAATTTTATATTGTTTCATACTGCAGCGTTTAGAGAAGATGAAGAGAAAGAGTTCACATCGAGCACAACGTATGCCCAAAAAACGAGGTGTACAATTTGAAATTGAAACATCTAACCATGGAACAAATGAACAGGATGCTACAATAAGAAGCGAAGAGGATGGTGCAATAACAAATCAAGGAGATACAAACACAACTGATGATCATCAGCCAGAACCTGCTGGATGTGAACTAAATAGGCATGAACTACAGGAGACTGTGGTTGTTAGAGGCAACACTTCGACCAAGAAGGTTAGAATTTTGTCTACTTGGTTAAAAGAAGATATCTTAAAGGCCATAGATGATATTGAGTTTCTCGCATTATTCAATTAGAGCTGCTGCACTGAAATATCATGTCATCTGTGACATGATATTTCACTTTAACACTATTCTGCATTTACAATATCCAATACTTGATGGAATAAAAACCAAAATTTTGATTATTGAAGTTTATATAGGGCCAGTATGCGAACACCCTTAGTTCGCAGGTCCATGGAGCCAATTCCTTGCCACGTAGGAGCGCCAATTTGACAGCTAGTTATAAATAAGCATTTTTTATCCTAAGCCTTTAATTTCGAATCATATTGTAATATGAACAGGTCAGGTGTTGAGCATTAAATTCGAAATAAAAGAGGGAAATGCAATCTGTCCTCATGGTTTTTATTCCATCAGGTATTGGATATTTTAAATGAAAAATAGTGTTCAAGTATTGGGACGTGTTCACATACTGGCCCTTCTCCCCTATGTAATCAACAACCCAGCTTATAAATTCTGTCTTTATCAATTAATATGAAATTAATAAAACATGTATTCGATCATCGTTAATGGCGCCCAACGGGGTAATCACAAGTTCACCTACAAGTTCATAATTCATACTGTCATGTATCATAAGCTTGCTAAAATTTTCCCATTGTAGATGATCTTATTGATATATTAATACATATTTTACTAATTTTATATTGTTTCATACTGCAGCGTTTAGAGAAGATGAAGAGAAAGAGGAGTTTACATCGAGCACAACGTATGCCCAAAAGACGAGGTGTACAATTTGAAATTGAAACATCTAACCATGGAACAGATGAACAAGATGCTACAATAAGAAGTGAAGAGGATGATGCAATAACAAATCAAGGAGATATAAACACAACTGATGATCATCAGCCAGAACCTGCTGGATGTGAACTAAATAGGCATGAACTACAGGAGACTGTGGTTGTTAGAGGCAAATCTTCGACCAAGAAGGTTAGAATTTTGTCTAGTTGGTCAAAAGAAGATATGTTAAAGGCCATAGATGATATTGAATTCAACAATTATTCTATTAGAGCTGTTGCACTAAAATATAATTTACCTCCTACATCTGTTCATTATTGGCTGAATGGTCTGACCCATACAAAAAGGAAGGGCCCTGCACCTGTTTTGAGTTAAGGAGAGGAGAAAGAGATAGTTGAATGGTGCAAGCAAATGGCAGATTTAGGGCATGGAGTGGGATTTATGCAACTGAGGGCCTGTGTTGCACAAATTTGTGAAACTAGAGAGACTCCATTTCGAGAAGGATTACCTGGAAAATCTTGGTGTGAAGGATTTAGAAAAAGACACCCAGACATAGTCCTTCAGACTGCTGAAGGTCTAGAAAGAGATCGTGCAATAGGTTTACGTCCAGAGGTGGTTAGCAAGTTTTATGAAAAACTAGCTAACATTCATATCAATTCCTATGGTGCAGGAAAAATATGGAATTGTGATGAGACAGGAATCCAAGCAGGGAGAAATTGTGGCATGAGGGTGCTTGCCACCAAGGGTTGTAGGAATGTTCCCAAAATCATTCCTCGTAGCAGAGAATGGATGACAATTCTATGTTGTGTAAATGCTGCAGGGCAATGTATCCCTAACTTTTACTTATTTAAAGGTCAGAAAGTTTCACAAAATTACATCAAGGGATGTGAACCAGGTGCTTGCATGGCTACTCATCCAAGTGCTTGGATGACTAGAGAGCTCTTTATAAGCTGGTTGTATCATTTCAGTAAGTCTGTACCTGGAGGGGTGTGCCCTGAAAATAGGCATTTACTTATATTTGATGGTCATGGAAGCCATGTGGCATTGTCAACTATAGAAGAGGCCAGGCGATTGGGGATTGATTTATTGACATTGCCAGCACATACTACACACAGGTTGCAACCACTGGATGTTAGTGTCTTTGGTCCTTTTAAAGCATATTTCAGATCTGAGAGGATGCAGTGGATGTGTAATAATAAGTACCAAGAAGTCAAACGTTCAGACTTGGCAGAAATAGGTAGTAGAGCTCTCGCAAAGGCCTTGACACCTGCAAATATTCGTGCTGGTTTTAGACGCACAGGTATATGGCCACTTGATCCAAATGCATTACAGAATGACATGGAATGTAGTAAACTATATATCATTGAAGAAGATGCCAACGAAGATGATGCTGAAAATGTCACA
Organism: Taxus chinensis; assembly: GCA_019776745.2. Classification (NCBI taxonomy): domain Eukaryota; kingdom Viridiplantae; phylum Streptophyta; class Pinopsida; order Cupressales; family Taxaceae; genus Taxus; species Taxus chinensis. The sequence continues at coordinate 535,392,573 of CM034155.1, read as the reverse complement.
GATGATGATACTACTGAGAACATTATGAATGTTGATGGTACTGAAAACATAATAGATGTTGATGCTGCTGAAAACATCCTAAGTTTGTCAAGAGATGTAGCTCCACCAGTTGGTGACAAAATTGGAGAAAATTACTTAATGGAATCAGTTGAGAATCTGTCAACAACACAAGAAGTCCATCCAACCATTGAAACAATGGTTGTTGCTAATACAGAGACGGAGGAACCAAGTATACAGGGAGAAAGCCAAAGTATAATGCAGACCAAAGATTATGAAGTGAACCACATTGTGAATACTCGTGACCAAGGCACATCCAGCTGCAACACTGAGGCCCAGGGATTTGGAGAGGACGATCTCTCATTGCCAAGTGCACCAGAACAACCTACATGGCTGCAAGAGCATATTGCAGAGTTGGGACTTGATCAGATTGGAAACACTGAGGATGAAAGTATATCTTTACCTTCGATGCCAACCAACCTTGTGCCAATAGAATTTGAACCAACAAACTTTACTCATTATTATGCTGACGCAGAGAAAATTGAGGTCATTGATAAAGATAAAAACGAGGAAGAGACAACTGGCCATGATGTTGAAAGTGGTATATCAAATGATGGTGTTGCTGCAAATGAGAAGAAATTGGGTAAATTTTTAAGGTTACTGACACAATTTGTACGGGATCCTTCCAAGGGTAAGAGTGATGCTGCACTCCGGATAAGTCGTGCTTCACAATTGTTAACATCTGATGCTTATGTTCAGATGTTAAAAGATACAGAACATAAAAAACAAGAAATATGTGAAGGGAAATAGCGTAAAAAGGAGCATATTGAGGCAAAAAAGCAAGAAAGGTTGGCAGCAAAGGAGCAGAAAAAGGAAGAGAGATTGCAACGCATTAAAGAGAGGCAAGAAAGGGATCTACAAAATTTTGTTGAAAGACAGGAGCGCGAGAAACAACGGGAGGTAGCTCGCCAAAAAAAGGAATTGGAATTACAACAGAAGGAAGCCACTCGCCATCAAAGGGAGAAAGAGAAACAAGAAAGAGATAACAAGTTCAACAATCCGCAGGTTTTGTTTCCCATGCATCATTCCATGCCCATACAGAACTCCATGTTACAAGATATGTTGAAAGTTCCTATCCCAGATTACCACCCTTACTTCCTTGACACCAACAGAATGCAAATAACTTCAACTCCAACTACACACCCCATTATCCCACAACCTCCTACTTCACACACAACCTTTCATACCATATCTGGTTTTCCTATTCCACCATGGGTTCATCCAGTGAACCTCTTGATGACTCCAACAACATCTGTCAATGATACAATCATTCCTAATAGTCCAAACTAAGGGCAGCATTCGAGGAGAATTCTTTTTTGTGTTGCAGAAAAATATGTATTGAAATCAATTGTGCTTGCATTATTGCATTCACGATTATAGGTTATAGTTGGTATATTTTGGGCCGAATGTAATGAATATGGACACATACAGTATAAGTTTATATGTTTTTCTCCAAATGTAAGAAATATAAAGACATGCAGTTTAGATTACTACATTTTGCTCGAAATGTAATAATTGTTTCAGATGAGGAAACCAAATCAGCTCAGAATTTGTTCATAACCTTATTTAAATTGTTGCAGCTTAAAATGAACACCATTAAATAATGTAAATGTATTTTTTTTTTATAAGTATAAAAAGATTTTATTTATTAGGTAAACGGATTAGTGTTTTAAAAGGCTCCCAAAACCTTGTACAAAACAAAAAGATAAAACATTGAAGATCACAACAAACTGACTACAAACAAAATCAAAACAACTTAATACAGCAAAAGCGCCCAAGAACATTTGTTTATACAAAAACCCACTAATTAGAAAAAGCAACATAAAAAATATGTAAAAGATCCCCCCAATTCTGTATTTCCCTTGAAAATCTTCTTCTTCTCACCCATCTCGAGAGGTTTCATTTCATCAACTAATCCATGGTTCAATCGAGATAGAAACAAATCCAAGATACAAAGACATATTCAATTAAATACATAGGTGATAGAGAAAGACTGAACAAATATGTTAATAACCAACATAAAACCAATCAAGGATCAACATAAAATTAATTTAAAGCGATGCTTGGAATAAAACTTTACTAAAAACAAAAAAATTACATAAACAAAATTGTTGCAGCTTAAAATGAACACCGTTAAATAAAAACTGAAAGACAAGGATTTATTTGAATCTTGGTGAGGTTGAAACCTCACCTCTATATGGCTTAAAAACATAGAACTGTAGGTAACATTTTCCTTGAGTATTAGTAGTGTGAATACACACTGTTTCCACCCTGCTTCAAACGATCTTGCCGCATAAAACTACCATTCCAAAGTTCTCAGCTCTTGTGCCAACACTGGAGCTCCACAATAAAATACTCCTACATGTCCATCCAAAAACAAAATTTGCTTAATAAATAATAAACATCGCATTCTAGAAGCTTGTACTAGACCATGCGTATGGAGTGGAAATGCCAAAAAATATATGTAGGGACCTAATGGGAATAGACACAAAGTCCATGTTGATATAATACTCACCAACTTTGGCATTGGGATGCTTTGTGCATATTCGTGAGAAGACCTTTCTCCAATTGGGCCTGGCAAAATGAGTGCGCCCCTGTATGGAAAAATGAGAAAGCGATCAAGAGGCAGTGATAAAGAGATCTGTAGTCTATGAAATTATAAAGTGAGAACCAGCAGCAAAACTGTAATTTTCTTAACAAAAAAGACAAATTTGCAATGGAACCAGCATCAAAAAATTAGGCATGGATGTTTGTGTGTCTGTACACGATGATCCAACAACATGGGTTCGTTACATAAATTTACTTAACAACTCTTCTTTACAAAAGAGAATAAGATCCGATGACATTTATAAAACAAATTATTTCTATGAAGACATGAGTGCATACTTTTCTCATGGAAGCCTGGTTGTATTTAATCATATTATGTTGCACTTTTCAAGTAATTCGTGTCTTTATTCCCAAAAATTTGAAAAGTAAATATATTTTGCATATGTTCTGATTTTTGTTTGTTTTTTCATTTTTTGCCTTATAGTTGTTGATTAAAAAAACTCCCACAGGTACTTCTACAGGACAAAAGTCAATTGGAAAAGTTCAAAGGGACATCAATCGACTTCATTTTTCAGAAGCATAGGTTCTAGAGAAAGAAAAAATGAAAGAGACAGATGGGCAAGGTTATGTGGCCTTGCGTGTTCATAGTGATTCTATTCGTGTACATCCCAACGACTATCAGTTTGGTGGTTCTCGTATGGTAAATCTTAATAACTATATATAACAACACGAAACAATCCTAAAAAGTTCTAAATGCTTAACCACGAAACAATCCTACAGCCTCGAGCAACCAGTATACTCAACATTATTCTATTAAAAGCAGGGTCAGAAAATCCGTCTACCAGATAAAAACGAAAAACAAGTCTGGAAGAGTGCGATACCGCGTAAATCACAAGGCTTCTGAATAGGGGAAATAAATTCGAAAAAATAATCTGAAGTGTAATACTTACGAGCAAGTCTTCTGTCCGCCTGATGCTATGAAGCATGACCTCCGAAATGCTAATGAAAGGAGTCGCTCTGCCCAGTCCAACCAGAATGAAAAAATCCAATATTTTATGTAATCCTGCGCAGGAGGCTCGTAAGGCCCGTTAATGAGCTCCGCACAAGGTGGTGAACATTTATTTGTTCCTTATCTAAAACGTGCGTGGAGATGGCGGAGGACAGGTTGCGTTTCCCTCTTTTATTTCGAATTTAATGCTCAACCCCTGTCCTCTTCGGTGGACCACTACCGGTCTCCACCAGTAAATGTGTTTTTTTTGAGATATTTTATTTGATCGATCATATGGAAGCAAACATTATTAAAATTGGATACGAAATTAAAGGCTTAGGATAAAAAAATATTTTTTTATAACTAGCTTTCAAATTGGCGCTCCTACGTGGCAAGGAATTGGCTCCATGGACCTGCGAACTTAAGGTGTTCGCATACTGGGCCTTCTCCCCTAGCTCATCCTTGCCTATCAAAACTTTTGCATATGGGCTCTCGTTGTGGAAAAATGAAAACGTACGCCGGAAACCAAACTGGAATTGATTTTAAAAAGAGGAAAGTAACTCGATAAGTATTACAAACCCAAGGTTTAGTATTAGATTTTGGTTGACGATCCATATCCACATGTTCAGAGTAGTTTTCCTGGGCGGAGGATCCATATCCACAAGAAAAAAGTTGCAGGCCTTTTTGGTGAGAACTATGGTTTCGTCTTTTGGTTAACGATCCACACCCACAGGTATAACTTTCAGGGATACCCATAAGAATTTTTTCAGGGATTCCCGTGTTTCCTGAGACAGGATGGATGTTGAACAATATGGTTGATTTTTTTAATTTTTTTTTCTTCTTTGTAGCGGGGAAAAAGAAATCTATCTCATGGGAAACAGGCTTCCGTTGCAGTTCGCCTTACCTCGGCATGAGATGTATCCAATTTCTGTGAAGGTATGTGAAAGAATCTCAAAATAATTTCTAACCAGGTGCCAGTCGCCTCTGTTATGCATATGTAGTTTAAGTGCCAGATTTTATAGAATAACGATTTTAATGAGTAGAGCTTTGAATTTTGTGTTTTTATTGGAAATGGGCATCAACATTTCTATTTGGATCAAATCGTAAGTTATATCTATATACTAGTTACAGTAAAACCAAGGCAGGGAGATATGCATGGCCCAAAGGGTAGATACATTGCGATTTATAATCATGCTATTGATTATAATTGTGTTTTGTGTAGCAGATAGCAGATTTGTCTGGAGATAAACATGAGACAGCTGTAGCAGTGTTGAAATCCATTGGAAATGTCCATTGGGTTGAAATAGGTTTCTTGAGCATGGTGGCAACAGGTTTGGAAAGGCCGGAAATAATTGAATCTAACGGGAAGGAAAGTTTAAAGCTTCGAAAGTCTATGAATGATCTGTTCAAAGTAATCACCCAGCTCAAGCTTCTTTCTCATCTAAAAGATGAGATGCAGACAAAGATAAAAGAATGTATACATTTGATGGTGGGAGGAGCAACATTGTGTTGCTTTCTAGAGATAACAAAAACATTTGGAAGGTACGCCACTTGACAAATTTCCCTTGTAAATTAGTCCAGGCTGACTAAAATTATAAGTTTAAGAACACTATTTCTGTTAAAAGTCTGGGTTCTTCACAGTATAATGAGTAAAATTCTTGTAAGATTCAACTGCGTATGTTTGATTTTATCCAACTGCCTACACTTCAAGTTCTATAGAAGTTTCAAATGAAAGGTGAGTAGGATGTATTATGCATAAACCGCAACACAAGTGCAGATTTACCGCATGGGAATGTGGACATGCAGAGTTTAAAGATGTCAAATTTGTGGTTTAGATGCATAGTTACAAAATGTGGCCATATCTGCACAAAATCTGCCTTGATCCATTTCTCAGCCAGTCCAGACAAGTTGATTTTATTATTATTTTTTTCTAGTTTTTTCAAAAATAAACTAGCAACCTTATATATTATTTGATCTTAAAATACACCAATATTTTATGTGATTTTCATTGTATTGGTCAATTTTGCATATTTATAAAATCATATGTTTACATTGCCCTTCCAAACAAATCCGGATTACTGGACTTAGTAACTATGGAGAGATGTCTTCCTCTTGAAGCTTTTTGCAGGAAAATATTACCTATGGAAAGAATTGTCATAAATATTTCTTACATGGATTGAGTATTAGGTATGCTCCGCGAAAGAAGTTTTGAGCCATCTATTCAAAAAAGACTTTGGAAAATTTCAGGTCCCTTTGCTTTTTGTACATATGTCTATCATAGAAATTCATTATCTGATCACTCATGAGATTAAAACAATTAGCATGCCATGTTATTCATAGCACTTTTTCTCTGGCAATTTTAAAACATTTTTTTTTAATCCCATTTTGGCTTGGTTTATTCTGTGTGAAAATTATGGGCATTACTCTGTGCATATACGATAAAGAAGATTGCCATCATTCATCTGGTTAGTATTATCTGGGAAGAGTGCCGAAAGAACATCAAATACTAAATCTTTTCCTACTTTGCGCATATCTCTTACAAAACTCTTATGCTCATTACTATTTAACAAAACTTAAGCACACCATATGCAAAATCCATAACATAATTTGTTAAATTCCTTCTATAGGGTGTACATGGCATTAAAAGGTAGACAAGATCTTGATGAACTCAATTTTCAAGTGGATGAGACGTGGAAGACACCAAATGATCAAATGAATGCTTCTATTATAGATGATGTGCATAACAGAATGGTATGCAGCCCATCACAGGGTCCTTGCCAGAATGATGCAGGTAAATTAATCATTTACTGTTGAGCTATCTAGTAACAGCAACTTATGATATTGTGTGATTTCTGATTTGCTTCACAAATCAATATTGAAAGCAGTTGGAACAGTGCAACAAATTTATCAAGTTGTTGAACTGCTTGATTGGGAAAATGACAAGCTGGCAGTAGTAGTTGTTACACGTGGAATTGGAGGAGCAGGGAAAATCATTCTAACCGATGCTGTCTATGCATCTCTGAAAGAGAAATTCCATGGTTGGAAACATTGGAAAGCTACAGCAGAATTAAATCTTGTAAAAGTTAACCCATGGAGATCTTCTCTTTTGATGAAAGACGTCAAGTCAAGATGATCACAAAGAGATGCAGTTGCTGTCCTCTGTTTTTGGTAGGTTGGAAGATCAATTTTCTAAAAACTCATTTTTATCTTACGTTACATTATACTCAATCCTTTTGGCGACACACATGTCTTTTCTTTGGAGGCATGGAGTGCTGGTGTTTTATTATTTAATTCATGAAATTATTATGTTGATACTTGCTATCATAATATGGTTAAACACTCGGAGTTTTGGGTAGTTAGCTTTTGTACGTTTGATTGCTTTTCGTGATGAACTGACTTTTGTCTTGTTATTGCAATATGTCTCTTAGAGAGGGCAGGGGCAGAATAGAAGATGAGGTGACGTGGACTCTACCACCCTGACAACGGGCCCTGATGACCGTAGGATTGCAAATCCTTCAGACCATGCAATAGATGTTGGGTATATTACCAAGAGTGACTACTGTTGACTAAAGAGATGGTAGGGGGACATCTCCCCCCCAACATATCTTTAGTGGCTACAAGGAAAAGAGTTTCAATAAGTCAATGATTCTCTTTGCATATGATGAGTTTCAACCAAGTGTTCAAGAGGCATTCCTTGACATATGCTCATTTTTCTATGGTCGAGAGTGGGAGGAAGTTGCATGCATTGTCGGAGAGAAAGAATTAGAAAGCCTAGAGAAGAGGGAGCCCTGCTAAAACAAATAGAGTTTGATGAAGGATATGATGTCAAAAGACAAATAAACAGGATAAGTATTCATGATCTTCTAACAGGTGGCCACAATAAATCAAAAGGCATCCGAATCACAAATTTAGATGATTATTCTGCAGACTTGAATAATGAAGAGGGAAGAAAAATTATTAATATTCAAATTCAAACTATGCAAGTTGTGCTAGAGCTATATTTTCCATTGTGTTATCACAGGGTTGTTGAATTTTAACAGGTTCTTCCTCAAATAAAAGGAGTTTGTTTGGGATGGAATGGGAAGTCACTTCATGTATTAGCAGAAAAATTAGACATGGTGTGTGGTTCATTACGAGTATTTGCAATGAGATATTAAGTAATTATGCAAGGAAACTGCCATCAATAATTTAATGAGCCGAGGTTTCTTCAAGTGGTAATAGTACCCACTATACCATTTGATATTGCAAAGCTCAAGTAGGGAACTTGATATTTAATTTATCCAAGGTAAGTACTCCCTTTATGTCTAAGATTTTCATTAGATGTCTTTTATGTAAAAGCAAATGATTATGCAAAAAAAGTCTTTTTACAATTTGATTGGCTAAGCCATCTTTCATAATTCCTGATTTAATGAGAAGCCTTTGGTGGGTGTGAGATAATGTTGTTAACTGTAATTGCAGATCCAATCAAAAATTGAAAGTGCTTAAGCTTAGAGGTCGACCCAGATGCCAAAAACTTGAAATCAGTGCATACATAGTAGCATTATTGAAGAATCTACAAATATGTGTTTGGTGTTCTAATGAATTGAAAATATTGACAAAGTATTCCTCTATATTAGCAAATTACAGCAGGGGTTTTTTTTGAGAAGGCGAATCAAAGAAATTCCGGAGTTCTGGTCAGTTATATGCACTGCAGAAGCTAAACCTGTCTTTTTCTCAAGAACTGAAAGAATTAACAGATTTGTTGGAGAAGCTCTGCTCTTTATAGGAGTTGGATTTGAGGAGTTGTAGAAATTTGAAAAAGCTGCCTACAGTGTTTGGTCTAATGAGGATTCTAAGTCTCTGACTGGCTTTGATTTGACATACAATGAGACTTTACAAGAGCTTCTAATTGCTCATTAAGATCCCCGTGGTTAGAACATTGCAGCAGTTTACTTGGGCTCCATGAAAGGATTGGAAATTTAACATTCGTAACTTCTTTTCAGTTACGTGGATGTACAAAGCTGAGAAGTCTTCTGGACAGCCTCGGAGAGTTGACATCCTTGATGGGGTTCTTATCATTTGGTGGGTGTTACAGTTTGAAACAGTATTTCATTGGAGAGGTGTTCTAGTTTAAAGACGCTTCCCAGTCGGTTCATAGTACTCCATTGCCTGCAAGACTTGTGAAACCTTTCAGGAAATGACCAATGACTTCCATTGCCTGGTAGCAATAAGGTGAACATGTTCAACTGTTGGATCTTGTCAATAGTACCTCTAGGTTTTTGTAAACTTAGATGTTTGGAGGAGTTTGATTTATCAGGATGCGATAAGCTAGAAGAATCATCCAGTGACTTCGATTGGCTTAGACGCTAGAGAACTATTGTTTGGATGCAAAAGTTTGTTTTAACTTCCCAACCATTTTGGTGATCTTGGTTGTTTGGAAATGTTAAATCTACCAATACGCTCTCAACTGTGGCAGCTTTCTACATATATTCATTCTCTACCATGTCAATAAGAGTGAAACTCTCAAATTGCGAGAGGTTGGATGGGGAATGGATAGAAAGTGTGGCAGGTATTGAGAGCTTGTGGCATGTAAACATTAGAAGTAGTGAAAGAATGATCCAACAGTGGATAGAAATGCAGAGGGAGAAGGATGAATGGTATTTGGTAGTAGTAACAGGAAAACTGCAGGTATTGTTGTGATTTATGTCCAGCTAATACTTACTGAGAGACCTATTTGCATATCTATCAATATGCTCTCAATTGTGGCAGATTTCTGCAAATTATTGAAGTGTTGAATCTATCAATATGCTCTCAATTGTGGCATATAAAAAAATGAAAATCATATGATTTAAGTTTTTGAAGATGTGGATGAAATTAGCAATAGTGGAAGTTCATTAATTCCATTCCTTGTTTTAATGCTACGTTTATGTATTGCAGGGAACATGGAGTGCTTTGCTGTTGTAAGAAATCATATCAAAGTTCTTTAGTGAGATAGGGATTCTCGTTGACACTCATCAATAACCATTTTGCTCATCATATCTTCTCACAGACATTTCTGTCATCTTGATCATTAATATGCATTACACTGAACCCTTGATGTGGGAATTATTGAATACAAAATTTCCAATGGCTCGAATGCAACTGTAAATCCATCAAAATCATGTTGGCAATAGTTTTCATTGAATTACATATTAAGTTGACAGATAGAATCTTGGCTTGCACACCAGATAACTCCCGGGCTTCCTTCTTCGACATATTATGTGTTTTGTTTCCTACTTATGGTGTGTCTTTATAGCACTGATAATTTACAAGAAAATGGGATTAATTGTTTCTCGTTGTGGGAAGACATCTCCTATATACTTAATGAGGTATGTTTCCTCTTCAATATTGATTTGTTGAGAGCATTATTGGTGACTGCAAAAACAAATTTTCTTCTGCTCAACAACAAACAACAGATATTTAATGTTTTTCAGCTACTGTCAAAGATTTTTTCATTTCAAATTGCATTTCTAAAACATTGTACATGCAAAGTTTTTTAGAATAAGATTTTTCCAATTGATAATGTAGGTGAAGGTCAATGATCTATGCGGAAAACTACTTTTATTGCTTATTACTCCCATCAGTATCTGAAATGTAGACTTCGGCTTTGAATGATGTGTCTTAAGATGCTACCCAGGCATGACCATCTAGCATAAGTAGTTTGGATTCAAAGTGCAAATTGGGGGAGGAAAACATTTGTTGAATATGAGAGATGTGCGGAAAACTCTCCATGGCTGATAAACACATGATCACTATATCTTTTGAATAATGCAGCAACTGCACTAGTGGTGGTAGATATGCAAAGGGAATAATTTCCTGCAAAGATGCAGTGCCAAAGATAGAAAGCTAAGGGGAGGAGGCATGTCCATTTTCTCAAGGTTCAATCTAGTGTGTAATTTGTCTTTCAAAATCTGGACAGAACTCAAATGAAGGTGCCTTCAGTCTCTCTAATTCCATGAATGATCAAGGAATCCTGTAAATCTTATTAAACTCCTGTATTTCTGTAGAAAAGAAGAGTTTATTCATGTGGACTATAATTTTAACAGAATTGGAACTGTGTTAATAGGTAAAGGAGGCCATGTGCTATGGAGAAACAATGTTCTTGTGCATGGGTTCTGTTAACAAGATGCCAAACTTTGTGGCTAAGTCAAATTGTCCATTGATGAAATTGGAAAGCAAGTTCCAACTCCTCTGTGGGGATGAATCTTATTTAACATTCGGATGGATGCATATAAATTTTGGCAGCATATGTATTTGTATAATGATCCGAGTAGAATGACAACTGATGAAAAGACAATAAAAGGTGATAAAATTGGTGTTGGGCCTCCGGAATTCAACCAATGGAGTTGTGGGGCTGATTGTGGTGGGTAAAAATGGGAAGGTGCTGACTGGTAGGTGAAAGGAAGTGGTAGGGGTGCTGTGGGAGGGTGTAAGGATGAGGAAGAAATGTTGTGTAGGACGGTAAAGATTTGGAGAGGAAACAGAAAGGTGGCGTAAGTGTCCATCACTCTTTACCACTAGTTCAGAACTCCTACAGGTGTATGACCTTTCTTTATAAGCAGTGTATTTAAGTTTATTCAATGTCCCAATGTGGTTTGAATTGCAATAAGAACAAGGCAAGAGACAAGAATTTTAATAGCCCCAATTAGAATTATTAAGTATGAAATCCATATATAGTAATTGCATTTGATATTTGAGAAATCACATGGCAATTTGAATCAGACATTGGAATCTTTTCATGAGTAATTTAAATAAATGTATAATCAGTTATAAGGGTGTTTGAAAGGATTTTGGAAGGTTAAAGAAACTGTTAGAAAGGAATTAGGAGTGCATTACATTGGTTTCAACGGGATGGACGTAATCTGAAGAGGCTTATGGAGGTATAGTCACATTTCCATGGTAGAAGAAAATTTGAGTCATAATCATAATTTCTTATATGAAAACATTGAACAACTGCAATTTATTTACTACAATTCACTTTTACACCCCTCAGAGAAGCATTCTCTTTTTAATTTTCAAAGGCTCTTCTCAAACAGAGCAACTTGGCATTCAGATATTCTACAGATAAATCCTCTTGCCTTAACCCTGGCTAAAGCTACAAAATAAAAAAATAGAAAATTGATTTTAACACTGAAAAAGTACCTTTTCTACCAGATTATAGATACAAACGCAAGAATTGCCTGGTTACATTTCATTTCAGCCAGTTGTATTTGGCAAAACAATCAACATATTGATATCCTTCAATCAATCATTTGCATTCCATGAAAATGCAATGCACCAGCAATCTCAGAATGTAACTTTGCTTAAAACTCAGTCCATTGATATCTATCCTACTAAAAATCACTACAGGGAACTGGAACTTAAATTCTTAATGGCCACATGAAGGCAGGAAGCATACCCCAGTGGTTTTAAACTTGAGCAATCATCATGGCAATTATTTCGTCTTACCTCTCGATCTAGACAGTGACCTCTGTATACTCAATCCCATATGGCACTGCCAATTATCCCGCAGGCATTTTCCATACATCTGCATTGGCAAGGGGAAAATCAGCAAAGAAACATCCGATTCAAAGGCATTTCCAATAATGTGACTTCTATTTTTCCTTGCCCTGAATTGCATGCAAGGCAAGAATGAACACACAATAGTCACACCATCTGGTTTCCTGCTGACTTCTTGCAATCCACCAAGTGACCTCTAAGGTTGGGCCACTATACCCTCTGTTACAATGCCTAAATATCAAAGCGTTCCTCCATTACACCACAATTATGTCTAACATATAATCCATATGCCCACATTTTGCAGAGTCGGGGAATACTTCACCGCATAGACAACCACTTCAAACTCATTTCTGTTGTATTCATGTAAATGATCGCAGTTCTACAGAATTTCTAGTCAAGCACGTTCTATTTAAAACATTGGCAAATGTTATATCCTATTATAATTCTAAGGGCGAGCTGTGAAGACGAAATAATGAATGAGGGAGGAATTAATTTTGTAGAAACAATTCAAAGATGGAGTGATTTGTTTTTGTTTTCAAACCATTTTTTAAAGTATAAAGTCCATAAATTGAAACCAACTATTATGTTGATTTTCTTTTTAGGTCCTTTTTCTCATGAATCAAACCATTATGTTAATGAGTAGAACTACTACCTCATAAACCATATAAGTGTTTTTGTGAAAACTTGTCAAATCATTACAATAGGCACTGATTTATAATAGATTGTCGGCATCTATGTGCATGTTTCAAAGGCAACATATAATGAAATTACAATACTCAGGTAAGGGGCATCCACGCTGTCAAAATTACTTGAGGCACAATCTCCGTCTCAACCACTTAACTCTCCATGTGGGGTTATTAGGGGCATTTGCATTCAACAAGAATTGATCCCTGTTAGTCTCTATGTGACATATAATGAAACCGTCAAAATCACCCAAGGCACAATCCTGACCTCAACCATTTGACTCTCTATGTCGAAGCGTCGGGAGCCTTTGCATTCAACAAGAATTGATCCTGAGTGAGCTCCATCTATGAGCAAAACAACTTTAACAATAGATCAAATGGCCTTTGGCAATATATAGAATTTGAATTTTATTTTTCCTATCAATCAACTATTATTTCTATTATGTTAATGTATAGAACTTCTAACCCATCGACCATTATATTAATATGGAACAGAACCCACCAACCATTATAATAATATAAAAGATCTATTAACCATTATAAAATTTCAAATGTAACACACATATAACCTATTGCAATAAGATTTGAGCATGTGACCTTTTTCTAAGGAGCACAAATTCTTTATCATTAAGTGACCTTAACCATAATTCATTTATTGTCAAGAGGTTGTGATGTATTCACACACTAGGAAATTGGAAAAGTAATAAGTATTGTGTTCGAATCTGTTTGATGATTAAGATATCCAATAACTCCCTCTTAATTGAAAAAAAACATAATTCATATATATTAAAAGAATATTTTTTTCGACACACACACGCGGCGCGTTACATTACTATATTCGAGCGGAATACAAAAAACATGGTGATCGACATATTTAGCAGAAACTACTGTCACCCTGAGACCAAAAATACAAAAAAGAACCAGACCATATTACGACGAGAGATTAATCAGACACTTCAATAACTTCCACCTTGACATGAGCTCCTGCCTCGACCTGCTCTAGACCACGACCAACAGCGTCCTTCGCGACCTCTGCATTCCGTTTACATTTGCTGGAATGACGCCCCTCCATCCCTGCTTTGGAAACCCTCAGAAAAAGTCGTAGGAGGAATTGCCCTTGACCATGAGATGAGAAATTTTGGGAGGAGCTGAGCCAATTGGAGATGCTAGGGTATCTAAGTCCAGGGGCGAAATGTAGGCAGGACCCGAGTCTTTCATCCTGCATTTTTGTGGACGGAGGCAACGAATTCCCACAGTACAGAGTTTCTCTTCTCTAATTCGGCCAAAATCTCCCTTGCCTCTAATTCGGGCTCGCCTGCAACCGTTGCCCTGAGGAAAGCCGAGGGCATGCAATACTGAGACACTGCTTCTTACAGACCCACATCGCGCTTAGGCCAGATTATATGCCAGACAATCAGGATGGTTTCCTCTTTATTTTTGCCAATGAGAAGAAAATTTTGAGACAAATGCGGAAGCTATTTCCGCATTTACCCTAGCCCTGCCGCTCCCTTGGAGATAGCTTTCCCCCAAAATCCGTTCTACTGCATTGCAAACAGAGCCTGAATCAATTCGAAACATTTTCTTCAATCTTGACTGAGAAACATTGCCGTAAAATGCCATCCCTCGGGTTTCACCTTTCAAGAACATGCAAGGGAATGGCGGAGTAGCCATGGTCATGCTACTAACCCTCGACCAGACTCAAACAATTTCAAAGAGGTGAAATCTTTGACGAATATGAGAAATTGAGCCCTCATTAAAAGACGAGTTCCCACGAGCCAAATCTATCATGCCTAGGCGATGATAAATTTGGAGTCCTTTGAGATGATATCAACTAGGTAGGCCATGCCACTTATTTACATCATTGGAAATTATGGCCTCCTCTGCTTGCATCACCCCTGCGTTTGCGAACAGATCTGCTGCTGAGTTGGGTTCTCTATAAATGTGGGCAATGCTCCAGGAATCTAGTTTGCCAAGCCAATAAACAGTATTATTGATATAGAAATCAAGAGCCCAATGTAATGCTTTTCCATTCTTTACCGCCTGAACTAATGTTTGTGAATCTCCTTCGATGTGGAGAATGAGAGCTCCCATAGTCGACTGCGCTTTTAACCCCAAAAAGTAGGGCTTGGGCTTATGCCAGATTGCAAGTTCCTTCTTGTAAATGAAAAGAACCAACACTAATCATCTCACCTTTCTCATTTCGAAGTTGAAAGAAAACTTTGGATGGTAAACACTTTTATTATACTAGAGTTATGAACTGGAGTGGTGGATGAGCACTTTCTCTAAGTGGGACATGGGGGTGGGCTTGGGTCCTTACTGTCCATCGAGGGCTCCGCATTCAGAGCACCCCACTATGTTCCATTTGGTCCATATGGAGAAGTTCAACCCCTACCTCAAGGTGTCTCCATGGCCACTTATTGAAAGCATCCAATGAACTCAATGGAAATAAAATTTGGGTTGATGATTACAAACTACTTGTAACTCACCAATAGCCCAAAAACTTGAGTTCGTACCATATATTTTATTATTCAATATTTACACAAAATTTAAATAGAGCATATAACCATGTACAACCCCCTAAAAATCAATAATTAATATATCAATGAAATATTTTTTCCAATTCAAAAAATGTATTATATATTCAATTATTTAATATTTATGAAAATGATCTACTAGGGTTCTTCCTTACCACATTGTGTTGTTGTCTTTTCACTCCCCTTGGCCCTCCATTTTGCACACATTGGTTTCTCAATGCCTGCATGTATTAACCACTACCTTTTTCACTTCCCTTTGGGGTTGATTGCCTATTTAAATGTTACTTAGTCTGCCTATCACAACTTTGTTGCAAGTAGCGGTGAAAATTGCTCCTAAGCGCGCAAAGACGTTTGTCCCCAAGGTTTTATGTCGAGGTAATGAAACTAACCCAATCCCTGGTGTTTTGTTAAATATAGATTTGGAACTTGTTCGAAAATGGTATGAAGATTATAATCTTATAGCTTATTATGTTGGATGTATTCCTTCTGAAGATTACCTCAAGTCCTAGATTATGCTTCATTGGGAATCTATTGGTATCCAGGTCACTAGCATAGAAAATCTTCCGAAAGGTTTCTTTTGTTTTTGTTTAAAGAACCCTCCTAGGTCCGTGCCCTTATGAGAAAATCTTGTTGGTTTTTGTGTAATATACTTCTTGTCCTCTTGCCTTGTACCCAAAATTTCAAAGTTTTAGACTAAGTCTCCCTCTGGGTCCCTGTTTGCGTCAAACTTCCTACTCTTCCCATCCCTCCCTGGTTCTTTACTCTATATATTACCATTCCCATAAGGCGTGTTATCTATTTCAAACTAGATCATTTTTATTCGGCCCGACCCAACAAACAAGGGTGTGGTTTTATCCGCATTATAATTAAAAATAGATAATTACCCTTACTATAGATATGTCCACCTCGAATTTCAGGTACTCCATGCACTCCCACCTGAAATTACAAAAATTTCTACTTCTCTATGCCAGTTAAAGTCCAATATCTCTATCATCAACAATGAAGAATCCAAAGTAGGCCCAACACCATGCACCCAAAAATGCACACTAATAGAAACCGTTGTCTTTCATGTCCCCCCTCCCACCAAAAAATTATAGAGGTTTCCCATATTAGAAGTTTCCTTCAAGCCCAAAATCAAACTCCACCACATGCACTATTAATTGGCCAACTATTGGTTTAATTCCAATCAATGAATACACCACTGAGGGGTTACTCTCTATGGATTTCCCATATTTTTTCTATAGGGATTTCATTATTCCAACAACCACACATGGGTAAGTGCATGAAATTGGGGGGCCAAAAAGTGGACAAGAATGAGAAAAAAAGCCAAATGCATACGCGTTTTGTTAAAACGCGCTCGCGTTTTAGTTTGTTTGGCTTGGGAATCACCAAAGCATAACGTGCACGCGCGCACGCGTTACATAACACATATAACACGTACGCGTTATATAACGCATACGTGTTATGTTGCTACAAACAAGGCGTTTACATAACACATTATAAACAAAAAAAAGTACGCGTTACATAACGCATACGTGTTATGTTGATTATAAACAAAAAAAAGAGGCCCGAGCCTATATCATTTTTCCTCCCTCAAACGCGAGTTTTAGAGCTTGTTCATGCCCTTGCGTTTTTCCATTAAGTTGGATCTCAAGCTCAAATGATTGTTTTTGGATTGCCGGGAAGATCTGAATCGACGATGGCACCATAGAGAAGAGGTAAGCACATTTATTTTCTCAAAATTGCATTGAAATATGATAATTATAGATTAAAATTTGAATTGAGTACATATTTTTTATTATTACAGTTAGAGGTCGAGGGAATCAACCACAACCAAACCCTGTTATTCCTGACATCCCTCCCAACACTCCCATAATTGCTCAACATCCCTCGGGTAGTCAAGAAGATTTAGTAGCCCAAATAGTTGAAAACAAAATTGAAATTGAGAATTTAATCAAAACAACGAGGGATGCACAATCTACAAACCCCCACCGCGCCTCTCTTGTAAACACATTGGAGGCATTACTTATTCAAATTGACGTGGCAACGGGGAAAATTGATCGTTGGAAAACTTAGAGAGAGTGAACATTGTAGGGTTTATTATTCCAACAAATTGTCATATGTGGATGTAAAGAAAAAATAAATTTCAAAAGAACTCATATGCACCTTATTCACGGACCGCCGCACGAATCTTATTGTTTCGTTGACATGTAAACGATTTCCCATCGATTAGTGCAATAATAATTTGATTAGAAATAATTTTTGGGACCGATGGTGGATGGTATTTGATTTTTCACCTTGTAACAACAACAAGGTGCCACTATACTTTCTGAGGAAACTCTATTGCGAGTTTATCCTCAACGAGATCCCAAATTATTTTGATTTCTGAGATTTCTAGGGCCGAGGAAAAGGATCTACATAGGATCAACCAGGTGCACAACGTGCACCTATTCAGTAGGGTAGATTCCACGCATAGAAGCCCCCTCACCCTGAGATTGTCCCTCAAGTAGTGAAGGACACAGTAGAGATTGATACACTCCACACACTTCAGGGGCTATTTGTGACCCTTGTTCAACATACGAGGGAGATTTCTGAGCCATATGCTTGCGAAGGTACACCGAGTATTCCCTCAGGGAGTACTAGCATGAGGCCACATTTTTGCTCGTCATGTGGTAACATCTATTTGGGGCTTGAGGAGGATGATACTTTCATGTGTACTAATTTTGGTGCACCTGGTGCTAGGGATGAACACGATAATGTCACTATGTCAGATGTCCTTTTGAGTGAGACATTTGGATTACATTCATTGGCCTCACCTTCGTAGGTAAATTTGTTGTGTGTTACAAAATTTTTGGAGTACCTGATTTACTTATATATGTTAAATTTTTGAAATAATTGTATTTGTACATGTACATGCATTGATATTATAGCGCGTGGGAAGCGCATCTTCATCCCGACCACAGGCGGCGAGCACCATGCATACATGAACATTCACAGAGGTAATTTAGAATGTTAATTATGTAAAATTTTCACATACAGGTGTGTGTGTGTGTATTTGCATATATATATATATATATATATATATATATATATATATATGTATGTATGTATGTTCTTGTATGTCCATCTAACTCACGTGATATACATGTTTGATAAAGATGTTGACTTCACTAGACACCCCACCATCTCTGCGACAAGTAGATAAAGGTGTTGCTATTGCAATTTCATTTGCGCAACAACTCACTGAGGTATTCAAACAACACGTAAATTTTGTTAAATTTCTCATGTAATTCATATTATGTTAAATTACATGTTAGTAATGTCTTTCATTGTAGAATTATTAAATTATGTTAATAATGTCCTTCATTGTGTGTATGCAGGAGTTACCTGTGACAGGGTGCAGCGCTGTTTATTTGATTCACAGGCGTGGCGGGGTAAAAACAATAGTTCTTATTGATAAAATTAGTTAAAATATTGTCATTATGTAGATACATGTAGTTAGCTCTATTTTCGCTAATTCTGATGTTAGATTTTCTGATGTTATGTGTATGTAGGGAACTTCAACCCCTTCCATTTTGACTTCGAGGGCACAAACTCCTTCTTCTAGTCATCTTCATATCCCCGTTCATACTGTAGGAGCTCCCGATGACTCATCTGAGCATGAGATGCAAATTCGGCGTGATAAAAAACTTGCGGTAAGTTTGTGTATTTATGTAAATACTTTCATTCTAGCATGGTCTTAAATACATGTTGAAAACATATATAAATTAAGTTTTGACAAAAAAATATTGTTTGCATTTACATGCTCGTCTATAGGTGAGTATTCAGCGGAAGAGGACTCGAAGCATGGGCTCGGACGATCCAAAGTCATCTCATGGATCTCCATCTTCAGCTAAGGGAGGGCCTTCTTTGAGCAACACCAAGAGAGGGATATATTTTGATGAGTAGGAAATATATGTCTTACATGACATTGTTTTTGTATGCCTATGTGCATGGCATTGTATGTAAGCCTATATGGCATTTGAACTTGATGGTATATGACCTATTTGGGCATTTTTGTATTTATTATGCACGGTAAAATACTATTTGGAACTTGATAATTTTGTATGAGATCTTACATTTCTAAGATTATTTTCGCATGAATCTAATATGATGTGCACTTGACAATATTTAAGACATTATGGATTATTTTTTCATTTATTGGTGATGTACATGTACTAGCATTTTCAATGTATAATATGCATCAAACTTTGGAAATTAATATTTATATAATGTATGTATAATAGTTACCTAATCTGAGTAATTATTCATTCAATTTATCAATGTGTATATGTGTATTTACCTTACTTGCGCTTCTTCTTTCTCATGGTCTCTTTGTACTGGTTCCTATCTTATCATGCACTTACTACATTCTTCTATGCTTCGTAGTCTTCTCCCCTGTTAATCACCTGTTGATATTTTGAGCATGTCTCTCTATATACATTACTCCAATGCTTGAGAATGTCTCTAGATGTAATGACATTCTGATTCAGACACTCAATGATTCTTGATTGTCTAATCCTGTCCAATTCATGTTACTACCATTAAATCTATAGGCATTTCAAGTTATTTGGAAATCACATCACACCCTTCACTAGGCTTGATGACTACCCATATCCTTTTTAAGGAACTTTTGAAAGCATCCATGGGTTTATCATAACATAAATTATCAATGAATGGAAGGTCACTAAGTCGTAGGTCTACTGACTCCCATCAAGAACTAAACAATAAATATTTACTAGGCGATTGATAACTCCCATGTGTTCTTAGACATACCCATGTCAACTTCATTCTTAAGCCAATCTAGTCATTTAGGGCTCTTACATGACTACGCCCGGACGAGGTAGCCCTACACTGACTCAGACTACACTATTTCTCGCGTTTGCAAACAATAAGACATCAAGAGAAACAAATGGATATGGAGAAAACCACGAGAGGATTTCATAAAGGGCCCCAACGTGGAGGTCTCGGATCTAATGAGACGTCTCTAGGTGCCATGGAGTCTGAGAAATCACCTGTCGAAGATATGGCGTGTTTGGGCCTCAGGGCTCTTAAGTGACCATGCCCGGATGGGGTAGCCCGAAATCACGGGGAGCGTAGGGAACCAAAACAAAGCCTTCACTAGCGTTTACCAGGCCACCCCGATGTGTTGGCATAGTTGGTTTGGTCCCACGAGTTTCCGTTTGTAAAATATTGCCTCTGACAGCCCTACACTAACTCTGACTGCACTATTTCTCGCGTTTGCAATCAATAGGACAATGAGAGAACCAGATGGAGATGAAGAAAACATAGAGAGGATTTTGTAAAGGGCCCCGATGTGAAGGTCCTGGATCTGACGAGACGTCTCTAGGTGCCACGGAGTCTGAGAAATCACCCGTCGAAGACATGGCATGTTTAGGCCTCAGGGCTCTTAAGCGACTAAGCCCGGACGGGGTAGCTCGAAAGCACGAGGAGTGTAAAATAAGCCTCCACTAGTGTTCAAGAGGCCATTACAACATTTTGGCATAGTTTTTTCGGTCCCACGAGCTTCCGTTTGCAAACTACAACATCTGGCAGCCCTTCACTGATTCAGACTGCACTATTTCTCACATTTGCAAACAATAGGACAGCGACATAACCGGATGGGGACGAAGAAAACTACGAGAGGATTTCGTAGAGGGCCCAAACATGGAGCTCTCAGGTCTTACGAGACGTCTTTAGGTGCCACGGAGTCTGAGAAATCACCTGTCGAAGATATGGTTTGTTTGGGCCTCAGGGCTCTTAAGCGACTATGCCTGGACGGTGTAGCCCAAAAGCACGGGGAGTGTAGGGAACCAAAACGAAGCCTCCACTAGTGTTTACTGGGCCACCCCAACGTGTTGGCGTAGTTGTTTTGGTCCCACGAGCTTCCATTTGTAAACTACAACATCTGGCAACTCTACACTGACTCAGGCTACACTATTTCTCGCGTTTGCAAACAATAGGACAACGAGAGACCCAGATGGAGATGGAGAAAACCTTGAAAGGATTTTATAGAGGGCCACGACATAGAGCTCTAGGATCTAACAAGACATCTCTAGGTGCCATGGAGTCTGAGAAATCACCCGTCGAAGATATGGTGTGTTTGGGCCTCAGGGCTCTTAAGCGACTACGCCTAGACGGGGTAGCCCGAAAGCACGGGGAGCGTAGGGAACCAAAAAAAAGCCTTCACTAGCATTCACCAGGCCACCTCAATGTGTTGGTGTAGTTGGTTTTGTCTCACAAGCTTCTATTTGAAAAATACAGCCTCTGACAACCCTACATTGACTTAGACTGCACTATTTCTCGCATTTGCAAACAATAGGACAACGAGAGAACCAGATGGAGATAGAGAAAACCGCGAGAGGATTTTATAGAGGGCCCTAATGTGGAGCTCTTGGATCTAACGAGACATCTCTAGGTGCCACAGAGTTTGAGAAATCACCCCTCAAAGATATGGCGTGTTTGGGCCTCAATGCTCTTAAGCGACTACACCCGGACGGGGTAGCCCGAAAGCATAGGGAGTGTAGGGAACCAAAACGAAGCCTCCACTAGTGTTCACTAGGCCACCCCAACGTGTTGGCGTAGTTGGTTTGGTCCCATGAGCTTCCGTTTGTAAACTACAACATCTGGCACCCCTACACTGACTAAGACTACACTATTTCTCGCGTTTGCAAACAATAGGACAACGAGAGAAACGAATGGAGACAAAGAAAACTATGAGAGAATTTTGTATAGGGCCCCGACATGGAGCTCTCAAATCTAACGAGACATCTCTAGGTGCCACGGAGTCTGAGAAATCACCTGTCGAAGATATGACGTGTTTGGGCCCAGGGCTCTTAAGCGACTACACCCAGACGGGGTAGCCCGATAGCATGGGGAGCATAGGGAACCAAAAATAATCCTTCAATAGTGTTTACCAGGCCACTCTGATGTGTTGGTGTAGTTGGTTCAGTCCTACGAGCTTCTGTTTGCAAAATACAGCCTCTGACAACCCTACATTGACTCAGATTGCACTATTTCTCGTGTTTGTAAACAATAGGACAGCGAGAGAGCCGGATGGAGATGGAGAAAACCATGAGAGGATTTCTGAGAGGGCCCCGAAATAGAGGTCTCAGATCTGACAAAACATCTCTAGGTGCCATGGAGTCTGAGAAATCACCTGTCAAATATATGACGTGTTTAGGCCTCAGGGCTCTTAAGCGACTATGCTCGGATGGGGTAGCTCGAAAGCACGGGGAGCATAGGGCACAAAAAAAATCCTCCACTAGTGTTCACTAGGCCACCCTGACATGTTGGTGTAGTTAATTCGGTCCCACGAGCTTCCGTTTGCAAACTACAACATCTGGCAACCCTACATTGACTTAGACTGCACTATTTCTCACATTTGCAAACAATAGGACAACGAGAGAACCAGATGAAGATGGAGAAAACCACGAGAGGATTTCATAGAGGGTCTTGACATGGAGCTCTCAGATCTAACGAGGCGTCTCTAGGTGCCACGGAGTCCGAGAAATAACCCGTCGAAGATATGGCGTGTTTGGGCCTTAGGGCTCTTAAGCATGTGATCTTTGACGGGTGATTTCTCGGACTTTGTGGCACCTAGAGATGTCTCATTAGATTTGAGAGCTCTATGTCTAGGCCCTCTAGGAAATCCTCTCGTCATTTTTTCCATCTCCATTCGGTTCTCTCGTTGTCCTATTGTTTGCAAATGCGAGAAATAGTGCAGTTTGAGTCAGTGTAGGGTTGTCAGAGGTTGTATTTTGCAAACAGAAGCTCATGGGATCGAACCAACAATGAAAACACATCGGGGTGGCCTGGTGAATGCTAGTGGAGCATTATTTTTGGTTCCCTACTCTCCCCGTGCTTTTGGGCTACCCCGTCCGGGCGTAGTCGCTTAAGAGCCATGAGGCCCAAACATGCCATATCTTCGACGAGTGATTTATTGGACTCCTTGGCACCTATAGATGTATCGTCAGATCTGAGAGATCTAAGTTAGGTCCCTCTAGGAAATCCTCTCATGGTTTTCTCCATCTCCATCCGGTTCTCTCGCTGTCCTATTGTTTGCAAATGCGAGAAATAGTGCAGTTTGAGTCAGTGTAGGGCTGCCAGAGGTTGTATTTTGCAAACAGAAGCTCATGGGACCGAACCAACTATGCCAACACATTGGGGTGGCCTGGTGAACAATAGTGGAGGCTTCATTTTGGTTCCTTACGCTCCCCATGCTTTCGGGCTACCTTGTCCGAGCGTAGTCGCTTAAGAGCCCTAAGGGCCAAACACACCATATCTTTGATGGGTGATTTCCCAGACTCCATGACACCTAGAGACATCTCGTTAGATCTGAGAGATCCACATTAGGGCCCTCTATGAAATCCTCTCGTGGTTTTCTCCGTCTCCATCCGGTTCTCTCGCTGTCCTATTGTTTGCAAACACGAGAAATAGTGCAGTCTGAGTCAGTGTAGGGCTGCCAGATGTTGTAGTTTACAAATGGAAGCTCATGGGACTGAACCAACTATGTCAACACATCAGGTTATCCTGATGAATACTAGTGGAGGATTCATTTTGGTTCCCTAAGCTCCCTTTGCTTTCGGGCTACCCCGTTTGGGCTTAGTCGCTTAAGAGCCCTGAGGCCCAAACACGCCGTATCTTCGACGGGTGATTTCTTGAACTACGTGGCACCTAGAGATATCTTGTAAGATTCAAGACCTCCATGTTGGGGCCCTCTAGGAAATCCTCTCATGGTTGTCTCCGTCTCCATCCGGTTCTCTCATTGTCTTATTGTTTGCAAACGCGAGAAATAGTGCAGTCTGAGTTAGTGTAGGGTTGCTAGAGGCTGTATTTTGCAAACGGAAGTTCGTGGGACCAAACCAACTACACCAGCATGTCGGGGTGGCCTGGTGAATGCTAGTGGAGGCTTTGTTTTGGTTCCCTACGCTCCTCTTGCTTTCAGGCTACCCCGTCCGGGCTTAGTCGCTTAAGAGCATTAAGGCCCAAACACGCCATATCTTCGACAAGTGATTTCTCATACTCCATGGCACCTAGAGACGTCTTGTCAGATCCAATAGATCCATGTTAGGGCCCTTTATGAAAGCATCTCGTGGTTTTCCCCGTCTCCATCCATTTCTCTTGCTGTCCTATTGTTTGCAAACACGAGAAATAGTGCAGTCTAAGTCAGTGTAGGGCTGCCAGATGCCTTAGTTTGCAAATGGAACTCATGGGACCAAACCAACTATGCCAACACATCAAGGTGGCCTGGTGAATGCTAGTGGAGGCTTCCTTTTGGTTCCCTACGCTCCTCGTACTTTCAAGCTACCCCGTCTGGGCTTAGTCGCTTAAGAGCCCTGAGGCCCAAACACACCATATCTTTGATGAGTGATTTCTTGGACTTTGTGGAACCTAGATACGTCTCGTCAGATCCAAGACCTCCATGTCAGGGCCCTCTAGGAAATCCTCTCTTGGTTTTCTCTTTCTCCATCCGGTTCTCTCACTGTCCTATTGTTTGCAAATGCGAGAAATAGTGCAGTCTGAGTCAGTGTAGGGCTACCAGAGCTGTATTTTGCAAACGGAAGCTCATGGGACCAAACCAACTTCACCAACACGTTGGGGTGGCCTGATGAATGCTAGTGGAGGCTTTGTTTTGGTTCCCTACGCTCCTTGTGCTTTCAGGCTACCTTGTTCGGGCTACGAAAGCCTCTCGTGGGTTTCTCCGTCTCCATTCAGATCGAGTCAGTGTAAGGTTTTCCATTGCTAATCACCTGAATAATATAGGTGGTTCATAAAATATAGGTGGTGAAATGAGAATTTTAATAAGATATTTTTACAATATAGGTGGTGAAATGAGAATTTCTGTTTGTTGCTACTTTCTAATATTTAACTTTTCTTAGCTTCACTTGGTTTCGGGAATAATAAATTATCTACTGACAGTGCCAACCACGTGAAGGTAGAAGATTTTTTCGCACCAATAACCTACATAATATATGTTAGTAAGAAATTAAATAGATTTCTAAGTCATACAAAATTTAAACAAAATCATTTAAGTAAATATTTAAATTAAATTCATGAAGAACATACCTTTGCAAATTCAATCCAATGAATCGCAAGGATCAATTCTATTCTTGACAGTAGCATGAATTGCTTCATGATCTGATTCACGAACCTTCCACAAATTTTTGTTTGATGGCTAACCTCGATATTTGATCAATTTAATATTTGTTGCAAGGACCAAATGTGAATAGTGAAGTATCTTCCAATGTACTTCATAGTCTTCAAACAACCAAATGTTTGATTTTTTGATAGGATATCGTCAAAGCCAAGTTCTAGTGGCTACCACTGATTCAGTGGGATACTCAAGGTCTTCACCATCAATTACTGTGGAAGTCAATTTTTTTCCCCTCTACATAACGAGATAAGAAGTAGTTTTTTCCCTCTTCGTTAAATTCCGTCGCAATAACTGCAAAAACATGCCCTATGTATCACAAAGTAAAACTGTTCTGTCAATTTATAAATACATTAAGAGTTGACCATTTAATAATTTATAAATCTAAAACATGGCATGTAAATATATGCATGTATCTTGTTGCACTAAATAAGAGACTTGGTCAAAGTCAGGTGATGTTGTCATTTGATCTAAAGACCCTGCAAGTTGTAATGCTCGTGGAACTTGATGTGTGTTGAGTGGAATTAGAGGTCTACAAGTCCACTCATCCACCCATTGCTGTGGCTCACATTCATTCCACGCAAAATCAATGAATGATATACAAAAACATGTCATGCACCTAGTATAAATAGTCCAAGCATTTGCATCTGAACTACGGAATGAGTGCATATCACTTGATCCTGCAACTGTCATACAATCTTCAAATTTTGTCAGATGTTGTTGCTCTATCAACCAAAAATATCTACGAACCGTTGATCTCTCTTGAGATTCATGGCCCATATTCTTGACACACCAATCAATAATACTTTTTGCATCTGTAAATTTAGCACCATCCTTGAACTTTAACTCTTCTCTTGTAAGTGCTCGTTTCACACATGCTCCTACACTATCATGCTCTCCTTTTCCATGCCTTGCCTCAGTAAAAATCTAGATATGTTGTACATTTGTTTCTTTGTGCATCTTGCTTAGCTAATAAAACATCTGTGCATTCTTGAATTGTGATGTGCAATTGTCTGACCAAATTTAATGTTGATTGAAACTAATGTTCCTCTCATTCAAGTTCACATAAAACACCTGGAAACACCCTTGTACATATTCTTTAGAATGTGTTCGATCATCACTGATGTAGAAATGATACTCTCTCAATATTTTTTGATCTTTCTCAGTGCTTTCAGGAGAGTGTATGAATGTTATATGCACGAAAATAGAAACTTGCACTGAGTTATAACATTGAGACCGAACCTCCATTTGTGGTGCAATGTGTAATTCTCTGCGATGTCAACTACTGAAACAATAGTACCAAGTGAGAATGTGTCCTTGCTTAACTTGAATTGTTCATCCAACCATCGAGCTCTATGTGTGTGCCTTGCATACTCATAAAAAAATTCCTCTCTGAATTTGACCATATATTCTGATACAGGTAATTGTTTTGGAACAAGCTCACACCTCTTAGATTCTTTTCAATATTTTAATTGATATGCCACCGATTTATATTTGGTGAAATCAACCAATTATTTTCCTATTGAAGATGCACTCTCCTCATGGATACAACTTTTTAGATTCGGCAAGCCACCACATACTTTGCACGTTCCGTCCAAACATACTTTGTTATAAAAAATTATCTTGTTGATTTTTCACAAAATATTGTCGGAATAAATTCCCTTGAAGATTTTTGTGAGAAATTTATTCCACACTCCTGCAACATGATGTTAGTATGCAAAACACTACGTATTTGACAAAAACCATCATAATGCATTGAAAATTCAACATGATGCTTGCAACAAGTGGTACGTGAGTGATTGATTTTCACATAAAAGGGTTTGTTTATTTCAAAGAATCTTTGGCTAATGTTAATTTGTGTATTTTCATTTTTAAACTTAGAGAACATTTTTGTTTGAGTCATATCTAAGAAATGTTTTGCACATGATTCACGATTACGAGAACCTATTCTTCTTTTTACTGTATCTCTTCTATTCGGTGACACCCTTGTGTTCTCATTCCAAAATTTTATAATTAATTATTTTAGAATATCAGATGTATTCTTGTCTTTTGGTGGAAGTTTGCTAGAGAAAGCCCAATAGTCAGTGTTATTGACTGACTCAAGATGTTTACGTCTCTCTATTGCTTTCATTAGTTTTTTTTTTTTTTTTCGGTTTAGCTTCAAAGCGCTGCTTGTTTTTCTAATCAAGTGTTTATTCAACTATTTTATCACTTACTATACAATTAGTTAGTGCACGTCGTATAACATTACTATCTTTGGTGCGTCTTTTGCCACCTACAGCTTGGTATGCTTTATGTATGTTTTCAACAATTGACGCATTTTGATCAACAACATTAGATGTTTTTAACCCTAGGGTCTTCATTATAGGTCTCATCTTAATTAAATTCTCAAAGTAATTATCGCAAATTCCACTAGCTTTTCTTCTCGCATTTCTTTCAAACATTTTGTTAGGCATTGGTTTTATAATGTTTTCATCAATTTCAATTAAGTGAATTGGTTTTCTTTGCGAAATGGAAGGAGGTGTTCTTAGAGGTGAAGATTCATTTACAAGGTTACTTTCTTCATTTAGTGTTTTCATACAAATTTCGGGGTTAACATTTAGATTCTCAAGTAAGGGTTGAATAATTGGATTCATATCAATTTCTTCATCCATACCAACATTATCATTCAATTCAATATCATTATTCATTGCTAAATCATTATTCTCTACATTTTCATTATGTATTTCATCCCAATTTTCTAATACATTAGCTACATTTGATATAGTGGATGTACCTTGCCCTGCTCAAAGTTTTTGCATTCTCTTCTTTTCCAATTGCTCCGGTGTCTTATTCTTGACTTTCCGCTTGTCCTTAGCTCGACGTTTATTGCCCATGATTAGAAAAAATCAACTAGTGGGGTAGGGGACAAAATGAAATACTAAAAAATCGTGGAAGAATGTAGAGAATATTGCAGACAAAATAGAATGTTTGCAGAATTCCCGTGAAAGAGATGAAAGAGACGTTGGGGGGCCACAAGATAAAAAAACAAAGAAAAATGCGTACACGTTTTTTGTTTTCTCTTTTCCCAAGCCATGCCTCAAGGTTTGGGATCTGGTTTGGATCCCCAAGCCTGAGGCATGGTCCTGCAAAAACACAACAAACAACGAGTTTTTACAAGAAAATGTAAAAAATGACACTTCCTCTATGAGAAATCAAAATAAAAAAATCAATCCATTTTAAAAAAATTATAGCATGACATAGAGCAGAGTCTCTTCTTTCTTAAAATATAATTTTCCAAAATTTCTGACTAATATAAGGTATCCATATTATTTATTTTCTAACTATGCCTTTTTATAGCTATTTTTTGAAGTGTAAATATGTCTATCTTTCATGGTGTATCTTTTTTTTTGGTGATCGAAATTAAAAAAAAATTATACTAGCCGAAACTAGGCATAATTCTATACATATTCAAAAGAAATAAAATCTAATTTTCAATATTTTTTGAGGTAGTTAGGGTGGGGGGCATGTTTAGAGCTCCATTATTTTTCAAAACATAAATTTTTTGTACTAGAAAAATCATAAATAAAAAAAATATTCACTAAAAAAATCTAAAAAAAAATGGAGCCCAAACTAGATGCTCCTAGCTATCTTTCTACCAAAGGGTTTTCAAAAATACTAAATGGTGCTCAAAAATGGTGGGAGGCACGAAAGTATTTTATGTTTTTTAACAAAAATAGGAGCATTTGTTGGTATTTTAGTTGTTTGACCCACTTAAACTTATCTGTTTTCAATCAAATTTAGTAGCTTAGAAACTAGACTCAAAATGCTACAATTCATATTTCTACATCTTCCAATTTTGAGTATAACTATTTCGAAAAACTCGTACAAGTTGAAGTGTCTTTTTTTTCAGAAAAATGTGTTCACTTAAGACCCCCTTTTGGCCCCCCAACTTGGTGCACTTACCCACATCAAAGGGGTTAACATACTTAAATATGATTTAAATTTGTTGTAATACCACGATAACAAATTTTGTAACCATCTATGCTTCAACTACCGAATATTCTTAACTTTATCACGTGTAATAGGATCCAGGAAACACATACAACTTTCACCAATAACAAACATTTGGGATATCCTTCCAGCCACAGTCTTTATGTTGTGCCAGAAACTATCACACTTTCATGATACCCATATTGTAGACCAATTGATGAGGTTTGACTCTATCACAAGGTGGGAAAGATCATTTTGGTGAAAGTGTAGGCATGAGCTCATAGATATGATCACCCAACTAGGCTTCCCTATGCATTTCATCACTTTGAGGGAAAAAAAAACTAAATGGATATATTTATATAGAGAAATACCAGGATCCCCTCCAACAACATCCATAGATATCTATCGATGGATAAATCAAAACTTGATTACACACTCCCATTTTGTATCTACATGGACGGAGAAGAGATTCACAATATATTACAAGGATGTTATTGGGAAAAAATGCATTGCAAAGACTATATTGAGTTTGTTGTGACTTATATTTCCTTAGTAACATATAATTTCTGTTTTGACAAACCACATTTCCCTCATTCACAACATAGGTATGAATGACAACAAAAAGGATCAAATCATATCCATGATGTTGTATGGATTCTAAATGCACTCAACATGGATATGTTATATTGGGATGATATCCTTTAGGTTGATGCAAAAAAGTCCTTCTTTAACTGAATAATAATAACATGGAATCCATGGGGCCATTAAAATGTAAACTACATGCTACACCACTCCAACCTTGATGACCCATGCTTGCTATACACATAGGGGATACTTACATCCAATGCTTGAAATTATTATAAAGAATTGGTGAATCGAGTGCAAAAATACACCAAATGTTGCAAGGGCACCTATTTGTCAAGGAAGGGTGTCACTCTTCAATGTAGATATAAAGCCCCTTGGCCACTCTAGAAACATTAAACTCTTTCCTTATATGAAAATGGTAAAAAATCCTACACCCTGACACATAATGAAACACACATAACTCAGAAATGATAATGCTATGGCGAGCCAATGTTGAATGCCAACCCATTGTGTCCTACCACGTAGTTTTAAACTATATAGAAAAGTACATGGAAAAAGAAGAGATAAATTTAGAGAGCTACTACCACATGTTGACTAGAATATCTAATACAATTGGTATTGATAGCCCTGCAATGGTCACTTATAAGAAGTTCTTTTTAGAAACTCTTATTGAGACATTGGTGCACAAGAGACGTGCCACATGGTGCAAAAACCTCCCCTCTCAGTCTGTATCTATAAATTCATTTCCCCCTCCATTGGGAAACATGTATTCAAGTGAATCCTCATGGACACACCATCAACATTAACAATTCCTTAATTCATAGATGCATACATGAGGTGCCCTATACATCTAAATGAAGTCCTCCTTTATGAGGATGCCCACATATGGACTTTCAGTAGTCAAAGGAGAGGATATCAATGGATAAAAAGAAAATCAATGCAACCATTCAAGTATACCTTCATTATTATGATGCACCTGCAACATATGCTCCATCTAATGAAGAGTTTTTCTGGTCATATATTTTTCTTTAAAAACCATTTAGACATATACAAATAAACATCGGTGTTACTACAATCCAAATAGTTTCCCACTGGGAAGAAATAACAAAATTCCTACCACCCTTTACATATATCAAGAACCAATATTCATGAAGAAAGTACCATTTGAATAAATAAAAATGTCAACAAATCATAAGGATAATGTCATGTGTAAATGAAACTATTAGAATGGGAGCATATGTCTTGCATGCATGCATCTACCAATGCAATGATTGATGAGCTAGACATGATATGGCTAAGTGACTTCAATAGTAGCTATGATTGGTCAAATCACAACATCCCCATTGATTTACAACATGCAACACCTAAATTCA
Organism: Taxus chinensis; assembly: GCA_019776745.2. Lineage (NCBI taxonomy): Eukaryota > Viridiplantae > Streptophyta > Pinopsida > Cupressales > Taxaceae > Taxus > Taxus chinensis. The sequence goes on along the minus strand of CM034155.1, from coordinate 535,361,125 downwards.
TAGACTAGGCATGACTCTAGAACAAACTATCATTTGTTCCTTCATTTAATCAACCGGATACCCCCTTCTATCATCTAAACAATTACTTGCATACTCAATTGTCATTGCACATAAAACAAGGAATGGAAAACTTCCAACATTAAAGATGATTGTTCAAGGTACAACTACTATAGAAAAGTCCTACCTAATAGGTTGTATGAAAAATGGATTACAAACACTCATGGGAAGCGAGAAGTCCTTTATTATCCTACGGGCTCCAAAAGGTAAATTGTTGCATTCTACATAAAAAACATGTATTTTGCATTATGGACTTTAAATACCCATTCATGAAATGATGAAATGAAGGCTCTCGAAGTATAAGAACTAGTGGTATTACAAGAGAATATGTTCTCATAGAAAAAATGAGTTTCGTAGGGACAAAAATGTTGAGAAACATAAACTACAGGTTGCATAAGAAATTCCCCTAGAAAACAATATTGATTTCACTGGACGCTTTATGATATTGCCGAGCATCTTGGACCAACTCCCCCTGTTAATGACATACCAATATACACAGGAAAATCATTTGGGCATTCCCTCTAGCTGAAATGTGTTGCAATAATTACCTTAGATACAAAATTTTGGCAATAAGGCTTGAACACATCACAACTAGAATCTAGACATTTACTAACCAACATAAAAAATGTAAAACCAACAATAAAGGAAAAAAATCTTCTCATATCACATACATAGTCAAACATGTCTACATCAAAGTAGGAAAGCTTCACAAGTGCAAAACATCTCTTTGCAATGAAAGGAATTAGTATCCTCACACAATAAACAAATGCTTTAATCCTTGTGCCTTCTAGTTGTAAGGAGCAAAGTAGAGGAAAGAAAACATGCATAGCTATTAGACCTCAATGACACTCAATTAGAGCCTACATCTACTCTTGTGCAAAGGAAAAGAGGTTATGTTGACATAAACTCATGGGTCACCTCTGGATTGGTTAATGGGGCACTTGGTCAGTTTGCGAAGATTGGGCAAAATTCTAGAATCACAATCCTTGACTTATCATCTTTTGTCATTTTTGACTTTAAGAAATATTGCAGGCCACCATGGAATTTCCTCTACCTAACACATTTTTGTTGGCTCCTGTCACATGAGGAAACCATCGTGAAATCCCACTTAAAATTTTGTGGAGTCTCATCATCCATAAGGCACAAGGCATAACACTTGACAATGAAACAATGGACATTGGTTGATGTTGACTGTCAAGGACTAACATGTGCGCACTTAGTGGCCTACAAATCTCACCTAATTTTTCTTTTGAGCATTACCCAAGAATGAGGTACATACAAATTGTTCACACACACACACAAAGAAGAGGAGCACAAAATAAGTTGTATAGAGCTTTCCCTTCATATACAACACATATAGCAGGTCCTAAATACTTAAAACACATGAGTGTAAAAGTTACAATCACATGCATGTGTCTACACATTACATCGTGTTCATATTTTTTCACAACTTGACTCCTCGAAGACGATTGTGTTGCCATAGTCCACCATGTCATTTCCTAGTATTCCTTGCACTTGCATAAATAAATACGCCCCACACTATTGTACAAGTGTACTTTATTAATAATTTCATAGCTTCCTTTCAAAGATGCTTACCAACACCTGACACATTACTCATTGCAAAATAAGCATATTTAGTGAGAAACTTAACAACTCGCAAAGACTTGAGCATTACCCTTTCTATGTTGATCATGCAAAAGAAGCTGTATCAACACACATTTGATATCATATGTTTTATTGGATTTGGTACTTGTTGTGGCTACATTTTCCTTACACACATGTGATACCAGTGATGCCTCATCCCTAGGGAAAATTCCTAACTTGCCTTATTGTTTAATAAGGAGAATAAGTATCATATGATTGAGCATTTATAACGTATAGTAGGGAGTCAAATGGATGTAATTATTTCTATTTGTTTTCTCTCATTCTACATGTTACAAATGCGAGTTTTAGAATAGGACAATTTTTGGCCCTACTTGCTTTGTCAAATTAACAGACAATTAGGATATTTATAAAATGGGGTTATTGAAAATGCCATTGAGATTATTTCACCAAATGCAACAAACGAATATTCAACTCGATTATCTCATCTTTGCCAACATAATCGCAGACCATGGCAACATAAGAGCTTTGTAGCAGGGGATGAACATCCATCAAGGTATAATAGGAAGTGTTTTTGGTCATATGTTGTAGTCCTCCAATAACTCCACCAAACTTAACATTGTTATCCTATCCGACTTAGTTTGCAACTCATGTGCAATTGCTAGTTAAATGTTTGATATCTAACATAAAACTTGACCTTTGTTTTCTCACATGAAAAAACTGAATTTGGTGATGCATTTCTCATCCACTTGTCTAATTCCATTTTATATTAAATCTAAGGAGTGTTAAAAAGTTAAAAAAAGAAGAAGATAAACTAGCATCTAACACAAAAATTTAAATCTTTTATATATATATATATATATGGAAATCTAAATAATTATTTTCATTAATTTGTATCAAGAAAAATCAACAAAACTTGAACCCTGACCTATGGTTTGTAAGTTGCGTAGTCTATTATTACGTTGTAATAATTTATAATTTTTCGTTGTTGAAATTTTAACTTTATAATCAAAAAGTTCATACAAGCATATATAGTGTTTAAACACAGCTTAATTTTTCATCTAAACTGATATAAATCATGGATTTCAAAGTCTACACAAAGCTTTCCAAAAACCCTTAACTCAAAACATATTCTGTCAATTTATCCTTCTATAAAATATAGTGTTTTGGGCCATGCTATATGAGACTTCAAGTCTGTTAACAAATATACCCCATTAAACTATGCTATCCATTATCCACCTGGAAATGCATTCCCATGGCTTCTATCATATTTAAATCCAAAGTTCCAAAGTTTCACGGCAGAAACTTTCTGGTGTGTTTAAAAATGAACGCTAGTTAGATATATGAACGAGTTAATTCTAAAAATGTGAAACTCAATCCACTACATATTTTGTATGATTAGCAATATACCATATCCTTTTCTTAGTATATTTTTTTTTGGTAATAAAAATGTGGGTTTCAATTTGAAAAAAAACGAAACTCAATCCACTCAATCAAAAATACTGTAAACTCAAACCTATATTTGAAATTGCAAATCCTTAACAACAGTACTTGCAAAAAGTATGAGGACAGTACTGAGTATATATATATTAATGACTTTGCATGGCCATGGAGCGGCGATACCGAACTCTCTGAAATGCAGACCATAAAGCTTCAAGCATTTCACTCATTAACTTCATCATCCATGGGCGTAAGCAGACTCCCCACAAACCCACTGTTAGCAGCAGCAGATTTCCTTCCATTATCGCCATCCTCCACGAAAATAGAAAAAAAATTCAAAACTGTTACTGGCTAACGAAGAACATCTGCCCCTCTATCCTTGTGCGCTGAATTTAATGTAGGTTGGAATATTTCACCAAACAGTCATATCTATTAGTCACTGCTAATTTTTTTTTTTTTAAATTTTAATTTGTGGGTAGAATCTTCCTCTGAATTTAGGTTGAAAAGCAAGCTACCTACCATTCACATCTTCCCTTCCCGAAGAAGTCACTTTTGGAAATGGAGAAATCCAAATATTTTGTAGTTATTTTGAAGATGCTGCATTTATTAAAATGATAAGCATCATTTGTCTATTTTCATAGTACTGGAATGGCATTTCAAGGGTACAATGAAAATGTTACTAGGGGTAGAGGGGTATCAAAATAATCAATTTGAATAGGAAGTGGAGGTATGTAAAGTGAATTGTAGGAAAGTGGAAAATAAAAATAATGTGAAAATAAATGAAATTAATTTATAAAGATTAATTTGGGGAATTATGCATATGATTAATGGACATTTTTTTTTTCTTTTTCTGATGGATTGTCATTTATTAAAAGAAGTATTGGAGAGCGTAGAAATAATATAATCCTAAACTCCATCTTTAATATATAAATATCTAAATTTTGGTGAAATTTATACTAAATTAAAATAATCATAAGTAGTAGGAGACATAGAAGGTCAAAGCATTACTTAACTAGATAACACATATATATTGTAGGGGGCAGTGACATCCATATGACTGCACGTTGCATGCAGTATTAAAAACCATTATATTATTTTAAAATTGACTACTAAATAATGTTTAAAACAAATTTTAAATATTTAGAAAAATTATAGATATAGTATTTTTTTTTGTATACATAATCTTTTTAAAATACATGTTTGATCATTTAATATACATTGGATCAAATTTCATTTTTACAATTTGTATTAGTGTATAAAAAAGACAAAATATGGAACATACTTACAAACTCCAAAATAATATGAAGTTAGTAAAAACATGAAAGACAACATCATTCCCAACATTATCACTCTACTCAATGATGTTAGTGACATATTCAATCTAAAAGAAAGGTCCTAAACAAAACAAAATGTTGGTTTTTTGGATGTATAAATTCATCATTGGAGACCTTAATGCCAAACAAGTGTTGTTATGTCATATCATTCTCTTAAATTTGTTTTTGTCAATTTTGTAGAAGTTGTGATTTTTGTGTGTTTCCACATAATAATAATAAAAGTATTCTTCTAAGGATTTGAAGTGGGCATTTGAACACCATTGTATGAATTTAGAATCCTTCCAGTGATAAGATTGTTTACAATTTCTACACATCCATATTCCTACGATTTCCTTAGCAATTTATTTCTAGTGTTCTTAACAAGAAGGAATTTCATTATTTCTACGAGTAAACATATTTTGTAGTCTCTATTATTTTGGATATCTTCCTTTAACAAAAATGGCAGTGTAGAAAGTGCGACTAAAAGAAAATAGATTAAAACAAAAAGATGGTTTGTTTTCTCCCCACCACTTATTTCAAGGAGAAAATTATTTGATTCTAGGAACAAAAATAATGACATGTATATTCCTACACTTATGTATCTTTATACGTTTGTTCTTATTCATGGGGTATGAGTATAGTTTTTCATATGTATATTTTAAATATACAACTTACAAATACAATATCAAGATTTCAAGGCTATGTTAAAAATACTTATATACACATTCAATTTTGTTTAGTATGTAATTTCTAGTATTAATTTTCACTAATTTTTCTTTATCAAATTTGGATTGATCTTAGGATTCTTTCTATTCTCAACTAAACAACTTCTAACTTCTTCTAAGTTTCTCTTTCCATCGACTTATATAACCGCACACCTCCTTAATTAGCACTTGCTTGCATCACAAGTCATTTAAGGATAAAGCCTAAATTAAGGCTTTAAAACTAAATTGTTGCATTTCTCAAACAAATCAAAGTCAACCAACTGAGAAGTGTTAGTTACACCACCTCTAGACTAGCTCAGCACATGGAAATTATGAAACACATTCCAACAATCTCCCACTCATTGAATAATTTTCATAAGGAAACCTCAAACCCATTCTTCAGCAGACTTGGGCTACTAAGCCCATTTCTTTCTTGCACCAACTAAACTTCTCAATGCATACTTACTTTGTCCATGAATGTGCATTGTTAACCTTTGTTTCCACCCTATCTAACAATACCCTCTTCTCCTCCATCATTTCCCTCACAAAATGATAATACACATAAATTTTCTTTGTTTGAGAGTGATATTCTTTTCTAGAAAAATTACACATTAGGAGTCACAATCAATCCTCTACATCCTTTTGAACAAACCCAATTAAGGCACATAAGCATTGAAGCCATACCATTTCCTTCCACACTTGAGTAGATACCATGTATTCAACCTTTGTGTTGGATATAAAAAACACTTGCTCATCCAACTTACTGCTTTGTCGAACAAGCTGAAAATGTACCCATTGGTGGACCTTTGCAGATCAAGATCTCAATTCTAAATGCACAAAACCATGTAGACTCTCTTCCTTTCTTATACCAAGATTCCATTGTTCAACTTGATAGAAAATAACATGGTCCAACGGTCCTCGTAGCTATCTAAATATCCACTTTACTACACTCCAATGATCCTTTCTCGGATTGGACATATACTTGCTAACAACTCCCTTAGCATGTGCGGTGTAAGGTCTAGTGTATATCATTGCATACATCATGCTTCCCATTGCATACATCAAGCTTTCCGTTACACTTGCATACAACATGCAAACCATGTCCTCCACCTCGTCTTATGTTTCTATACCTTATTTAGTTGATATTTTTTTACCAACTGGGAAAATGTGCTCACTGGCTTGTTATATTGTACCCAAAACCTTTCTAACACTGTCTTCACATAATTACTCTGATTGAACCAAAGATTTCTATTTGGATGATCCATTTTGATCTTAATGCCCGTAATAAGTTTTGTAATGCCAAGGTCCTTTATGTCAAACTACATAGCTAATTGTGCCTTTACTTGTTTTATTATCTCCTAGTTTTGAATTAAGAACATTTCATCCACATAGAGCACAATGATGGAAAACTTATCCCCATCTTCCTTGAAGTACAAAAAAGAACCTTCCTTACTCTTCTCAAGGCAAATTTTTTGCACATACCTATTAAAATTTTGATTCCACATCCTTGATGATTTTTTCAAATCATACAAGTCTTCTTTGGGTGACAAACCAAGTCATCTTTTCTCTTGACTCTAAAAATGTCAAGCTACATCGTGTAGATTTGGTCTTCATGTTTTTCATGTAATTTTTTTTAACATCCATATGATATATCATATACAACAACAATAGATAAAATAAATATGATAGAAGTCAATTTTGCAACAATAGAAAAAACCCCACTAAAGTCAATCCCTTCGACTTGAGACAATCCTTTTGTAAATAAATGAGCCTTATAGTTATACAATTTTCATTGCATATTTAAATTCTTCTTGAAAACCCACTTTCAACCCCATAGATTTATTCCTGGAGGAGTTTTTACCAAGTCCCATGTATTATTTTCTTCAGAGACTCCATTTCCTCCTCCATAGTTTTCATCCAAATCTTACACTCTTCTGAAATGAGATAACCTTACTGTCTTTGGATCTTCATTATCAATTAGAGACAATATAAATATTTATTTCTCATAAAGAGAACTATACTAATTGGTGCTCTCCATACCAATACATAATGTTTAAGACCAAAATTTTTGTTTTCCTATGAATCCATTTCTAGACCTTGTTGTGATAAGATCTCAGGACCTGTAGTCTCTCCAAGATATCATTTCAATGAAAACTAAAGTAAATCCTTGTCTAGATGTCTCATAGGTGACATATCATGTTTTTGTGCATTGAGATCTCACTACAGTGATACCGCCACCCTATTTGGTGATCCAATATGTATTCTAGGTGAAATCTCATTTCTTTTCTACCCTTTAGCTCCTCTAATATTTTTATATGGAGACATCACATGCCTTTCCTTCCCTAACAGTGTTGTAAGATATATTTATAGCGACATCTAATATTTAGTTTTTGGTTCCTAGCTTTTCCAACATCCTCATGAGGAAATATCTCTTCTAGATATACATCCTTTGGTTTCTTTACCTCCTAAACAAAATTTTCAAGATCTCTCTTTGGCGAGATCTTTTTACCTTTCATTTCCCAAAATCCAACATTTTGGCTATAAATATCCTTATGTATTCATGGATTTCATATTTTAATGTAACCTATGACATCATTTTCATATCCAATAAAGATGCATTTTGGAGATATATAGTAAATTTTCCTTTTTTTTCTTATAGGATATGCATGTATGATTCAAAACCAAAGAATCTCAAATGTCTTATCAATGGTTTTCTAATAGTCCAAACTCCATGTGGGGTCTTATCCATCAATGATGATATGGTTGATCTATTCACCAACTAATAAGTAGTAGCCACTGTTTGCCAAAACATTATTCTCCAAGTTGGTACTACTTAGCACACTTAGGGCTTTATCCATCAACATTCAATTCATGCTTTATGCAACCCCATTTTTTTGTAGAGTATAAGGAATTTTATTTTTCCTACAAAATCCACAATTTTAATAAAATTCATCAAATTCATTTGAAAAATATTCACCTATATTATCCATGCATAACACCTTTATTCTTTTCCTAGTATGATTTTCAAAAAGGGTCTTGAACTTCTGGAATGTTTTGAATACCTCAAAATTTTTCTTGAAAAAATATATCTACGTATTCATGGAGTTATCATATATGAAAGACACAAAAAAAAATGACTTTCAATGTAAGGGTACCTTTAATGGTCTAAACACATTGCTCTATATAACTTGCAAAATCCTATTTTCATGAGTAATAGCCCTGAAAAAAATTAATCTTCTCTATTTTCCATAAACACAATGCTAAAAAAAATCAAACTCCAACGGAATAGATTAACTCCCTTGCACTATGCCTGTTTGATTTCAATACATGAAATAATTATCCTAAAGTATCCAACTATGCATCACTGCATGCATGCATCACTTAAAGCTGCAAGATACACATCTATTCCTTCATCCGTGCATACTTCTCCACAACACATATCACCATGAGGATTATTTTCCTTTTTCACCTTACACTCCTTAAAGTGCCATGTTTAATCAAAGATCCAACACCTCATATTTATCTCTCAATTTTGATATCTATTTTTAGACTTTCAACACTTCTCCCTTGATTTCTTATCGCCCCTCTCTTTTTTATTACTCAAGAACAACCAAAGCTTATTTCGAATGATAGTAATCTATCAAATTTATCCTTATCTCTTTAGAAAATAATGTCCCAACTATATCCATAAGCTTGAAGGTGGAAATTGTGTTAGTGGTTTCCAGCACCAAGTTATCCCAAGAGTCTAACAAAGAGCAAGGAAGTGTAATACACCTCTCTTCATCATCCATATTCACATCTATGGAAAATAACTGACTTAACATAAAGTTAAAATTATTTAGGTACTATTCAATTGAGTCACCATCATTCATCTTTAATGACTTATAAAAGTATTACTTTCCAATAAAATTTCTTAGTAAAAAACTACCAATTTAGCCTATAAACCCTTTGTATTTTTCACATTAGGTATATTCATAAACACAAAGTTAAAAAAATGCAACTTGACAAAGGTCGTATATTTCCTATCAATATTGTTTCACTCTTCTCATTTCAAGTTCCATGTAGGCACTATTTGTGTCACAATGATCCAAAAATATCTCTCTATCAACAGATCCTCCATCTTAAGTTTCTTTGACTCAAATTTTTGGCCATTGAACCTATATATTTTGATTTTGGTTCTTTCTACCATATTCAAAATTTTAGAAAACAAATCTCAAATCTAAAAATTGTTTATAGCAAATAATCAAAAACCATAACTGTGTGTGACCTTCGATTTGATACCATATGTTAGGAATTTTGGAAACCAGTATGTAATACACTACAATAAAAAATAGAATTCAAGTAGATATCCAATTATCTAAATGACACACATAAAAAGAGACAATTTATTCAAGAAAACCTTTTTGGATAAAGAATCCTAGTTAGAACCTTTCATATTATATTAACTTAAAAACAACTTACAAATAATATATCAATCCTTCAAGGCTTTGTTAAAACAAACTTACATACACACTCAATTACTTTCCAACATGTAGCCTTAAATACTAATATACAATGACTTCACCTTATTAGTTCTAGACTGATCCTAGGATTCTTATTGTTCTTGATTGAACAAATTCTATCTTCTTCAATATTTTATTTTCTAATAGAGAGAATATACTTATATAATTGCGAACCTCCTTGATATAACACTTACTTTCCTGAAAAAGTCATATAAGAATAAAGCCTCTAAATAATACTTTAAAACTGAGTGATGAGCCCAAAAATGGCTCATTTTATACAAGATTTGACATTCTTTTTCCTTGCATATATAAAGTGGATCTAAATGTTTCCAAACTTATTGTTTATTTAGGATAAAATATAGAAAATATATATTATGGTTATTTATTTATAATTCATTGTTATATTTCTGTTAGTTATTTCTAATGATTATTGGGAAAAAGATGTCAATTTGTGCATATGTAGTTCATACTTCACTATAATTGTTGAATAAGGAGTTTTGAGCACTAATCACTAGCTAAAACCAGCCTTGGAGGATCTTCAAATGCTCTCATATCATCTCCAAGGACAATTATCTCATCATTACATTAACTCCAAAGGTTCCTTCACTACCTCCAGAAATGTTCAACAGTTCTATGAGTGGCACCTTAAGCATATGTTTGGCAAATAGTGAAAAATAATTATCTCACACACACACACACACACACACACACACACACACACACACACACACACAAACCCAAATATGATTGCATATTTAAATTCCCCTTGAAAAATTATGCAAGTTAAAAAAAAAACCATATTGATTCGAGTTCATATGCAAAAGTTATAACTATTTTAGTATGGCTTCAAAGTCTACCACAATTGTTTCAGAGTCTTCCCAGAATGCTTCGAAGTCTTCCTATATCATTTTGTATTCTTCCCAAAATGTTTTGGAGTCTTCCCAGATAGCTTCAAATTATTCCCAAAATGATTTGGAGTCTTCCCAGATTGCTTCAGAGTCTTCCTAGATCACTTCAGAGTCTTTCCAGATTGCTTCAGAGTCTTCCTAGACCACTTCGGAGTCCTCCCAGATAACTTTGGAGTCTTCCTAGATCACTTCAAAGTCTCCTTAGTTTACTTTGAATTTGGATATTAGAGCTTTGGGGATGATTACTAGAGTTACAATGGTGAGCATAACTCCAAGGGTGATATTTTTATCTAGTTTTGGAAGTCATTCTAAAAATATATATTTCTATAAGTGTTTTATTATAAAGAAGAATCAATATTCATTTTTATTCTCAATAATGAAATAAGAGAGTCAGATTGTTAGTTAGGGTTAGATAAGCTCTCTCCATATTTTGTGGAGATTGATGATCTTAGGATAAATTGAAATCTTAGTTCATAAAGATGTATGCCTTAAAATAAATAGTTGGTTGGAAGCACGAAATTATAAATGCAACCTCCCACACCAAAGAATGTAATCTCCATTTTTTGATCAATTTTTATGAGATTCCATTCCATCCATTTGTAAATAGTCTTGATTAAAATCCTCTTTTGAGGAATGAGTTAACCACTCATTCTAAGGAAGATGGATCTGTATACTTATGTTATTTTTGTTCTATAATTATTTTTCTTGTCTTTTTTATTTGTACAATATAATTATTCTTTTGATGTATAATCTGTCAAGTAAACATGTAGGTGTTTTTATGTATTTATTTTCAATTTAGCAATTTCCTTTTCTAAATGTGTGTTTTCTTTTCATGCAAGTGTGCTTTTTAATTTCCTATAAAGTGTGCTTTTAATTTATGCAAGTGTGTTTCAATTCCCGCAAGTGTGCTTTTTAATTCCGGCAAGTGCAGATTTCGGGTAGAAGTCCTGACCATTTCTAAATATATCTCTCTCTCCTTTGCATATATCATTCAGACACCAAAATTGGATTGACATTCTTTAATGAAGAGAATTGACAACCCTCATCATTTTGGTTCCGTTTCCAAGGCACATGATGTTATTAGGAGATTCAAAATTTTCTAAGAGAATTGTCTAGTGTCAGTAGATAAACAATTTCCTTCTGAGAGGTAATGTATCTTAGAAAATTTTGTGACATGAGATACTTTGTTGATACTTTCTTTAGATTTACTTTCCTTAAAATAGATTAGAATTTATTTTCATGCAAATATATTAGGATTTAATTTCCTACAAATAGATTAGAAGTTATTTTCATGAAAATATATTAGGATTTGATTTCCTGCAAGTAGCTTCAGATTTATTTATATGAAATTAGGATTTAGAACAAAACCCACATCCCATACTAATACAACTGTGTAGAAAAATGTAACTACTAACATCATTATGAAGGAAGAATTGATTGTTGATACAAATTGGATAAGGAATTTGATGTTTGACACTTCAATGATCAGAAAGATACAAACACTCATTTTTCAGAATAAAAGAAAAATAAAATCAAACTACCACCAACTGCTGATTTATGTTAAGATAAATATACAATAGATTTCCTGTAGTCACTAGTTTCAGACAATGGAGCATTGTATTTTAGAGCTTACTCACATAAACATGTTGGAAAAAGTAATGATTTTAGTTTTGGAGATAGAACATAGGGATATGAAGAATTTGGAATGTATTAAGACAAATAAAACCTGTAATATGACATTGTAGCAACAAATTATTTAAGACCATCAATCGAAAGAGGAAGAGTGAGTGATATAACAAGTTGATCATTATTGCTGTACAAAAACAAACATGATAAAAACATAGAGTTTGGAGTTGTAAGAACCATGCAAATATTATTTACAACTCAGGAAAATATTGGCCTTCAAATTTCAAATTTCAGGTATGTTTTCTATCTCTATATTTGATTATGTTATTAAAATTTTCATTTCTAACAACCATCTATTCTAAATACTTAAACTTCAATTCATTAGTAGAAATCACCACCCAACATTCGCATCCATATTTTCTAGATTTCACCTTCCTTCTACAAATAGCAGTTAGTTTTTCTACACAATTCATGAATAAAAGAATTGATGACTTATTTGAGGGAGTTCTTATTTTTCACAATAATATTCCATTATTAATAATACTAATTACTAAAAAACCAATCATTATAAAGTAGGATGAAATAATTTCTTCCATATGCATCCAAATTTTCCTCTTAATATTTATATTATGGATAATTATTTTATATGAATGATGTTATGCTTATATGAAAAGTTTTTGTTTGCTTCAAATTTTTGCAGGATAATCCCATGATAAGGAATATTTTTAGAGACCATAATTTATATATTTATGTTTATAACTTCATCAAACATAGGGCACCTTATCCTGAGCTATCACATACAAAAATGAGAAGCAATATCAACAAACATCAATCATGAGTTACTGGACTAAAGATGAAGAAATATCAACAATTTTGCTACATTTGGAAGCATTATGAGGATGTATTCAACTTACTGCTAACATTTCTTATGTCATCATTTATCAAATAATTCAAAATAGTAAAAAAAGGAACAATGAAAACCCTCAGGCATTGTTAGCGGTCTTGGTTTGAAAACTAGATTTATGGCAGACCAAGTATTGGAAAAATAAGCCTTGATTAGAAAACCATCTTGTTGGCTAATAAAGGGAAAACATAAAAAAATAATAAAAAATGAGAAAGTTGAAAAGTAGCAAATGAAGGTTTTTCCATATAAGCAATAAAGTACCTGGGTGCTTATTTTTGTGCTCTTGTTTCTTGATATATCAGAGCTATAATTTTATCAACACTTTTCCCAATATTTTTCACTTATGTTGACATGGAAGAGGTAACAAAGACTAAAGTATACCAAGGTATTTTAATCTTATATTTTAGTTTTGAATCTACTTGTAAGTTTTCTTATTATATAAGGATCCACTTTTACATTATATGCATAATATTGAGGATGAAAAAGAAAGAAAAAGAATTCGGCATTTTAAAAACATTTCCTCGTATATGATTTTGATGATGGAAATCATTCCTTCAAGCTTATGTTGGAAATTTCCAAAACAAAAATATTTTTTATGAGGATCCTTTCTATATGGATTCGTTTACTATGAAAAAAAGGAAGAGAAAGGAAACATAAGTAAATTTTATTTTACAAAAAAATAAAAAATTGTTAGCATAACAAGAAACTCTCCACACAAGAATCTACTCTCACAAAATAAATGAAGAGTAAAAACAAAAATTGCACACAAGAGCTTACTCTCATAAAAGAAAGAAAAGAGTAATAAGAGAAATTCCACACAAGAACCTATGTTAAAATCTATCAAGAAGGATAATAGGAAAACCTCCACACAAGAACCTGCTTATGAATAAATACAAAAAAGAAAGATAAGCAGTAGGAGGGTGATTTAATATAAATTTTATTAAATCTAATTTCAGAGTAACTACTGTAACTAATGATATACAAATGATAATATATAGTAAATGGACAAACAAGCAAATAATAATATGAAACCCTAAGAAAATGAGAGATATCAATGACTTAACTAATTTCTGAATGATCAGGAAGTGGTATGGACTGAGGCATTGCTGGAAAAAATGGAAAACATTTTGTCAAGGCTCACTTAGAGTTTTGGAACTCAAAAATGTGTAGGACAAAAGTTACCACGGGAGGACAAGAGCACCTAGGTGCTAGTGACTGATTTGGGCACTAGTGTCCACCCATATGCTCAAGTTTTGATCCTTTTTGTGTAGGAGGAGCTTCAATGTTGACCTTTGTTTGTTTTTGTGGATTTGTTCCAATGTCGTTGTTCGTACTTGTAACCTGCAAAATAGATACCTAGCCACACATACCCACAAATCACATCAAATATAAAAATATAGATATAAAATGTGGAGTCAAACTGACCCCAACTGTCACCCAAAGAGTGAACTTAGTACCGAGCACTGCACTACATTTCAAATTCCATGTAGTTCTATGTGAATGTGTGTGTAATGATGTCATAGGATTCCCTTGTGCAAGTTACATAATACACTATTATAAGGGGGATGATTTGAGACAATAATTGACTAAAACGTTTCAAATTGAGACAATAAAAATGTTGTTTATTGTCTCAAAGCAGGTGTCTTTAATATTGTATCTAATTATTGTCTCTCCAGAGACAATATAGATTAATACATATTTTATCTCTTGAGAGACAATATCATTTTTGTCTCTCTAGAGAAAATATCATATTTGTTTCTCTAGAGACAATACAAATTTTCCTTTTTGTCTTTCTAGAGACAACATAAATTTGAAAAATTAAAAAATAAATTTTAAAAATAATAAATAACTAAATGTCTTCTAATGTAATGAATGTATACATATCGTCAATGATACCAAAGTGAGTTGGTGATCAATATTAAAAGAAACAATTTGAGTTGAATTTTGTGCTCATAAATGGATCCACAAACATTTTATTAATATCAAAAGAAGAGAATACACAAGGGTGCCTAAATGCTACTAACCCTTGAAATAGAATGGTACACCTATTTATTGTGTTAAAATTACACTACCACACCTCCTCCAAATGTGTTGCCATAGATTATTTAGCCAATTCTTTCTAACTATTTTTACAAGAAAAAGTGGCACATCCTTCAAACATGCTGCCATAGATTCTTGAGATGGTTCTTATTAACCATTTTTACAATGAGATGGTTCTTGAGAGGAATTTTGAAACAATATCCATATAATCATGTGCTGACATCACTGTAGTTTTATATGGCTGCCATGAATCTCATTGTGTTTAACCAGAAGATACTATTTCCATTAAAGAAGCATAAAATATATACATGCATCATTTTCCATAGTAATAATATAGAACTCCAAGACTTTAAAAATAGAATTTCTTTGTTTTAATAAAATACTATGTTACCGTGAAAATGAAATATAGTTCAAAGCATTGAAAATAACCTACTAGTAAGCCAAAGGATGAATAATACGAGACAACATGAGCCACTGAACACCATATCCAACTATTGCCAAGCTCACTGTAATGGCGAAAACAACCTAAGTTGGAAGAATCATACAAACCACTCCAGAAACCCACCCATGATTTTCCCAGGATCAAAGGCCACCACCAAACTATTGAGTTTGTAATATCTGATTGATTTATCCTACTCACAATGCATAGAGAACCATGATATTATTATCAGTGGGAAGTTGTGGATCTTGTTTACCTTAGAAGCAATTCTCTAAGAACCATGTCGGGAGATGTTGTATGGATTCCTAATTTAGATCTCTTACATTCCTTTAACAGGGACATGTGAAGCTGTCTTAATCCACACTTTGTTGCACCATATCCACAACAATTTATGGAAAATAGTGATGGAAATATGATTGTTGATGATGAAAGTTTTGAGGTCCAAGGATAGAAAAATGTCACAACTTCCAGTGACAAAATATACAAAACATTAAATTTCATATTTTTGATGAAAGCTTCAACTTACATTGTAGTCAAAAGAGTACTTAAACCACCTGATCTTGTACCATCCATGTTGAAGCTATGACCTCCCTCTTCCTGCAACTTCATGACTATAATGGCCTCTCTTGTCCAGATTCATGAGCCAATAAAATTTGTAGAGACAATCTGTTTACAGTGTCAAAAAGATATGCATGTCAATTTAGCTCCAAACTGAATTGCATTTTTAAAAGTTTAATTTAAAAAGAAATAGATTAGTCTTTATTTTAATCATAATGTACACAACTGACCAAAGTAAGTCAATGGGATTACAAATTACATCCAGTTACAAAACACAAGGGAATAAAAATTGAGTTCAACAACTAAAAGAACTAGAGGTTACAACTACAAGTTGGAAGCAACCAAAGAAACCATATTGGATTCATTTATAAGAAACAAGAGATAAAAGTGAGACTCTAATAAGCAGATTATTATGTTTTTGTTTGCACACACATGATTAGGCCTTCACTTCCCTTTCATTATGAACTAATGCCTCTTGGATTAAGGTTGATAGTTTTAGATAACTCTGAGGCACTACTCATAATTTATGAAGTTAACTTATTTATTCCTTAAAAATATGTTCATGTGACACTTCTATAGATCACCAATCATCTATGAAAACAATTTTTCATGATAATGAAAGTTATCTATATGTAGGAAAAGGAATTTCAATGTATATTAAGGTATCAAGAAAAGGCTTAGATAAATGGATTCTAAAAGACTTGCAAAATCACTATCAGAATGATAAGGTGTACAAAAATAAGAAAGGTTATTGGAGTTGCATAAAATTTTGTTTGCCCTGAAATGACTCCTAGTGCACTGAAAATGTTGTTTGACCTGCGATGACTTCTAAAGCACTGGAAATTAAAATTAAGTATTTTTGTATCATAATTACCAGTAACTACAATAAATAACTCTAGCAGGAAAAAAAGTGTGCGCATTCATCTCTTTTCTATGCTTTCCATGCATTGATTAAAATAAAATGTAAAATAATAGCCTTATATAATGCAAGTTTACAGTAAATAAATGAGTAATAAAATAATTGAAATACACCCAAGCAACTAAGCAATAAAACATGTAAAACCCTAATGTGCAAAGAGAGTTGGAAGAGCCTTAGCTGATTCAGAGATGTTGCACGACTTTATCGCAGTGGATACTGAATGAATAGGAATGGGAAACTGTCACATAGAAGCTCTAGAAAATGTAGATCTGAGTAATTTGGCTGGACTGGGGTACCTATAAAAGCGACTGGGTTGCTTGGGGCACCCTAGTCTGGAGTCTGGGTGCCTTGGTCTATGCGGGAGGTCTGGAAGCCAATTTTATAGGGTCACCAGATGATGTGAAGCCTTTATTGTTTGTCGTGTGTATGTCACACCTAGTTCACTAATGTCACCATAGACATGCAATGAAGAATCACTTGTAAAACCCCCAAGTAAAGCATTAAAACCCTGAAAAATAAAGATGCATATGAAGGGGCCAGACTATCTACAGCCGCCACAATGGTGGAAAATTTATCACTGAGCATTACACTACATCTAAGACCCAATGTAGTTCTGTGTGTGTGTGTGTGTGTGGAGTTGTACCCTAGGTGTTCTTATGCGTGTCACACTTTGTGAGTAGCGAGTAATATCTAGATGTAGAATGTAACTAATGTGTGCATCAAATAAAATAAAATCCCCTCCTATGAAGTGTGATGTAGATAAAACAAACTTTGTCCCTTGTGATGGAGCTAGATGGATGCAAATGGAGTAATAAAAGCCTTGATGGATGTAACCTTAGGTGGTGATACGTTGTGCTTATTGTTTGGTCCCTTATTATGATCACATAACTTTATATTTATATGATTCCTTCGCTTGAATTTTGTAATTAACAACAAAAAGGCCGACTACCAAAAAGATAAGATACTCAAACGGCTAGAAAGGACCCAAAAAGTGAGATTAAAGTGTAAAGAGGACAGGGGCTCCAGAGGGGACGAGGGCACCTAGCGCTGGCATCCTGGCTAGGCAATCCAGTCCAGAAAAGCTAAAGCTGGAAAAGATAGACTTCACATATAAATATGCAAGACCGAAAGTATTAATAGAAAGCAATAAAAGATGGCCAAAGTCATGGGTTAATAATTACTTTTCATACTTAGGAACCATATGAATGGTATTATGCGATCGAGACTAGATAATTACCTAAAGTGCGTGATTTTGTGTCTACATGTATTTCCATATATTTGTCATAGAATCTTTGTTAATAAAAAGACACAACAATATCAATTCTGATTATGTTTATTCACTATTCTTCATGTGAATATTTTGAGTTGCATGGTTTTTTCATTTCTAAACCAACATTTAGTAAATGCATCCCCATAATTTTATGTAGGTATGTCTTGCTCATTATTAATGAAGATTGTATTGTAAAAAATGATGAACTAAGAATACAGTAATGTAAATATTTCAAATTTATGTAATGTTTTTCCCATGTAAAATCTTGGATGACTACCTTAAAATTAACAGCAGACCTCACAACAAATCCTCTAAAAAGAAGAGCATTGTTTCATCACCCCTTCAACATTTTTCTTCTCAAGATCATTTACAAGCACCAAAACTTTAGCAAATATCTGATATTATATTTCTATTGCAATAATAAAGCTCCCAAGTAGTGATTCAACCAAAAACATTTACATAACAATTTCCATTGTTAACATATCAATGAGAACAATTATGGAAAAAACATTTGCAGGAAATTTAGGTCAAATACATTCATTACCAACACTAGAATGAGTCATACTCAACATTAGAATGAAAATAATGATTGAAAGAACTTGAATATAAAAAATTATGAAGAAATATCATTATGTTACGCATTGTATTTTTGGCAGCTACCTTGTTTTCTCCATGTTTGCATAGTTTAAAAAACAAAAGAGAAATGTTTTATACCTTGATTTTCTTACAGATCTAATGCACTACTGAGGCATAAGTAATTGATTTATATAGCATGGGTGAAATGTTCCTAAAAATATGTCACGGATCAATAAATTCCCTTGCATTAAAAAATGTTTCTTTTCGATGATCCATTCGTTGATTTTTACATGGAAGTGCAGAGGATTAGAAATGATAATTTTCTACCAACATATATAACATTACCTTGATTTATACTGATATACATGGAGTAGAACTATCAAGACCTTTCAATTCAACAGTAGTGCAAAGTTTCCATCTAAATAATAGAGAGAATTATTATACAAACCCACTAGGTATATATGGTTAGTAAAACTCACCAAAACGTAAAATATCCAACTGAGAATTTGATAATACATAAAAAGCATGAAATGAATATACCACATAGGTAACAATATGATGTCAAATGAAGGATTTTCATTTATAGAAACTTTCAAGCAAATGCAATTGACATATTTAAATCAAAATTCCACAAGATCGATAATTAAAGATTGCTAATCTATGGTTTATCTTTTAGTGCAACGCATGCTAGGACTTACAATATTTTTAATGTACAACTATATATGTTCATACTAAATTATTTTGTTGAAATGTAATTGTAGAGTATTATATTTAATAAATATTCTCCTTTTCATTTTGGAGAAAAATAAATTTAATATTTATTCAGGCACTGCATAATCAAGCATGGAGATAAATCTCAGTATTGTAGGTGAGAATAAACCTATTCTGCAGGAGAAAATCAACAGACATCTAAAACTTGACAGAAATGACACAGAAACAATGGCAAAAAAGAGAATAGGGTATTCGTTCGATTCAATCAAATCTAATATTAAAAAACAAAACCAATTGACTTATGAATTTTCTGAAAGTAAGGTAGATGTTCTGATCAATTTTAAAGAATTTATTTCTTACAGACGCATCAAAAAGAAAACAAGACCCGAGTTTCTCTGTTAAAATACAGTTATTAAACTCAGAGGCCATCAGTGAAAACATAAAAGGAACTTGGCAGTCAAAAGACTTGAAACATTCAAAGTTATTTGACCTACAACCTGCCATGCTATAAGAAGGGTCAGCATTTTCGTGCATGACAGATGAAGTCATGCATATGTAGTCTTAGATGCAGATACCAAACTTAAATCATGATTGAAAAATTTGACTGTAAAATATAGGATGATAATAGAAGATCCAATTAACTCATCATCTGCTGAAAATTACATATATAATGCAATTTATGGCAGTCAAAGATTGCACAAGGATAGTTGATTAAAAAAAAGAATGGCACAGACAGTTTCTCTCTAAGCCATTTTGTGCAAAGATTGTAAACAAAGTGTCTTTAGAACCTTCACGGTTTTGTTTACTGAAAAAAAACAAAACTTGAGGACTTTGACTGGAATTGAACCTTGGAAAGTTTGTGTGAGATTCAATATTGCCAATTAGTGTGAGAACAGAAGCAGAGTTACTCCCTCTATTTCCCCGTTTTCCCCTACATTGTCCAACCAATCCAGTTACAGATGACTCTAGCAGATGGTGTTGGCTCTTTATATTACCATGTTAACCTTTTTATTTAAATTTCTTGTATCCAAGAAGCCTCACAAGTACTAAGTAAAATTTCTTCTACAACTCTGCAATCCTAGTCATGATGTTGTTCTAAGGTTATCGACATAATGAACAACGTTTGACATTATAATTTTTTTCCTCTTCATGTTACTTTATTTTCAAGGTGCTTTTAGATAGACATATTTTTTTTTATTTTAGTACTTTTTTTTAAGGTACATTAGGTTGTGTCTAAGCATTGTTTTTTTTGTTTTATTTCATGTGAATTTTTTTCCACCTTTATTTTCTTCTTGTTATTTCATGGGGTTGATAGGATATTCTAGTTTAGATATTCACACTTTTACCCTTGAATACTACAAAACTTACCATCTAATACAATCATTTTTATATTAATATAAGGTTATTTTGGAAATGTGTTTTTCATCACTATTTCACAGTTTCAAAATCTCAAGGTAATTTTAGAGACACGTGAGACAAGATCGTTGGGAGGAAGAGATCCAAGTTTCAAAATAAAGAAGATAAACATACATAATAGTAGAAGCGACAGATTTTGAGGCAATATAAGTCAAGTCTAGTCTCCAAAACATGTCTCGTTTCCATCCATATATAAAAAAATATCATAGGGCTTCACTTCTACCATACCATCCACATTTTGTCAAATATAATATTTCATTTTGAAATTATTAATCTTGAAACTGAAACTTAACTTATCCAGAAGTTGTATTTACATCCTATTTTAAATTTATAATTTCATTCTTTGAGCTATTCTTTTCAAAACCTGATACTCACAACTCCACACCATAATTGAGGTTGTGATTATTTTGATACTTTGATAAATATGAGTATTCACTTTGGGAAATGTTTTTTATAAGTATTCACTTTGAGAAACATGGGTTTGTTACTTTCAAGGTGCATAAAGAAACAAAAATAGAAAATGTGAAACATGATTAAAACGTAGAAATGGTTAGAATTTGGCACCTATGAAAGGTTTGGCACCATCAGTGTTGATCACGAACCTATGGAATTTAAATTTTATAGCCATGGACATCAAACAACTTTTTAGTGATGGTAATTGTTCAATATTCCTTTAAAATTGTGTGAAATATAAAAATATTTCAACATAATAAAGTAATCACAAATATCTATTGTAATTTTCAATAGATCTAAAACAAAAAATAGTAAACAATTTTATTTATTTATTTTTATCATAGATAATACCTTTTGGTTTGAAAAATGGTCCCTTGTGCCTTATCCTCCACAAAACAAACTTGTGTCATCTCCATCACCTGTAGAAACCCATATTGTATATTTTAGACCACAAGCTATAATATATAAAGATTTTTCCATGTAGAAAAGAAAAAAATTGATAGTTGTTGCTGAAGCCACAAAGTTAAAACAAAAATACCAAAACATGAACTAGTGCTAAAGAAACATGGTATAAACGGAACCTAATTTTTGATAGAGAACATAGAAAATTTCACTAAACTAGAAATATCAAAAGCAGGTGTGATGATGAAACTAAAATGTAGGTAATCAGCTTCAAATTTATATAGGAAAAATATAAGGTTAAAATGTGTGGATAATGAAAAGGAGAAAATTGAAATTATATGTATTTTTGATGAAAATGCAGCGAGATGATGATAAAACATTTTTTTCACTTTTGAAAATTCTCTGTTGGGGACACTACAAAGTCCTTATATTTCATCATAATGTTTCAATAATTTCCATTTATATAATCATAAACACTACACATAATCCTTTTCCAACTATTGTTATCTCTTCATCTAATAGTATACTGAGTGACACAATCCATTCTTGATTTGGTAATTTTAATCTTAAATCTATTTCTATTATCAGTGTTTTTTCCTAAAATTTTACACGTTTTCCAGTAGAATGTTTACATGAACCACCATCAATCAAAGCATTTGAAAGAACCATATCTCCAATTTCTATAGCTATTGAATAGGAACATCAACATCTCCTAATAACAACATGTCCCTCTCCTCAGCTAACTTTTGTATTTCTTTCATTGGTTGGACTTTTTGGGCTTGTTGGGTTGTATAATTTGTTAGATTGTGGAGCTAAATATCTTCACTGGAGCATGCATTCCAAAGTGACTGAGTTACACAGTGACCAACATTGGTCAAAAAGTAACCGACATCGGTTATAAGCTTATATAAGCTATAAAACTAGGGTTAGAGGTTAAAGAAGAGTGAAATGAGAAGAAGAGCATAATCCTTGATTGAAAGGAATGAAGAAGAAGAAGAAGAAAAAGTAGATTGCATGAAGACAGGAGCTTTCATAGGAGAGAAGCTGAACAGAAGGAAAGTGTAGGTACATTGTTGGTGAGAAGATGGTATTATCTTCTACTGTATTTCCTTTGTATTGTTTAGTCTCATGTAATGGCTTGCATAGTATGCAAAGCACTTAGTGTTTCTTCTTGTTAGATCCACAAGTTGTTGTGAGATCTTGTTATTGCTCATTCTTGTAGATCCACATGTTGTGAGATCTTGTATTATAGATCCATGAGATCATGATGTATTGTTGATCCATAGGAATCTAGTATTGTAGAGGAAGTTGTCTTCATGTTTGCACAGGTTGATGCAATGATGATGGAGAGACTTATTTCTTGGTGCATGGTTACAGTTGCACATTGGTAGACCCTTCTAGAGGTCTTGTTTTTAGATTCACAGTACATTGAGAGCTTGGTTGCACAATGGTAGATGTAGGGTATCTTCAGGTATGTGTGATATGGTGGTTTTGGTTGTAGTGGACTCAGGTAGATCCAATTAGAGAATTTCTATGAGGCAAAGTTTAGTGAACTTGCAGTAGATATCAGAGATAGTATCTTAGAAGAGTTGGTTTGTAATCTCTTGTTAGAGATCTGGAGGAGAGCCTGGTTGTACAGGTATGTGGGATCTGGTGGTGTTTTAGAGGCACGGTTGTAGTGGAATCAGGTAGATCCGGTTAGAGATATGGAGGATACACATCTCTGGTTGGTATGGAGATACAATTTAGTGTACTCAGGTAGATCTGGTTGTATATCTGGAGGAGGAGATACTCTTATAGAGATACATGTACTCTTGTGTAGAAGAGTTGGTTTGTAATCTCTTGTTATATTATATATATGAGATCTCTATCTTTGGTGGACGTAGCCCACATTGGGTGAACCACGGTACATGCTGTGTTATGTGTGTGTACTTTTGTGTGATTTGGATTATTCTTGTTTATACTTCCACTGCTGTAGATTTTGTGGGGATTTTTAGATCCATATTTGCATGTTTTGGATTTGATATTCTATAGTTGCAAATGTTTCTACATAGACCCATCCCCAACAAGTGGTATCAGAGCTTGGTTATTTCATATCAAGGGTTTGCTTCATGGTTTTGTTAGTGGTTTACTGACATGTATGAGAGCAGGGTTTGTTTTTCCTGATGTGAAAATTGCAGGAAGAGATTGAATCTCAAGTGGGAGTTGGAAGAGTAAGGTTGCTAGAGAATACAGTGACTGGCATAGTTAAGTCGGTTACAGTGGGTTAACCGTGGTCGGTTACGGGTGACCGTGTGGTCGGTTACTGGGTAGCCTAGTTTTAAACAGAAAATCACAGATATGAAGAAATGGAGAGATGCATGGAATGTATCTTGTTTGTTGAGGTGTCCCTCATTCTTGGAGGCACAAGCATGGTGGTCATATTACAGATCCAATTATTAGGTATGGTTTTATCTTGGTTTTTCAGTGCTTTGCATTTTAATTGCACATGCATGGTTTTAGATTTCAGATCTAGATAGAGAAAAGGAGCATGTATGCATCCTTGGTGCAGTTAGATGCACAGGGCTTCGATAGAGAGGTTGTAGCATAGAACGAAAGAGGGGCTTCCATCAGAGAAGCATGTTCTTTAGTTGAAGATGTGGTTGAGTATCTTGGTGTTGGTAAGGTGATGTATTTCATCTTGATGCAATTTATTGCATGGTTTATTGTTGTAGTGGTTTTGTAAGATTTGGATGCTTCTTGAAATGACTGGCTCAGCTCAACTATCAACTTTGGTCGAAGTAGGCACTTGGTGTGGTGTTCTATGCCAAATTGTGTGGCGTTGGGTTTGTTCCAGTAGCATTGACATCGGTCTGAGAACCGAGGTCGGTCACAGAGGAACCAGTATCGGTCAGCTAACCATGGTCTGGTTAGGAGATGACGATGGTCGGTCTCTGTGGAAACTTATTTGTACAAGGTTTTTTGTAGCAGGAGAGGGAAGATGGTTTTTTTGTCCTGGTTTGGAGGATCGAGTTTCTTGCACAGAGTGTACATGGCAGAGACGGTGTAGATCACTTCATGGTTTAGATCAGAAAGAGGACGAAGTTGGCTCGGTTAGTCCATTGAGACTTTGAGTCAGGTATCTCTATATGATTCATGTTTTATTTATTTCATTTGGAGAAACTGATATTATGTTTGGATAGTGTGCACAAATTTACACCATGGTTTTTGGTGTTGTTTGAATTTTATTTCCTGGTTGTGTGGAATCTTGAGGACAAGGGTTTCTAGTCTAAGGATGAGATCCTCAATGAAAAGTCATGATTAGACACAGTTGTAGGTAATGAGAGATGTTGAGTACACACAGATGGAAAGAAGGTGATTCACCTACTTCACAAGAAGTCCAAACTTCTGTGATGTAGAAGTATTCTCAGAGAAGAAAGGGAATCAATTTTATAGTTCTTTCATCTGGTTTTATTTCTCACTGACATATTAGCTTTTTGAGCTTGGTGTTAGAGGCAGTGAAAGGGATTTCGTGTTCAGTG
Organism: Taxus chinensis; assembly: GCA_019776745.2. Classification (NCBI taxonomy): domain Eukaryota; kingdom Viridiplantae; phylum Streptophyta; class Pinopsida; order Cupressales; family Taxaceae; genus Taxus; species Taxus chinensis. The sequence goes on along the minus strand of CM034155.1, from coordinate 535,335,764 downwards.
GGAGCAAGCCATGGTTGTTGGCATTGCAGGATTGGATACATGATGCAAGCAACCTGCATCCGACTAAGAAAGATGAGACCACTGAAGTGAGAGGTGGTAGATTTTTTCTTTTTGTTGACCGTAACCCACCCTGATGTAGCTTCGCGGTTGGAGAAGAAGACAAAGGAGGAGTATTTTCCTTAGTCGCATTTGTCCCATTTGGAGCAGCCATGTTGTTTTCAGAGAGATATTTATCATTTTCCATGCAACAACGTGTGTATTTTCATGTTGCTAACAATCTTTTTGGATAAAGGGGTTTTCACTCTGGTTCATCTTTCAAGATCCTTTCTATCCACAAAAATCAAGTGCTCCGAGAGTGCATCTTTCCACCAGTTGCGCTTCTCATTTGACTTTTTCCATCCCACAAGAAGTAGATGTGTCCTAATCCAAAACACCTTCTACAATCGGTTTCATTCAATAGTTTGTGACCAAGTTCTATTTTGCACTCTAAGGTCTATGGTAGCAGGAAGATTTTTATCAGTGTCAAGTTCCACCAGGATCCGGGCATAGGTAGTATGGGTGTAATTAGGTTCTATTTTGAGTTTATTACTTTGTGATGTCACTTCTAGTTTATTTTGTGGTGCCTGGATATCCCTTAGGGAAGGAATTTGATGGTTGATTCAAACAGTTTTAGATGATAATGAATGTTCAGTTACAGTGAGAAAATCTTACTGTTACAGAGTCCAGTGTTGGTTAGGGTTAACCGTGGTCGGTCATTTGGTAAATGTGGTCAGTTAGGTAGTGATTGGGGTTAGTTAGGAAACCGTGGTTGATTTGGTCACAGGTTTGCCAACAATGTTTATTAACCATTTTCAGATAGTTCCCTTGTTTTTCTTTCATCTTGGTTGGTTTGTGTAGTATGTTGATGACATGTATGCTAGTATTTACACTTGGTATTAGTGGCATGGTTTAGCATGGATGTTTGTTATTGACATTGATGAGCACATGATTCATATTCAGATTTGGAGTTAGTCAGTGGTAGACTTGGAGCTTCTGGAGAGCCTGGTGATATGGATGGATGTACATGGTGAGTTTGTACATGTGGATAGATTCAGCATTTTGTGAGTCTATGATGATGCAGATGTTTGATTTTCACATGGATGCCTTGAGCATGAGTAGGGGATGTTTGTATTTCCTCTTGATTACTATGTTACTCCATGGGAGATGTTATCTACAGATGGTTTCATTAGACATGCTAAATTTTTATGTAGGGTTGGATTTTCAGATTGCAATGTTTGGATTCTTAGAGTTATGTAGGTTTCTGGGTTGATCACCCACTATTTCAGGTAGAACTCATTTGGGTTGTCATTACCCAAGATATTGTTTTGCTTTTGCATATTCTAGTTTGAATTGTCTTGGTCAGTTGCATTGGTGGTTGTATGGAGACATGGATAGATGGTTGGAGACTATGGTTGGTTTTACACGTATGGCTATGGTTGTAGTTCAAGCTCAATACTTTAGTTTTATTGGGAACTCTTGCAGGTATGTTAGTCATGATGGATTATTGCACGAGGACTTAGGTTGGCTTGTTTTCATGATACCAACAATTGGTATGGTGTTATGTCAATGGGAGCTTTAGGCTTGGTGTCATGGATTAGTTGTAGCTTCATGCAGGTTTGGTAAGTCATGGTTTTATCTTCTTGGTTTGAGAAGATGGTTTGATCTTCCTAGTTTTATTTTTGAGAGAATTGTTGAAGGAAAGAATAGATGGTCTTCATGGTGTGTAGAGGATGGTGATGTACAGGTATAGGTAAAGAGGTTCAAAATTTTATCTACAAGTGGGAGATTGTTATGTTGTGGAGATAAATAGCTTCATTGGAGCATGCATTACAAAGTGAATGGGTTACACATTGACTGACATCGGTCAGGAAGTGACCGACATCAGTTAGGAAGTGACCGACATCGGTTAGGTAGTGACTGGTATTGGTCAGATAGTAACCAAAATCGGTTACCTGTGCGGGAGTGTTTTATTTATAAGTCATAAGATTTAATATAGGTTTTATTTTAAAGCTTATTTAAAGGATGTAATTGCATGGCTATTAAACCCTAAGTTTGTCTAAGCTTATATAAGATAGAAAACTAGGGTTAGAGGTTAGAGAAGAGTGATGAGAAGAAGAGCATAATCCTTGGTTGAAAGGATAAATAAGAAGAAGAAAAAGAAAAAGCAGATTGCATGAAGACAAGATATTTCATGGAGAGAAGATGAACAGAAGGAAAGTGCAGGTACACTGTTGGTGAGAAGATGATTTTATCTTCTACTGTATTTCCTTTTTATTGTTTAGTCTCATGTAATGGCTTGTCATAGTATGCAAAGCAGTTAGTGTTTCTTCTTGTTAAGATCCACAGGTTGTTGTGAGATCTTGTTATTTCTCATTCTTGTAGATCCACATGTTGTGAGATAGTTGTATTACAGATCCATGAGATCATGATGTATTGTTTATCCATAGGAATCTAGTATTGTAGAGGAATTTGTCTTCATGTTTGCATAGGTTGATGCAGTGATGGAGGAGAGACTTACTTCTTGGTGCATGGTTACAGGTTGCACATTGGTAGACCCTTCTAGAGGTCATTGTTTGTAGATTCACAGTACAGTGAGATTTTGGTTGCACAGTGGTAGATGTAGGGTAGCTTCAGGTATGTGTGATATGGTGTTGTTTCAGAGGCATGGTTGTAGTGGACTCATGTAGATCTGATTAGAGAATTAGAGGAGACACATGCGTTGGTATGGAGGCATGATTTAGTGTACTCAGGTAGATTTGGTTGTATATCTGGAGGAGTAGATACTCTTGTAGAGATACATGTACTCTTGTGTAGAAGAGTTGGTTTGTAATCTCTTGTTATATTTTATATATGAGATCTCTATCTTTGGTGGACGTAGCCCACATTGGGTGAACCCGGTACATGTTTTGTTATGTGTGTGTACTTTTGTTTGATTTAGATTATTCTTGTTTATACTTCCATTGTTGTAGATTTTGTGGGGATTGTTAGATCCATATTTACATGTTTCGTTATGATATTCTATAGTTGCAAATGCTTCCACATACACCATCTCAACATCACTTTTTGGAGATCATTATTTCAAAAGTCTTGCCTTTTTGATCTCCAGTCATGTTCCAAGAATGAGCAATTTAGATAGTCCATGTTTTTCTAAAATAGAATAAAAAGGTCAATGTAATTACAAGTTTCCAAGTGGCTTGTGTCAATGATTAAGATAAATGTGAATTTGCATATTAATTTTAGTTACTATTCTCATGTAATAAATGAATAAATAATTAAGTAGAACTAAATTAACCTAAGCAAGATAATAAAGAAATCATGAAACCAATAAGTGCAAATATATCAGGTAATGGGTGACTTAGTTGTCGGTCACAATTAATTCGATCAGTCTGTTGCTAAAGTTTCGACATGGTTTCAAACCAAGAGGTAGACATCGTTTATACACCTCATGCAATCGTGTCAGCTGAAGTCTAGACTAGCCAACTTGGAAAGGGACAAAGGCAGGTGCTGGCACCCTAGGCATATTTAGATTAGGTAATAGGGACACTGTGTCTGCGGAAATGCCAATTTATAAATACTTTCTATGAAAGGTTGACTAGTAGACCCTTTTGGACATGACTGTTCACCTTTTGTCTCCTATGATGTCATAGATTAAATCTCCAGAGGTAAAATTTAAACCCTACACACAAATATCCTCTATGTAAAACCCTAAAAAAGACATTTCCAATACTAAAATATAAATGTTGCAATAATGAGGGGTTTGTTCCTTTGCTCGTCACACTGGTGATCATACGAATGAGTGCTGCACTACATCTCACACCCAATATAGTTCTATGTTTGTGTGCAAAATTGTTTCCTAGGTGGCTCTTGTGCGTGTCATACTTGATAGCAATCCAACAAGCTAGATGTAAAGAAATGTTATTGATGTGTGCATGGAATAGAATGAACTTCCCTCCTATAAAGTGTTACTTATGCAGAATAACCAACCCTTGTGTCCCATTGGATGGTTTAGATGCATGCAATGGAGCTTTAGATGCTTGATGGAAGAAACCTTAGGTGGTGATAGCTAATGCTTAGTGTCTCATCCTTTATTATGATCAATCATAATCCTTTATATTTATATGATTCCTTTGTTTGAATTTCATAATTAACCCCAAAACTAATGACTACCAAAAATATAAGATGCTCAAATGGATAGAAAGGACCCAAAAAATGTGAACAAAGTATTATTAAAGTTATGGGTGCCAAGTGACACGAGGGCACCTGGTGCTAGCACCTAGCTGACGACGAGTTTCTATTGTATAAATGTTGAAGTATTAAAAGGAAGACTGAGAAAGTAAAGGTGTAAAACCAAAAGTGGGAAAAGAAAGAAAAGAAAGGTACCTAAAGACATGGGTTAATTAGTACTTTTCTTACTTAGGAATCATATGAATAGTAGTATGTAATAAAGACTAAATAGATACACAAAGTACATGATTTTGTGTCTATAATTTCTGGAGAAGGCATCTTGGTGAGTGGAAATATTGGTAACATAAAGTAGATATAGATGAGTACCTGATAACCATGTAGATTAATGTAGAAAGAGTGTGCCAAGGGAAAAGACAAAGCGTGGAGTGATAAAAGTGTCAAGCATGGATGCTACCCTAGGACCTGTTTCTAAAAACTTGGGATGGGTAAATGCTGAACCTCCTAGGGAGGGAATGCATGAGTAGATGTTGCTATGTCCTCGTTGTTGATGTCGATGTTTTTTGTGTGATGTTGAATACCGCTTCCCATATGTACAAACCTGTAAAAGAGAAGAGTGAAAAAGTAGTCAAATACACACATATATGTGTTAAAAACATGTAAAGAAGTATGTAAAATGAAAACTGTGAAACAGGAACATGTGCACCTACATCTTGATGAGGAAATGTAGTTAGAAAGGATCCTGCAGATGGAATTGTTCCCTAGAATGTTCTTTTTCAGTCGATATCATATCCAGTTAGATGTCAGAATGTAGTTTTTGGGGTGATCTTATAGCAATGATCCCTGGAAGAAGTGTATGGAGAAAACTTTGTGTCCCTTGTGATCCTCCAGATGGATGCAATGGAGCTACTTAGATGTCAGTGTTGGATGCAACCTTAGGTGGTGATTGATAGTGCTTAGTGTTTGGTCATTTATTATGATCCAAATGAACTTGTATATTGCATATGATTCCTTCACTTGAATTTTGTAATTAACCAAGAAAATTCTGACTACCAAAAATATAACATGCTCAAATGTGCTAGAAAGGACCCCAAAAGTAATAGTAAAGTACAAAAGAGTCATAGGGCACCCAAGAAGGGAATGAGGGCACCTAGGGCTGGCGTCCTGGTCCTGGGTGCTAGTGTCTCTGATCTGCTAAGAACCCAAGTCTGATTCTGACCCTTGTTTGATATTGAAAACTGTGTTGTATCGGTACTATCCTATGTTGTGTGATGACTGTATAATCTTGTATGGGGTGACTGATTCACCCAAATTATGTAACCCTTTTTTGGGGTAAATATGAGGTAACTGAAGGAGTATGCAGCCCAAAGGAGACTGACCACTGTGTTGAATATGTGCCCTGCAGGGGGAAGGAAATGTGCTTGCTAAAAACCAAGGCACACACAAACAAAGTGGTTGGGAGACAAGTGTTAGTACAAGAAAAAAATCATGTAAAATGTAGGCTAGCTGACAATAAGACAATGTGTAATCTAACATATAAGAAGAAAACATACAAGAAGACAACGTAGACCGCAAAAGTGGGTTGTAAACATGGGACACCACTCACGATGTCACAAGACAATCAAGGCCAAGTAGGCCCAAAATTAGACAAGTGTGCACACAAGACACATGGAAAATCATAAAAACAATGGCAAATAATGAGAAGCAAGAACAAACAATGTAACAAATAACCATGGTGGAAAATAAACCCACAAGACAAATGTTGCACATGAAGCACCCGTTAACATGTTAGAAAGATAAAAAGTATGTGAAAGTGTGTATAATATGATATAGTAGTGTGTTATGAAGCAAAATGAAACAATAACACATGTAGTGTATGAAAGTGGATGCCCCCAGGAGTTGTTGTGGGATCATAAATAGGTACTACACCAAGCATCCATGCTGCATGTATGGATATGTAAAATATGTGATCACAACTAGAAAGACAAGTGAACACGCATGTGTGTATGATAAATATTATTACATACAAGATATCTTTATAGCATGTGTAAAAGAGAGTACATGTAACAAGTAAATGTAATCAAGAGTAAATGTAACCAATATATGTAGTATGCCGTGGATGAGACAGAATGGAATGCAGAGTGAATGATACAAGCCACGTGCTCCTGAGTGGATGTGTATGCATGAAGTGAGGTTAATTTGTATATACCCCCTCAACATTTAAGAATGAACCATAAATGAGAGTGAGTTATGGGGAAATGGGTTGAATTGTGTGTATTCGAAAGATGTGATTGTCAAAGTGCAAAGTGTTAAGTGTGTGAGTGAGAGAGTGAACGTGTGAGTGTGGTGAGGTCCATTTGAGATGTAGAATGATGAACTCAAATATGAATATAGGGATATTTAATCTAATCTAGAACAACATATAAATACAGTAATAAATATAGTAGATTATTATGAAAGATGACCCAAATAAATAGCCTAATGAAAATAGAAACCCTAATATACAAGAGAAGTATAGAAATGACTTAGCTGATTAGATGAACTTGTGAGACTGTGTCACAGAGATGGTTGGAGAAAAAAGAAGCAAGACCAATTATGTAGAGACCTCAAAAAGGATGAATCAGTCTATTTAGCTGGACTAGAGCGCCTAGAGAGGGACTGGGGTGCTTGCGGGTGCCTTGGTCTGTAGAATGGACCCTGATCTGTGAAAAAGGTCTGACACTGAGATTTACATGTCCAGAAGGTGGTCTAAAACCCTTGCTGTGTGTCACATTAACTTCACTATACATCGCTAGATGTCACCGGTAGTCCAAGATGAAAGAAACACTTGTAAGACTCCAAACCACACATCAAACCCTAAAAAAGAAAAATACAAATGAAGGGGTCAGACTGTCCTCAACATTCAAAATGGTGGACTTAATAACTAAGTGTTGCACTACATATAACACCCAATGTAGTTCTATGTGTTTGTGTGTGATCATGCACTAGGTTTCTCTTGTGCTAATCACACTTTTTGAAGTAACGAGCAATAACTATGTGTAGAAATGTAATAAATGGTGCATGGAATAGAATGAACTCCCCTCCTATGAAGTGTGATGTAGATGAACTAAATTTTCCTCTTGTGTTGGAGTTAGATGGATGCAAGTGAGATCCTAAATGCCTATAGAGTGGATGTAACCTTAGGTGGAGTAGTAATGCTTAGTGCTTGGTCCCTCATTACGGTCTCATAAATTTATATTTATAGGGTTCTATTGATCTAATTTCGTACTTAACCCTGAAATGGCCGACCACCTGTTGAGTGAACAAAAGTACGATACTAAGGAGAAGGAACACAAACGATTCACGCGTAGTAGTAAATCACAGTAAAAAGCATGGAGGGATAGGTAAGAAAACACGTGAAAAAGACAAGGATAGATTCGAGACTTAGCCATTTTCATGATCATAGGCTATTTTTGGAGATAGCATATAAAACACACAAACTAGATAAAGAATTGTGCGACACACATATGATATTTTTTGAAGAACGTCTACTAAGCGATTTGCATGGGTTCAAGCTAAGAATAGAATTACCACTATCAGTAAACTATTAAAGGTCTATTATTGACACACTAGTATGTGTGCCTATTATTGTAAAGGTCCATGGATATTTTCAGCATGCGAACTATTTTGGGAATGATGTAAGTAGCGAAGGGAAATTCCCCACCCCTATAAATATACAGTGAGATTTTTTGTTTAAAAAATATATAGGAACACACGTATGTATGAAGGAGTGAGATATTATGGAGTTGCACTGTCAGATTGATGCACGCATGAGCGTATGTTACTAGATATTGTAAGAAGCTTCTATGTATGTACTGTGTTTAATATAATGGAGTGTATTAGATGAATCAAGGTGTTAATCATGGTTCTTGCATGGATGAATTCATTATGGTTATATTTACATCCTTTAACCTTATATTTAGATCTGGAATATGCTCTGTAAAATGTTATACAATTTATGGATCTGAATGCATTAAGTCTTCTTCATATTAACATCATGTACCAGTAACCCTAAAGAGGGTCCTGGTACCTTTGCACGCTTCAGGTGAACACTTAGTCTAGGCTGAGTGATGTTCCAGTGCACCTGGGTTATTCTTGGTACATTCTAGGCTACATCATTGGTTCCGTTACCGGGACCTTTTTTTCAGTTGTTTTTAGGATGGTTCGCGATGAAGATGTATCAGATGACCCTAGAAAGTATTGAAGAGTGGATACAATATCTAGAAGAAGAGTACACATGGAGGTTCAGCATTGGATCTGATTTTAACGAACGGATGTGGGTGGAACAGAATCTGTATGATTGTTTGTACGTGATATTCTTTTTTATCTTTTCAGTTGAGTTGTACGAGTGGCTGGTGGCTTATGCATCTAAACAGAACTGGAGGTATCACACATTTTTCTATATGTAGGAAGAATTTCAGGCCCTTTATGATGTTGATCTGATTTGGACACACGTTGTGGATACCTGGTTCCGTGGGGTTTTGAACAGTTATATTTTGCAGTACTCAATTTCCATTTATTTGTGCCCGGAGGTAGCTGAGTTCCTATTTTTACGATATCCTAGGGGAAATTACTTGCAAGGCATTCCACTGACTATCAATATCTTGATGGTGACCTTGAACTTAGAAGAAAAACCTATGGCTAGCTAAACCCCACAACACGTGGGGGCAAGAACAGGTTTGGTGAAAGATGGAATACTTAGCGGAAAAAAGGTAGAGAGAAGAAAGACAACTTAAGTATAATGAGGCACGTGAGAGGGAGATAGAGAAGCAACGTGATGTTGCAAAACAAATGGTGTTGAGGAGAGAGATGACTCGTGAAGGATTTGGAACTCACGTGGGAGGCATGGAGCCAGAGCATTAGGAACTCCCCCATGTGGGTAAGCATGACATGGATCCCTCCCCGGCCTCACGAAGAAGCGCACTAGTAGAGATGACCTGGGTCATGGGTGCCCATTTAAATCTACCTAGCAACCTCACCCTTGCACTTGGTTTTCCATTATCTAGTATAACAAGTAGTCAACACACTAGTTTGGGTAGTAGAAGAGCATGAGTAAGTCATGTGGCAAGTAAAACTATGGTAGGACAAACATCTTCATTATTGTTTGGAGGTACCTTTTCAGGCACATCATCCACACAGAATGTGAGCGCATAAAATTTTGGACTCACTTCTTGGAGTGGTACCACCTCATAGATGGTAGGGGTTCAATTCAGTACTAATATTGAGACACAGGGAAGTACATCCTATAGGCCATTCCCGTCTATAGGTGGAGGGTCAGGAGGTATAAGTGGTTCTAGTTCTAGTGGATTTTGTGGTTATGGAGGAAGAGGTAATGCAGGAGGTTATGGATCAGGTGGGCAAGGTTTGCACCAACCCTAGAATATTTACATGGAGATGTCTCTTCATCTTCCAGAGTATAGGGGCATAGAGGATGCTGCTGAACATGTGCACATGTGTGAGATATTGTGGTGCACTAAAGGGATCATGACTTCTGAGTGTAAGGAAAGTCAATCTGCCACTACATTACAAGGACACACACACAATTGGTACAAAATTTTTGATCCTGATAAGACTTGCGTAGACTATGCATCATTAAAATATGCTTTCCTTAAGGAGTTTCACATCCTTGAGTTTGAGTAGAAGAGTATAAGAGCACTCAACGATATTAAACAAGGCACTATTGAGAGTGTCAGGGAATATGATGCTCGCTTCAAAAATATGTTATCTCAGCTTTCTTATGATATTCACGCAAGCTTGCATGCACAATGGTTCGTTGGAGGTCTGATCACACATTTTAGAAGGGCTATGTCACATAAAACATACACTGATCTGCGTGAAGCACTTGAAGCAGCCTTACGCCCTGACATAGTTGGGAGTATAGACACTAAGGTAAGCCCATTCTTGGAGGCAAAAATTGCAGCTATGGTCAAACAGTTGGAGAAACTATCAAAAAATTTAGCACATGAGATGCGCACGGGAATTTGGTGTATAGATTGTGAAGTGGAAGGACATACCAAGGATAGTTGTCCCTGCAGATTAGTGCATTCATTGCTGTTGGACTGTGAGATATGTAATTTAAACCATGATGCTAATCGCTGCCCATTATTACAACGTGCGATAAGGAAAAATGTCTCTTGCTATTGTAAAATTTTTAGGTCCACGACTCACGTTACGGAAGATTGCCGATTGATTGGTCAGATCCATGATGCTATCGATATTGATGTACAACTGACATGAGTATCAGATAACTCTAAAGGGAAGGGTGAGCCTAAGAATCACAATCCAATGCACTATGATTGGAATGAAGTACGTTATGAAGGAGATCGTGGCAGAGGTAGAGGATACTGTGGTGGATTCGGAGTCCGAGGCCATGGTGGAGGATGATGTGAGTTTCCTCATGGAACATGTTTGACATGCGTATCTCCTGATCACTACAGGCGTGAATGTCCCTAAAACATTATATGTTATTTATGTGGGAATAATCATAGTTATGAGGAATGCCCAAACTTATATAAGCATCTTAGCAAGCATCATAAATAAGAAAAAAAAGGTGCAAGAATGGTTTAGATACAACGCGCTATGGAAAATCAGTGGATGCCCAAGTTAACCCTGGAACCTGAAGTATAGCCTATAAAGATTACTACACGCCCTAAAGTTGCGCGTGCCAGAGAAACATTACAACAAAATCCTTCAATCACTAAGGAGGAGGTTCTACATTCACGGTACCCAGATCCTTCCCATCAAAAGGAGGTTTATTAAGAAACCATGGAGGTCCTTAGAAATATTCAGGGTGAAATATAGTGTTTAAGGGAGCAATCACGGAAGATAGAACAAAATAAGGCAACATAGATAGTTCAATTTGATATTGATGATTTAAAAGAAGTATGCAGAATGCTGTGCTAGGAGAATATAATTCCATTAGCAAGGAATTGGTTGAAGGGAAACACTCCATGTGCAGGTATTGAGAATGGATGATAGACCCTGCGTGGCAATCTTCCCCATCATAGTTTGGATTATGACAAGGAAATCAATCTGAATGATATTGTGGATGGATGGATTTTGAGCAATATATTAATTGACACAAGTGCAGAAGTTAATATTCTTACTTTAGATGCATGGGTACAGATGGGGAGACCTCCATTACAGCCATCTTTGAATGTGTTATTCATGGCTAATCGAACTAAGGCCACTCCCATTGGAGTCTTAAGAGATGCATCCATTACTATACATGGAGCCATGTTCACTGGGTATTTTGAGGTTCTAGTGCTTGCAAAGATGGATAGCTTCCCAGCTCTACTTGGGCACCCTTGGTGCTATGAAAATAATGCTATTCTACGGTTCAACAATGGATATATAGGTTTTGAGAACAAAGAGGAGAGGGTTATTATCCCATTAATAGATGGAAAACCTACTCCTTATGTTGAACCATTAAGTGAAGAATATTTAAACCAGATCTATGTGCCTGTCATTCGAGACCCGGAGGTCGTTAAGCCATCTAAGGAGGGTATCCTTCAGTGGGAAGATTCACAGTCTATTAGTGACACTACAAGTGTTACTTGTGATGATTTGGCCCATAGTACTTATGAGATGATTGGATGTGAGGTAAGGAGCACACTTGTACGGAATATCACTACTCCTTGTGTTAGGTGCACTGGTAAGAATTCGGTACCTAGGTACACTGGAGAAGGAGACCCTACAATATTTTTACATGCCATAGAGGAATAATGGACTGACCAAGTTGAGAGAAGAAATATGTTGGCATATACATTGTGCGGGACAACAACGTGCTGGTGGGTGGTTCACAGAGATAATTTTACAGAATGGATTGAAATCAGGATTGCTCTTTCCACTCGGTTTTCCAGGAGCAATGCACCTAATCAAAATGCACTTATAGTGGTAATCAACCTGTTCAACACTATGTTCAACAGTGTGAGAGACTTTGGATAGAGGGGTAGGAAACATTACCACCTTCAATCTGGGTGCACAAATTCTATTCCACTTTACTAGGTTACACAGGTGCTTGGTATGTATATGTAGAACTACATAGAGAGATTGGGATTTGGAAGGATTTGATTACACGTATGGTCCATAATTTTGAATACTTCTCTACCAAACTCCCAGAGGAAGAGGCATTAAAGTTTGTAAAGCACTTAACTATGGGAGATAGTGTTAAGGTAGAAGAAATCATTCAAGATTTATTTGATGGGACATATTCAGAAGAGCACTTTCATGAAGAAGAAGGGACAAATGCTGCACAACTTGAGCGTTCTTTCTTCGAGGAAGAGAAAGGAAAGATGGTCTACTTAGTAGATGATGAATAAGTTGAGAATATGGATGTAGAACATTCCATAGGCTGGCGTGATATTTTGGAGAGTGCAGATAAGACCACACATGCCTATCATGAATCGATGAAGAAAAAGAAAGTGAATATTGGCTCGGATGCTAAACCTAAGGAAGCCATAATTGGGGATTATTGGTCTGATTCTGAAGTGGCAAAAATTATTTAGTTACTATGTGATTTTTAGGATTTATTTCCTAGGGGATACATTGAATTAAAAGGTGTGCATGAATCCTTAGGAGAGATGAAGATCAAGCTTAAGGAAGGTACGTTCCCGGTCAATAAAGGACCCTAGAAGATGAATCCTAACATGCACATGAAGGTTAAGGAAGAAATTGAAAAGATGTTAAAGTCTGGCATCATCAAGCCCCTAGAAGATTTGGAGTGGGTTAGTCCCATGGTTATCAGTATAAAGAAAGATGGTCGGATTCAGATTTTTTTGGATTATAGAGAATTGAATGCTGCATGTGTCATTGATCCTTTCCCTATTCTGTTCAAAGAGGAGATACTAGAAGGTGTTGCAGGGGGTGAGATCTATTCATTTATAGATGGATTCTCTGGGTATCATCAAGTTCAAATTGCATAGGAGGATCAAGAGAAAACAAATTTCACCATTGAATGGGGAAGTTTTGCTTATAATGTGATGCCTTTTGGTTTTAAAAATGCACCTACTGTATTTTCACACATAGTTTCTCAGGCGTTCAGAGACTCTATTCACAATTTCTTGTAGGTTTATTTTGATGATTGGATGGTATATGGACTTGTTAAAGATCATTGTGACAATTTTTTCCTCATGTTCGAATGATGTAGATAGTTAAGTATCTCATTGAACATCAAGAAATGCATATTTTCTACACCTTTTGGAAAATTTTTAGGGCATATCATCTGCAAGGAAGGATTGTTGGTGGATCTAGCTAAGGTTTCAGTTATTGTCGACCTAAAGGAGCCTATCGGTTAGAGTGTGAGGTGCGTGGATTTTTGGGTCATACGAGGTATTATAGAAAGTTTATTAAAGGTCATGCTAAGGTTTCTGCACCTCTGGAAGATTTACTAAAAGGAAAAGGGACATTTTACTGGGGATAACCACAACAATGCGCATTTGAGACATTAAAGGAGAAAATCACCACAACGCCTATTCTGCACTTTCCCTTGTGGGACCAACCATTTCATATACATATGTATGCCTCTAGCATGACCATTGGTTCGGTGTTAGATCATCCTAGAGAAGGTATTATAGATCACCCTATTTGTTTTGCTACTAGAAAATTGATCCCTGCGGAGTAAAATTATACAACAACAAAGCATGAGGCCTTGTCGATGATCTACATGCTGCATAAATTCAAATAGTACTTACTGGAGAAACCTTTTGTGTTTTATACTGACTACATGTCACTGCAGTATTTGGTCAATAAACCCATTTTACAAGGACACATATGTCAATGGGTGCTCTTATTTCAAGAATTTGATTTTACAGTTGTAGTAAAACTAGGGAAACTTAATTTTGGTCCAGACCATTTATCAAGAATACAGTCAGGGGAAGACACGTAGACAATTGAAGATACCATGCCAGATGCATGTATATATGTTACAACGTGTGCCATTGTAATTAGAGGACATTGTTATCTTTCTACACACCAGTATGACATCAGAAGGGATGAAATCCTTAGAGAAGAAATAACTTTCTATTTGTGCAACACCATTTATGTTGATTAGTGGTGACTTATACAAGTTAGGATGAGATGAAGTATTATGTCACTATGTACTGGAGCATGAGTGCACCACTATCATAGAGGAGGCTCATGGTGGTATTGTAGGTGGGCACTATGTAGGTGATGTAACTATGCACAAGATATTACTCACTAGATTATGGTGGGAAACACTATTTAAAGATTGTAAAGCATAATTTAAGGCATGCGATCAATGTCAATGTCTTGGAAAACTAGGACAATGAGATGAGATGCCATTGAGGCCTATTCCTAGGGGAGAGCCATTTGAAAAATGGGCTATAGACTTTGTGAGTCCTATTTTTATAGCCACGTGTAGGATTGGATCGTGCTACATCATCACTTGCACAGACTATTTGACAAGGTGGGAAAAAGTAGCACCTACCAAGGATTGTAAAACAGCTACATCAGCTAGGTTTTTATGGAAAAATATTATTACAAGGTATGGATGCCCGTTAAGTTTGACAAGTGATAGGGGCACACATTTTTTGAATGAGGCAATCATGATATTTTTGGATGAATTCACGATTGTGCACCATAAGACTACAACCTATCATCCTCAGGAAAATGGGACTGCTGAGGCCTTCAACAAAATTCTAAGCTAGACATTGACAAAAATCTGTGATGTTGGAAGGAAATATTGGGATGATAAAGTTTTTGCAGTTCTTTGGGCATATAGAATAACATATAAGAGGTTGAACAAAGCCACATCATTTTAGTTAGTGTTTGATGCAGAAGCCATTCTTCCTATGGAATTCATATTACCTTCTTTACGTATTGTGCATGCTAGAGGTCTATCTGATGAGAAAACTTTAGAAGAACGAATTGATAGATTGATACAATTGGATGAGAGGAAAACCATAACATGTTGGAATTAGAAATAGAAAAAATCTAGGCAGAAAGCATGGCATGATAGGCACATTAGGGATAATAAGTTTGAGATGGGCCAGATGGTGATTCTTTATGATGGCAAGCTTAAAGTGCATTGGTTAGGACCGTTTTTTATCACTCACATACTTGAACAAGTGCTTGTCAATTAGAGATGCTTGATGGAATACGGTTACCTGATTATTTCAATGGGAGTAGGTTGAAGCCCTACTATAAATAAGTCTTCTTGGTGTTTGTAATAAGGCAATACTACCATTTAGAGTAGGTTTCCCTTTTTGTATTTACTTTAGTGTATTTATTTTGTTGTTGCTATGCTTTTTCAATTTATTTGGTGTTTTGTGTAATAAGCGCATTTGTGCGCCAGAAGCTAATTACCATTTGTGGAATTTTCATGTGCATAGGACTACACATACCATTTGTGTGGGGTGGTTGTTACCTGTTGTCTAAAAATGGGTACAAATCAAGGAATAAATGGTTACATGTGCTATTTGAGTTTGGAAAATGAAGAGATTGCTTATAAAACAATGACCATAGATGTGAAAATGAAGGAACAATATAACGTGAGGTAAGAAACAACCATTGAGACAACCAGAAGAAGGCATAGTGGCGAGGTACTCGGGCATAGGGAAGCGCACTAAAGAGAAGTATGTAGCCAGAAGGTAGGAAGACGTGCTAGAAGGTTATAGATGGGGCGTGAAGATGTACCGCGTGGAAATGGTGAAATTGGTCAATTAATGAGAGGATTGTTGGTAGGTGGAGGAGCAATAAATGCACTAAATTTTTGAAAATCTATATAAGTATGGGATGTGAGTTCATTATTACCATTGTAATTACAAGAATTTGAAAAGAGGTAAGTGCCAACGAGCTTTGCAAATCATGTTAAGGTGTGAAGAGTGTGAATCCATATGTGGAGAGAAGATTTGTGCACAGAAGAAGCTTGCATTCCCAGTGTTGAAGGGTTTGAGTGAAGTAGAGTGTTGCAAAATATCTAGGGCATGTGATTTCAACTAGGGCATGCAAATTCGAGTTAAGGTTTGGACTTGCTCATTGCAGAAAAAGAAAAAGGGTGAATATTTACACACTATAGACGATTAGAAAGATGAGAGTTATAGATGGCACCAAAGAAAGCACATGACACATGAGACAAGGGAAAGAAGAAAGTGGAAGTAGAGGTTAAAATTGCTCCTGAGAGTAATTTATAAGAGATGCAGCATCTAGAAGGCGTGATAGTGGTAAAAGAATGGGATTACCACATATGGAAGTGCAAGATTAGTTATTACAACCACCACACATCGGATAACAAGAAGGAATTGGACGTGTTGTTGAGTACGAAGAAAAACAAGCGTACGACAGAAGATATGCCAGTGTATGATGATGTTGGAGAAAAGTTATTGAAGAATATCAGAGTCTACCAGTTGTACGAGATCCCATAATTTAGAAAATATGAACCTTTGTACTAGTGGTTGATGAGCAAGGCACATGAAGACTTTTTCTATTTCACTGGACAAAGGGTAAGGATTACTGCAATATTAATTTACACAGTGACGGGATTAAAAGGCACAAGAATAGATCTAGATAGTGATCTAACTGATAAGGCAGAAATCATGGAAACAAAAAGGAGTTAGGGTATACCAAGGGTTCGTGTGACATGGACATTGAAAAGTTGAAGAAGTATCCAGTAGTACGGGCAACTGCAAATCTGGTGACAAAGTTGAATGACCAAGAGAAGTGGTCACAAGTAAATACAATGTGGTTACACATTGCAAGGAGAATGTCTCAAGGAGTGATCTACAACATAGCCAGTTACATAACAAATCCTATCATTGAGGAATAATGCATAGGTGAGAAAATAATTTTCAGTGCTATATTTTTGTCTTTGGTATTTATGGAGATTGGAGTGCCCGATGGGCCAAAGGACAAGATATGGGAGTATCCCATGGAGAAAAAGTCACTTGCAGATAGATATGACAAGTACTTATGTGAAGGGTCAATGAGTGAGACATTCAAGTAGAGGGTGGAGATGTGGAATGAAAAACTCCATGTGGCATTCAAAGAGGAGTGATGCATACCCAAGGAGTTGCCTTCGGTGGTGGGAAAGGAAGTGTAGTTCGTGGTATACCGACACTTCTGCAACACGTGATTTTATATGAAGGATGGAACTTGGAGGCCATGATGAAAACTATCATATTCCTTCACAATGCGCTACTTCCAAGCATTAATACACCATTTCACTGATGCACGCCGTCTGAATTTCATTGCAATCAAGGTAGATTGTGACTACCACACTTTGAGAAAGACATATGTATATCCAGGACGACCTGCCTATATTGAGAGGCTTATCTCAGATGTAATAAGCATGAAACCTATAAGCTTGGTAGTTGGGGACATCAGAGAAGCACTTGTAGATGTTCAACTCAATCCCAACATGGAAAATAATAAGTATGTGGAGAATGAGTTCACGCTCCCAGGGCCGCCTAAGGGTAAGAATATAGTAGAGAATGTGCCAACCCCTAAGCCCATAGAAACTATAATAGTGGATGAAGAGGAAGAGGAATGACAAGACAATGGTGGTTTAGAGCATAGAGGTAGGAGATAACCCATAGATAAAGTGGGGGCTAAGCGCACAAGTAATCCACCTTAGGAGGAAGAAGAAGAAGGTGTAGAGGTGAGAGATGTGCCAGAAGAGCGATGATTCAAAAGGGTGTTCAGGAGAACAAGGACCCAAGGAAATAATCCACAATTAATATGAAGATCACCATGAATATCTCCTCAGAAAGAGGTAGTTTAGAAAATAAGGATAAATTTGAAGTTGAATGAAGAAATAGAAGAGTCTGCAGAAAGCGCGCTTGACACCGTAGTACCGCCAAAAGATGTGGAGGAGCCCAAGGATGAAGAAATGAAGGATGGAGTGGAAGGAGTAAAGGAGGAAAAATAAACATGACAAGGTACTACTCAAGACGTAGAAGATCCAACTCCAAGTCTTGGTGCTCAAGTTCCTAAGGGGCCAAGATCGAAGAGAACAAGTGGAGAGTACAATGTTCCACATCCTTACTCATTTCCAAAGTATGGTGAGCCCTAAGGAGTTTTATGGATGGGAGCTAATGGATGAAGACATGGCTATCGTGTGCACATGGAAGCAATTGTTCTGGTCCATGCAGACTCACATGGACTAGCTGGATTTTGATGTGTGCGAAGAATATTGTGTGTCAAGAAGGTTAAAGAAGGCACCTCAGACAAGACACATAATAGTAAAGCCTATTGTTATGTCGTAAGAGTTAGTAAGTAATGCCTTGATGAAGGTATCTACAGAGGTAGCGTGCATGAAGCTAGATAAGGTTGCGACTATTAGGGTGCTGAGAGAAGAAATAAAAAACTAAAGATGCAGAAATAACCCGTCTAAAAGTAGAAAAGACTTAGAGAAGAAGAAAAACAATGCTTTCATCAGCATGATAGAGGAAATTAGAGATCATGTCCTAAAAGAAAGACAACATCTGGAGTCCAAGGTACTTCAAAGGTTCCCTTCATTTATGAACTATGTACGTACCTTGGTTGACTTGGTGTTTGAGGATGGACCCATTCACATGCCAGCACCAAAGGACCCCGCGCAGGAGGAAGAGAGAGAAAAGGATTTGATGGTTAGGAAGATTTCATCTTACGAAGCATTGCTACAGATGCTGCAAGAAGAGCTAAATAAAGTAGATCAAGCATTGAATTTTTTTGCAGCTCCCGAGGTAGTTATCAGAATAAGAACTATAATAGAAAATAATGAGGTTCTGAAGGCTATGAAAGATGAAACATTGGTATGCACAGAGAGATTGACGCTAGTCAAGCAAAAGTGCGAGGAACTTGTGACAACACAAAAACCCCATAAGGAAAGGCTAGATGAACTTGGAAAAATTATAGTATAGAAGATGGATTTGTTAGAGGGGAGAATGTCTACTATGTCCAACATTGTCCTAATATTACAGAACAAGAAAGGGGATATTTCCCAGGATGAGTTGGAATCTATTACAACAGAAATTACAGAAAGGATAGAAGTAATGCTATCTGATTGGCAGACCTTTGAGGATGAAATAAAGGAGGAATATCCAGAATTGATCCTCCCTATAGAGGACAAAGGCACTTCCAAGTAATGTCATTCTTTTGTACAAAAAATTCTTTACATTCTTCCATTCATAGTCTTTATTCATTAAGAATTGGAGGCAACCATTTCCGAGGTAGAAATGTGGTTTAGTGTGGGTAATGTTGAGCAAAAAAAAGTATGATATTAAGGAGAAGGCGTAAAAAATATTCACGCACAGGAGTAAAACACAATCAAAAGCACAAAAGGATAGGGAAGGAAATGCATGAAAAAGACAAGGAAAGATTCAGGGCTTAGCTGTTTTCACAATCACAAGCTATTTTTGGAGATAACATGTAGAATACACAAACTAAATAAAGACTTGCGTGAAACACATAGGATATTTTTGGAAGAGCATATACTAAGCACTTTGCATGGGTTCAAGCTAAGAATAGAATTACCATTGTCAGTCAACTACCAGAGGTCTATTATTGACACACTTGAATGTGTGCCTATTATTGTAAAGGCGCATGGATATTTTTAGCATGCGACCTATTTTGGGAATGATGTAAGCAGTGAAGGGAAAGTTCCCACCCCTATAAATATACCGTGATATGTGTAGTTTAAAAATGATATCGGAACACATGTATGTATGAAGGAGTGAGATATTATGGAGTTGCACTGTTAGATTGATGAACGCATGAGTGTATGTTACTAGATATTGTAAGAAGCTTGTGTGTATGTACTGTGTTTAATATAATGGAGTGTATTGGATGAATCAAGGTGTTAATTATGGTTCTTGCATGGATGAATTCAATATGGTTATATTTACATCAGTTACCCTTAGATCTAGATCTGGAATATGCTCTATAAAATGTTATGCTATTTATGGATTTGAATGCATTAAGTCTTCTTCATACTAACATCATGTACAAGCAAACCTAAAGAGGGGCCTGGTACCTTTGTGTGCTTAAGGTGAACTCTTAGTCTAGGCTGAGTGATGTTCTAGCGTGTTTGGGTTATTCTTGGTACATTCTAGGCTGCATCACCACCAAAAATATAAGAACATGAAATAGATAGAGAGATCCCAAAAAGTGGAAGGAAGATTAAAAAAGGATCGGGGCGCCCATGGTGGGACTAGGGCACCCATGGGCACCGTAGTACTAGCCTGGGAACCCAAATCAAGGCTAAACTAACGTGAAAGTGACAAAATAGACTAGGCAAATGCTTGGCGGAGGTTGGGAATGATGAAATAAAACAAAGCAAGATGGCCAATAGATGGGGGTTGATTAGTAATTTCTTCACTCAAAAACCCTTTAAATTATAATATGAGAATAAGACTAAATAATGTCTAAAGTGCATGATTTTGTGATTACATTTTCCCCCACTTTATGTTGGTGAGTGGAAAGATTGGTAACTTAAAGTAGATAGAGATGTGTACTTGATGCTGATGTAGAGTGATGAAGAAGGTGTGCCGAAGGACTAGACAAAGTGTGGAGTAAAAAAAGAGGATGGAGTGTAGAGAGTAAAGATGAAAATGAGCAAAAAGTGATAAGAGTGAACGTAGGGAGGAAATGCGTGTGTAACTGTTGATCTGTGTAATGTACCTGTATGGTTAGTACGGTGTGTGTTGCCGCAAAATGTTGTTGTTGACGCCATTATTGTTGTTGTTTCCCCCATTTGGCTGTTTTTTTCTCATACGACCAGACCTACAAGGATAAAATGATTAAGTAGTCAAATATGTATGTATGCATGTGAAAATTGCTATGTAAAAGACGCATGTGAATGTAAAATATGTAAATGAAAAATGTAAATGAAACATGTGCACCTAATCAATGTCAAGAAAAAAGAGTGTAGAAGGATATCCTATACTACAAGTTTTTTGGGCGATCTCATGCCACCCTGGCTAAAGAAGTGTAGGATAAAGTTGTATTATTATCCTTCCTATAACTGCTTCCTTGAATGTGTGTGAAGAGATCTCTGTAATGTCTAGTTTTTTGGGCGATCCGATGCCACTCGATGAAGTAGTGTAGAGAGGAATCCCATTGTATCATCTAACCTGTAACTGCTCCGACGAATGCTAAGGAAAACCATGTCTTGTAAAAGTAACTGTGTATGGGGTTTGTAGACTGGTCTGAACCCACTCGTTGTCTATAACTGAATTGAACTGGTGTAGAGTCTCTGTGTAGTATGTATAAAATGCAAATGATGCCCCCCTCTTTGGGGCCACATGTGACGTCATTGATAGGATAATGTGGCCCTAAAAGAGGACCAACCACATGTACTTTGAAACTTTTCCATGCAGGGGGAAGGTGATGCACTTGGTAAAAATAAAGGACCACACAAATAAGGAGTCTAGCCAAAGAAAAGTGTTAGTACAAAAAGGCATGCATGTATAAGACAAGCATAAGGTACCAAAAAATATGCATAAGTTAAAAAGCAACATAGTAATGTAAACATGTAAGAAGACAAGTAAGCCACACGAAGAGGGCTGCAAACAAGGGACATCACTAATGATGTCGCAAGACACACAAGGCCATCATGACCGCATACAACAAATTTTATTACATACTAAACATAGGGTAAGGCCCATAAACAAGAGAAAATAATAGCAGACAATGTAACAAACAAGTATGGAAGCAAATATCCCTACATAACAAATGTTGCACATGAAGCACTCATTAGCATGTTAGAAAATATAACTAGTATGTCAAAAGTGTGTACAATTGAGTAATGTAAAGTGCTAAATACAAAATGAAACAATAGAACTTGTGAGAGACAAATTTGGATTCCCCCTAGCGACCAGTGTAGCAAGGGAAGAAGGCGAGCATCCATGATGCATGTAATAGACCTGTATCTTTGATCACAACTAGAAAAATTCATGAGCGCATATGTGTGGATGATATAGATAAATGACATAAAATTAATCTAACTAGCATGTGTAAAAAAGTGAGCATGAACAAACACAAGTAAGAAAGAGTAAAATAAACCAAAAGATGTAGTATGTTATGGATGGATGGAATGGAATGCAATATGGATGATAGGAGCCGTGTGCTCCTCAAATGAATGAAAATGTATGCAATGAGGTTCATTTGTTTTTCCCTCTCAGCAATCAAGAATGAACTATAAGCAAGAGTGTGTCATCGGGAAATGGTCAAAGTGTGTTGTATCTAACATGATGTGATGAGTGTGTATACGTAATGATGATGATATACAAAAAAAATGATGTGTCATCAACCCTATAGCTGAAATGTATATGATGACAAGATGAACGTAGGAGTGATGAGTTAGCCTAAAGTGTATATTACTACATAATGAATAAAGGGGGTGGTGATGTATCCTAGCGTAAACCACTACAAGATGAAGGAATAGGTGACTATTTAGCCTATAATGTATGTCACTAACCTAGTAGTGTTGCATGATGGGAGGTAAAATGATGAATGTGTGATAAGGGTAAGGTCTATTTGATTCGTAAACCCTTGGAAATCGAGTATGGATTGAGGAACTAAAGTGCGTCAAATGGTAGTGAGTGTAGCATCTAGAAGACGATGTAGTATATGTCGTGATTAAAAACAACCATATGATGAATAGAATGTGTATATACATGATATGTAGAATGTAATGCAAGATATGTAGAATGTCTAAAATGTAATGTATAATACACAACATAACATGTGTAAGTAGACTAGTAATGTGGTATGTAGGATGAAATGATGTTAAGATCATATGTAATGAAGACTAGTATAGTATGTAACAAATGTGGGATGTAAATACACGAAGTGTATACTGTAAGGCATGTGATGTTAGATGTAATATAAAGACACTATTTGATGCAGCCTAGAATTTATCAGATAAGACCTTAGACGCGCTGGCACATCACTCAGTCTGAGCTGAGCACTCACCCGAAGTGCACAAAGGTACCTGGTGCCTCTTTAGGGTTGCTGTAGTAGGATGCTAGCGTGATGAAGGAATAAACATAAATATCCATAACTAATCCATCATTCTACTATGCATGCTACATTCAGATATATGAAAGAACAAGCTTTAAATAGTAATCATGATTGAATCAATAACATGCAATACTCAATTACACACAAGAATTACACTTAGATTTAGCCAATATCTTCCATTTATTAATAAACACAGAAGCTCCTTACAATAGTGTGATTCTATACTATGTGCACATTGATCATATACTATAATTCAGTCGTATATCTCTATATATCCATAAATACACTCTCTATATATCTATGCATATATATCTCATGTAATTCACTACATATATATAGGGTGGGGACTTTCCCTTCACTGGTTATCTATTCTAGAAATAGGCCACATGATATTAATAGCTACGTGCCATTTATAGGCATATCCACACGTGCAAGTGTGATATCTATAGACCTCTTGTAGTTAACTAGAGTGTCAATCCTATTCTTAGCTTGTCTCCATGCAAAAAACTTCATCCGATCCTCTAAAGATAGACAATGCGTGGTACGCATGTCTCTGCATCGTTGGTGTGTTCCGCACGCCATATTCTAAAAATAGGTCTTCATGCTCAAAATTGGCCAAGTCCTGAATGTTGAACTTGCCCTCCACGCGTAAATTCTTCCTGTCCCTCTGTGCCCTTGATCCTAGATTTCTCTCCCGCGTGGACTTCTTGATCTCTAACAAGTATTATATGATCAACATTACCCCACACTAATCTCATTGTCATCTTGAAAATGGTTATCTCCAAAATTTTAAGTAAAGAATAAAAGAATGTAAAGAATAAGAATGAAAGAATGTAGATAAATAAAGAATTTTTATGAGGCTATGAGACAACCTCCTCTGCATCAATTTGAAGCATCAACTCTGGATACTCCTCCTTTATTCCAGCCTCCAATTCCTACCATTCAACGAGTGCTTGTTATACTTTCTTTGGAATGTCCACAACAATGGATTCCAACTCATCCCTCACAATATCTCCTTTTTAATTCCTTTTTCTCATGCTGCGGCTGCCTTCTTAGGTGCCATTTTACCTTGCAAATGTCTCCTCTTTTTAATGCTGTAATTTTCAAATCAAACCCTAGCTCAATTCAATCATGCCCTAGGTCAAACCCTTCACCACCAGGGATGCAAGATTCTTTTCACATAGATATATTTGTTCACGCTTGGTTTACACCCTTCGTACCTTAACCTGATCACTCAGCTCTTTGCAATTAACTCTTTTCTCAATTTCTCTTAATCGTAACGGTAAAAATGTATTTGCACCCCATCTTTATATAGATTTTTCAAATTTTGATGCATTTATTGCTCCTTCACCTACCAAATATCCTCTTATTCATTGACCAAATTCATTCATTCCACACAGTACATATTCAAGCCCCAGTTATAACCTTCTAGCATGCCTTTCTACCCTCTAGTCATAGAATTCTCTTCAACACACACCCTTGCACCCGAGTACCTCGTCACTCTATCTTCTCCTGGTAGTTATCATGGCCTTTACTTACCTCGTGTTATACTATCCTTTCATTCATCTCCATCCTTGGTCACTTTTGAGAAGCAATATTCCTTTGAATTAAAGCACACATGTAGCATATTATTCCTTTCACCTTTCAATTCCCATAGTATTTTACCTGGATAACTACAACCACCCCACACTAAAATTATGTGCAGTCCTCTGCGCATAAAAATTCTTCACATAGTAATCAGCTTCATGCGTGCAAGCACGCTTATTAGACAAGAACAATAAATAAATTGACAAAGCATAACGACAATGAATGAAATACATTTAGGAAGTACAGAATTGAAAATCTAATCTAAATGGCAAGATTACCTTATTACAAACACCAAGAAGACTTATTTATCATAGGGCTTCAACCTACTCCCATTAAAGTAACCGGGTAGCCATGTTCCATCAAGTGCTTCTAACTGGAAAGCGCCTGATTCAAGTATATAAGTGATGACATACGAACCCAACCAATGTACTTTAAGCTTTCCTGGATGGCGCAAGAACTTTGAGTCATAAAGAAGTACCATTTGTCCAATCTCAAACTTCTTATCCCTTATGTTTCTTTCATTCCATGCTTTTTTCTTGGCTTTTTCCTGCTTCTGACTCCATTGTGCTATGGCTCATCATTCATCTAGTTGAATCATCTTCTCAATACATTATTCTAAAGCCTTTTCATCAGCTAGACCTCTAGTGCACACAATACGCAAAGAAGGTAACATAAATTCTATAGGGAGAATGACTTCTGCACCAAACACCAACTAAAATGGTGTGGCTTTGTTCAATCTCTTATAAGTTGTTCTATATGCCAAAAGAGTAGCTGAAAATTTATCATCCCAATCCTTTCTCCCAACATCACAAATTTTTGTCAAATTTTGGCTCGAAATCTTGTTTAAGGCCTCAACAGTTCTATTTTCCTGAGGATGATAGGGTGTAGTTTTATGGTGTGCAACTATAAACTCATCTAATAAGATCCTGATTGTCTCATTAAAAAAATGTGTACCCCTATCACTTGTCAAGATTAAAGGACATCCATATGTTGTAAGAACATTGTCCCATAGAAACCTAGCTATTATAGACACTATACAATCCTTCGTAGGTACTAATTCTTCCCACTGTGTGAGATAATTTGTGTAAGTAGTGATATAGCGTGACCCAGTCCTGCGCGACTAGTGAAATAAGTCCTACAAAGTCAATGGTCCATTTCTCAAATGGTTCCGCACTGGTAATTGGTCTCAAAGGCATCTCATCTCTTTTCCTTAGTTTTTCTAGGTGTTGACAATGATCACATGCCTTACAATATTATTTACAGTTTTTATACAATGTCTCCCACCATAATCTAGCAAGTAGGATCTTCTGGGTAGTCACATCACATGTATAATGGCCTCTTGCAATACCACTATGGGATTCTTCCATAATATCCTTGTGCTCATGCTCTAATACACAACGACATAGTACTTCATCTCTGCCTAACTTGTAGAGGTCACCACTGATTAACATAAATGGTGCCGTGCGTATAGCAAGCTGTTTCTTTTCTAATGCCTTCATTCCTTCCGGTGTCACACTAGTATGTCAAAATATAGAAATGTCTTTTAATTCTGATGGAACGCATTGTAACCTATATAACTATGCATCTGACATGGTTTCTTCAATAGTTTGTGCCTCTTCTCATGAGTGAATTCTTGACAAGTGGTCTGGTCCAGAATTGCTTTTCCCTGGCTTAACCATAACCATGAAATAAAATTATTAAAATAGGAGTACCCATCTACATATGTGCCCTTGTAAGACAGGCTTGTTTACCAAGTACATCAATGCCATATGATCTTTATAAAACAAAAATGGTGTTGCTAACAAGTACTATCGGAACTTGTGCAATGTATAGGTCATTGACAAAGCTTGGCACTCTATAGTTGTATAATTCCTTTCAGCAGGAGTCAACTTCCTACTATCAAAACAAATTGGATGATCTATAATACCTTCACCAAGTTGAGCTAACACAACACCAATGGCCATGATAGAAGCTACCACATGCACATGAAATGGTTTATCCCATGAGGGAAAATGCAGAATGGGTGCGGTAGTAAGTTTCTCTTTTAATATCTCAAATACGCGTTGTTACGGTTCTCCCCAAGAAAATGTACCTTTCCCCTTCAATAACTCTTCCAAGGGTGCAAAAACATTGGCATACCCTTTGATGAATTTTATATAATATCTTATATGACCTAAAAATCCGTGCACCTCACTTTGACTGGTAGGTGCTTCTAGGCCTAGAATGACTGCAACCTTAGCTGGATCAACCAGTAATACTTCCTTGCAGATTATATGTTCTAACAATATTCCATATGGTGTAGTAAATATGCACTTCTTGATGTTCAAAGAGACACTCAATTGTCTACATCATTCAAACATTAAGTGCAGATTGTCAAAATGATCTTTCATAAGCCCATATATTGTCCAATCATCTAGGTAGAACTGTAAGAAGTTGTGAATAAAGTCTTTGAATGCCTGAACAACTATGTGCAAGAATACAACAGGTGCATTTTTCAATCCAAAAGGCATCACAATATAGGCAAAGCTACCTCATTCAGTAGTAAATGTTGTCTTTTCTTGATCCTCCTAAGAAATCCCAACCTGATGATACTCGGAAAAGCCATCTGTAAAAGAATATATTTTGCGCCCTACAACTCCTAGTATTTCCTCAGTAAATGGTGTAGGGAATGGGTCTGTTACACATGCAACATTAAACTCCTTGTAGTCCACACATTTTATAATTTGTCCATCCTTCTTGATACTATTCACCATTGGACTAACCCATTGTGACTCATCAAGGGGCTTGATAATTACAAATTTCAACATTTTATCAATTTCTTCTTTTACCTTTCCACACAAATTAGGATTCATTCTGTAAGGTCTCTTTCTCATGGGGTGTGCACCTTCCTTAAGCATTATCTTCATTTCCCCAAGTTATTTATGTATGCCTTTAAGTTCATGATACCTTTGAGGGAATAAGTCCTGATAATCCCTGAGTAACTCAATGATATTTGCTACCTCCAAGTCTAACCAGTAGTCTCCAATGATGGCCTCCTTAGGCTCAGCCTCCAAACCTATATTCACCTTCTTTGTCTTCATGGGTTTGTGGTATGCATGCGTATCCTTATCTGCACTATCCAAAACCTAATGCACCCCCTGTGAATGATCAATATCCAGGTTCTCAACTTCCTCATCATCCACAATGTAAACCATCTCGCCTTTCTCTTTCTCAATACAAGCATGTTAAATCAGTATGGAGTCTTCTTCCTCTGATTCAAAATGCACTCTGGAATCTACCTCACCAAATGATTCTTTAATAAGTTCTTCAGTTTTTGCACTATTTCCCATAGTTAAGTGCTTGAAAATTTTCAATGCCTCTTCTATTGGAGGTTGGGAAGAAAAGTAGTCAAAGGTCTGGATCATTCCTACAGTCAAATTTTTCTAGTTCCCAGTCTCTCGATGTAATTCTACATATACATACCAAGTGCATGTGCTCCCTTGTAGCATAGAGTACAATCTATGCACCCAGAGTGAAGATGGTAATGATTCCTATCCTGCTATCCAGAGTCTCTCACACTACTAAATGTGATGCTGATTAGGTTGATCACCATTATAAGTGTAAATCTACGTAGCTGCATTGATTCTCACAAACCTGGTAAATAAGGCAACTCCAATATTTTCCCATGTTAAAAGATTATCTCTATGGAATACCCACCAGCGCGCTACTGTCCTGTGCAAGGTATATACTAACATATCTCTTCTCTTAATTTGATGTGTCCACCATGTTTCCATGGCTTTCAAAAATAAAAGAAGATCTTTTTCCCTCGTATACCAAGGTACTGTGCTACCTATCCATCGAACCAAACAAATTCCATTCTTACACGTAACCACACTTTTCACCTCACACCCTACTAGTTCATATGTTCCATGAGCCCAATTATCACAAGCAATACTCATAGTATCACTAATAGAATGTGAATCCTCCCACTATAGGATGCCTTTTTTTGATGGCTCATTGACCTCTGGGTCCTAACTAACACGTACATAAATTCTATTTAAGTCCTCCTCACTTAGAGGTTCAACATATGGTGTAGACTTCCCATCTGTCAAAGGTATCACAACCCTTTCCTCCTTGTTCTCAAAGCTGATATATCCCTTATTGAATCTCAAGTCAGAATTATTCGTAAAACACCAAGGGCATCCAAGTAAGGCTAACAAACTGTCTACTTCTACAAGTGCTAATACCTCAAAATCCCCAGTGTACTTGGCCCCTTATATGGTTATAGATGCATCCTTATAAAATCCTATGGGAGTGGCGTTAGTAAGGTTTTCCATAAACAACACATTAGATGATGGCTGTAATGGAGGCCTCCCCATTTGTACCCATGCATCTAATGTAAGCACATTTACTTCCACACATGTATCAATCAATATTTTTCTTAGCAGCCACCCATCGACAACAACATTTAGATTTATTTCCTTGTCATAGTCAATGCTATCAGGGGGAAGATTTGCACGCATAATCTTCCGTCTAGTCTCAATACTTGCGAGTGGAGTGTTTCCTTTTAACCAACTTCCTAATAGTGGAATGATGTTCTCCTGGCGCAACATTTTACACACTTCTCTCAGATCATCGATATCAGTTTGGATTGTCTCCAATGGTTTTTATTCTCCATTAAGTATTGTATTTCACCCTAAAGATTCCTTAGCACTTCCATGGTATCCTGGTAAAATTTCTTCTGATGAGAAGGATCTGGGTACCGTGTATGCAAAACCTCCTCCTTGGTAATTGTAGGATTCTGGTGTAATTCCTCTCTTGCGTGTGCCACTTCAGCGCGTGTAGTAATCTTCACTGTCAATGCCTCAGGTCCTTCTACTATCTTGGGCATCCAATGATCTTCTACTGTCTGCTAGATTCTAACCATCTCGGTAACTTTGTTTTCTTGTTTATGCTACTTACTGAGATGCTCATATAAGTTCAGGAACTCATCATAGCTATGGTTCTTTCCATAGAAAGAACATGCAATATTCTGAGGACAATCATGCCTATAGTGGTCAGGAGATCCATATGTATAACATGTTTCTTGAGGGAATTCACCTCTTCCCCCACCATCGCCTCCTCCTCCATATCCACCATGATATCCATGTCCTCTTCCATGACCTCCTTTAAAATGGCCCTCATTCCTTTCATAGCGTGTTTGATTATGATCTCGATCTTGGTGCTTATTCTTACCCTTAGAATTATCTGTTACACTTGTCTGTCATACCCTAATGTCGATGACATCCTGGATCTTACCAATCAATCGATAATTCTTAGTATCATGGGTCGTGGAACTATAAATTTTACAAAAGTTGGATACATTCTTCCTTATTGCATGTTGTAACAAAGGATAGTGACTAGCATCATGATTCAAATGACAGATCTCATATTCAAATAGTAATGAGCGTATTGTTTTGCGAGTACAACTATCCTTGGTGCAACCTTCTACTTCACAATCTTTACACAAAATTCCTGAGAATGTTTCATGGGCTAAATTCCCTGATAGCTTCTCTAACTGTTTGGCCATAGCTTCAATCTGTGCCTCTAAGAATGGACTAACACCAGTGTCAATGCTCCAAATGGCTCAACACACAAAGCTACTTCAAATGCTTCACGCGGATCAGTGTATGTCTTATGTGACAGTGTTCTTCTGAATGGTGTAATCAATCCTCCAAGGAACCATTGTGCATGCTCGCTAGCGTGAATATCATAAGATAGCTTAGATATATGTGTCTTAAAATGGGCATCATATTCATGTAAAATCTCAGTAGTGCCTTGCCTAATATCCTTGATCGCACTAATAATATTCTACTCAAACTTAGGGATATAGAGCTCTTTCAGGAAAGCATCCTTCAATGCTACATAATCCACACAAGTTTGATCAGGGTCAAACTTCCTATACCATCTGTGTGCTCATCACTGTAAGGTAGTAGTGAATTAACTTTCCTTACGCTCAGCAGTTGTGATCCCTTTAGCATGCCATAAGATTCCACACATATGCACATGCTCAGCAGCATCCTCTATGCCTCTATACTCCGAAAGATGAAGAGACATCTCCATATAAATATTGTGTGGTTGTTGCGGGCCTTGACCACCTGATCTAGAACCTCCTGTGTTTCCTCTGCCTCCAGAACCACCAGATCCACCAGAATTAGAACCACTTATACCTCATGATCATCCACTTGTAGCTGGAATAGGGCCTAAAGATGTACTCCCTTGTGCTTTGACAGTAGTACTATATTGAACCCCTACAGTCTGTGAGGTAGTTCCACTTCTAGAGGTGAACCCAAAATTCTGTGTGCTTACATTCTGTGTGTATGATGTGCATGAAAACACACCTCCGAATACCATTGAATCCGTCTGTCCTACCATTAATGTAATTGCTCTATTACTTTCCAAACTTTCTTATTGATTACTTGTCATACTAGATATTGGAAAACCAAGTACAAGGGCTAGGTCACCAGGTGGATTAAGATGCGCGGCCGTGGCCCATGTAGTCTCTGTTGCTGCACTTTTGTGTGAGGCGAAAGGGGGATCTTTGTTATTCTTTCCAAGATGGGGGAGTTCGTGATGCTCTGGCTTCACATCTTCTATATGAGCTTCAAATCCTTCACGAGCCATCTCTCTCCTCAACACCATACTTTCTGCAAAAGTACACTACTTCTCTATCTCCTTATCGCGTGCCTCATTATACTTAAGCCACCTCTCCTCTCTCTGCCTTTCTGCTGCTAGGTCTTCCATCTTTCACCAAACCTGTTCCTGCCCTCGCACGTGGTGAGGTTTAGTTAGCCATCGGTTTACTCTCTAGGTTCAAAGTTACCATCAAGATCTTGATTGCCAGGGGAATGCCTTACAGATATGTTCCTCTAGGATACCGCAAAAATTGGAATTCAACTACCTCTGGGTAAGAATACCTCTAAATTGAATATTCCAAAATATAACTATTTAGAACACCATGAAACCATGTATCCACAGCGTGAGTCCAGATCAAATAAGCATCGTAAAGAGCCTAAAATTATTCCTGTGTCCAGACAAGTGCATGATACCTTCAATTCCGTTGAGATGCATATGCAGTAAGCCACTCATATAATTCTACTAGAAAGATGGTGAAAAAGCTCTCATATAAGTTGTCATGTAGATTATGTTCTACCCAAGTGCATGCATTAAACTCAGATCCACTGATGAACCATCATGTATATTCTTCCTCCAGATCATGTATCCACTCAT
Source organism: Taxus chinensis (assembly GCA_019776745.2). Taxonomy (NCBI): domain Eukaryota; kingdom Viridiplantae; phylum Streptophyta; class Pinopsida; order Cupressales; family Taxaceae; genus Taxus; species Taxus chinensis. The sequence goes on along the minus strand of CM034155.1, from coordinate 535,303,709 downwards.
CAATATTTTCTAGAGTTCACCAGTACGTCTTCATCACAAACCATCCTGAAAACAACTGAAAAAGAGGTCTTGGCAATGGAACTAATGATGCAACCTAGAATTCACCAGGTAACACCCTAGACACATTGGCACATCACTCAGCTTGGGTTGAGCACTCACCTAAATCGTGCAAAGGTATCGGGTCCCTCTTTAGGGTTGTTGTAGCAGGATATTAGCATGATGAAAGAATAAACATAAATATCCATAACTAATCCATCATTCTACCATGTATGCTACATTCAGATCTATGAAAGAACAAGCTTTAAACAGTAATCATGATTGAATCAATAACATGCACTACTCAATTACACATAGGAATGACACTTAGATTCAACCAATATCTTCCATTTACTAATAAACACAGAATCTCCTTACGATAGTGTCATTCTATACTATGCGTGCATGGATCAGATACAATAATCCAATCGTACATCTCTATATCTCCATACACACACTCTCTCAATATATCTATGTATATATCTCTCTCATGTAATTCACTACATATATATAGGGTGGGGACTTTCACTTCACTACTTATCTATTCCAGAAATAGGCCACATGCTATTAATAGATATGTTCCATTTACAGGCATAGCCACACATGCAAGTGTGCTATCTATAGACCTCTTGTAGTTAACTAGAGTGTTAATCCTATTCTTAGCTTGTCTCCATATAAAATGCTTCGATCCGATCCTCTAAAGATAGATAATGCATGGCACACACATCTCTGCATCGTTGGTGTGTTACGCATGCCATCTTCTAAAAATAGGTCTTCATGCTCAAAATCAGCTAAGTCCTGAATGCTGAACTTGCCCTCTGTGTGCGGATTATTCCTATCCCTCCGCACCCTTGATCCTGGATTTCTCTCCCATGTGGACTTATTGATCTCTAACAATAGGATGTAACGTGAGTATTGTAGATAATATAAGTGTGACATATGTATAATGACAACTGGTATGATGTATGATGCCCAATGTGTGAATAGATATGATGTGTAGGACCTAGTGTGCAGTGTGTGGAGCTCATGTGTAGTAATCCCTCAACAATCATCTTTAGTAAGAGAGTGGTGTATGATAACGAAAACATGATAGACATGCTATTATTAATATGATAGGGTGGGGGATGTATTAGATACTATGCCCCCCAAGTGTGGGTGGATGAAATGAAATGAATTAAGCAATGATAGTAAAGGAAAAAGTTCCATCATTTGGTGTATGCGATGTGAAAAGAATATGACTATGAAAGGTATGGAGAGTGATGCCAAGATAAGGTATGCATAAATACTAGGAGCATGATGTAATACTATGTAATAATGTGAATGAATGATAATGTAAAGATGAAAAATGTGCCTAAAATGATATGATGATGAGAGAGGGGGATGTGACTACGATGCTCCCAAAGCATGGGTGATGAAAGAGGAAATCATGTAATATCATCACTCTCAGGATCAAAGTCGAATGGACAAGAATTGGTGACTCTGTAGGAAATAGTGTCTAGTTGATAACGTAATGAGCCATTGAGGTGTAAGTTGTACATTCCCATAGCATATTCCTCATTAATGAATGGAGGAAGTGGAAAACTGTGTGCATACCAATGAGTGAGCTATTGTGTGTATCATAGAAAAGAGCTATTACAAATGAAAATACATCTAAAAGGCATAGGGAAAGAGATATCTACGTGATCAGGATCGAGAGTGCCTCAAATATAATCGAGCCATGATTTCCCTAATGTAAGTGGTGAAGAGTGAGGTGTGCACAATAAATAGATAGTGAGATGAAATACATAGAAACCATAAGTGACAGTAATAGTGATGAAGCCATAATAGAGATGATGATCATGATGAGGATGATAAATATCCTCAAAAGAAAAGCCTAAGAAAGAAAGAACCTCATGTGTACATATAGTGTCATCGCATGTAGGATAAAATGGAATATGCTCCCAGTATGAATCATTCATGAAGAGTGTACAAGTGAATGGTGGGTGTGCTAATGTAGGCAGTACATGTGAAAGTGTAGGTGATAGAGTGATTCCCATATAGTGATGAATCCATAATAGAGATGATGATCATGAGGAGGAGGATAAAGGTCCTTAAAATAAAAGCCTACGAAATCCTGAACCTCGTGTGTACATATAGTGTCATCGCATGTAGGATTAAATGGAATATGCTCCCAGTAGGAATCATTCATGAAGAGTGTATAAGTGAATGGTGGGTGTGCTAATGTAGGTGGTACATGTGAAAGAGTAGGTGATAGAGTGAAACCCATAACAGACCCTTGATATGGAATCATAACAGTAATAGTAGCATGTGACATAGAAGAAACGGCATCTATCACACAAATGACACCCTTACGTGGGGGTAAGTGTGGTGGTACATCCACATGATGGGTATCATTTGTAATATCTATACATGGAATAGGAAGACCAATATTAGGATCTGGGTCTCGAAAAATGGTTAACTCAATATTGTCATGCAAGAATTTGACACAATTATGCACAGTAGAGGTGACAAATTACATGACATGAAGCCATGGCCTACTAAGTAATTTTTTTTAAGAGATTGGTAAATCAACAATGAAAAATATAGTGTCTTTGGACCAACAGTGATAGGAAATGTAACGTGACCGAGACATGGATGAATAGAACCATCATAAACACGTAGTGAAATATAATATGGACTAATATTACAAGTGGATAGACCTAGAGCTTTAAGGAATGACATGGGAAATAATTTTAGCTCAGATCCATTATCAATCAAAGTGCGTTTAAGAACTACATTATAAATTTGACACATGATAAGCAGAGATGGATCATTATAAAAAGTGTGAACATCTGCAACAAGATTAGATTTGAATGCTATGTGTGAAGATAATGCATCAAAAAATGTTGGATAAACTGATTTTGGATGCATATCATCACGAATGTGATTAGTAGCAAAAATATGTTGTACTCTATGTAGAAAATAAGGATGAGCAAGCAAGTAGTCATTGATTTAGATATTCATGATTACGAAACCCTAGGATGGCGAATGAAGAATAAGCGTGAAGGATGAGTTGGATTCATAAAAATGATTAACTAAAATATGAATATAGGGATGTATGGGGATAATTAATCTAATCTAGAAGAACATGTAAATACAATAATAAATGTAGTAAATGATTATGGAAAATGACCCAAGTAACTAGCCTAATGAAAATAGAAACCCTAATATGCAATAGAAGTATGGAAATGACTTAGCTGATTATATGAACTTACGGGACTGTGTCACAGAGCTAGATGAGGAAACAAAAAGCAAAAATGACTGTGCAAAGACCCCTCAAAGGATGGATATAGGATATCTAGCAGGACTGAAGTGCCTAGAGAGGGACTGGGGCACTTGCAGGTCTAGTTTACAGAATGGGTGCCATGGTCTGTGAAAAAGGTTTGGAACTGAGCCTTATAGGTTTGGAAGGTGGCTTGAAACCTTCACTATGTGTCACATCAAATTCACTGTACTACACAAGATGTCACCGGTAATCCAAGATGAAAGAAACACATGTAAGACCCCAAAACAAGCATCAAGCCCTAAAAAATAAAAATGCAAATGAAGGGGTCAAACTATCCTAAATGTCCATAATGGTGGATTAACTAACTGAGTGTTACACTACATATTAGACCCAATGTAGTTCTAAGTGTGTGTGTGTGTGTGTGTGTGTGTGTGTGTGATCATGCCCTAGGTTCTCTTGTGCCAGTCTCAATTTGTGAAGTAATGAGTAATAAATATGTGTAAAAATGTAATAAATGGTGAATGAAATAGAATAAACTCATTTACAGTGAAGTGTGATGCAGATGAACTAGCTATACCTCTTGTGATTAAGCTAGATGGATGCAAGTGAGCTTCATAAATTCCTATAGAGTGGATGAAACCTTAGGTGGAGTAGTAATGGTTAGGACTTGATCCCTCATTATGGTATCATAAATTTATATTTATAGGGTGCTCTTGATCTAATTTCGTAATTAACCCCAAAATGGCCGACCACCAAAAAGATAAGAACTTGAAATGGCTATAAAGAGCCCAAAAAGGGGCAAGAAGATTCATAAAGGATCAGAGTACCCATGTTGGGACTAGGGCGCTAATGGGCACCCCAGGCAAGGCTAAAATAATGTGAAAGTGAAAAAACAGAATGGTCATATGCGTGGTGGAGATTGGGAATGAAAAAATAAAAGAAAACAAGATGGCCAAAATATGGGGGTTAATTAGTACTTTCTTCACTCAAAAACCCTCTAAATAGTAGTATGAGAATGAGACTAAATAATTTCTAAAGTGCATGATATTGTGTCTACATAGACCCTCAGAAATCGAGTATGGACCATGGAACTAGAGTGTGTCATAGGGTAATGTGTCATGTTGCATGTTTTGGAGGGATATGTTGAGTGTGTAGTGTATTATGTCAATTATGTGTGAAATAGGTTGATTGTAGACACATTGCGTGTGTGATGTAGGATGGCAAGATGTTTCAGTGATAGATATGTAATGTGTTGTAGATTGTGTAAGATGCTTGTGTGTATTTGCAAGAGGCATGCATCATGTAATATGAAAGAGATATGTAATGTAGAGGAGATACGTTGCAAAAATCAATATGTGTGTTGTAGGTGGTGAGTGTACCAAACTTATTGCATGGTAAGTTGATTAAACACAAGAGAACTATGTTATGTGATGTAGGAGATGTATGTAGTGTGATGTAAGAAACATATATTGTGAAAGTACTAAATGTGTCAAGTGTGTTGAAGATGTAAGGAGGGAATGTGTTGTTTTTTTAATACACATGAAAGACTATATTGTAGATGGGTTGATTGTAAGGTGATGAATATGTGTGAGAAATATAATGGTGTGTAATATAATGTGTAGTGTGTGAGGTTCATGTGTATAGGATTCCCTGAACAGTCAAGTGTGAACCAAAGCACAAGAGTGTGTCATCAGGTAATGATGCTACGAATGTACCAAGATGTGTACATTACATGCAAAGATCTATAAGTGATGTGATGCGGAAAGAATAGGTGTGTTGATGTTAGGGGGGGATAGAGAAATAAGTATGATTCCCCCCAAGTGTGTGATGATAAGAATTCTCAAGTAATTTCTTCTAAGAGGTCATCACTGTCATAGTCAAAATTGAATGGAGAAGCATTTAAGACTTGATAAGCAATAGTTTACAGTTGGTCGTGTAAGGATCCATTAAGGAAAATATTATACATGCCCATAGCGTATCCTTCATCAATGAAAGGAGGAAATGGAAAACCATGTGCATACCAATAAGTAAGATTTAATGAATAGCCCACAAATGAGTCATTGCGAGTGAAAACATGACCAAATGGCATGGGGGAAGATATATCCTTATGATTAGGGTCTAACGTGACCCCAATGTAATCAAGCCAAGACTGTGTGAGTGTAACTGGAGATGTGAGAAGAGAACGTGCAAGAAATATTGTGAGATAAAATACGGGAAAACCATAAGCAATGACAATACAAAAAAATCCATGGTACATATGAGAATATTGAAATGGAAGAAAGATGTCACCAACTATAAACCCTAGCCATTTCAAACCATCATGTGTGCATATAGATTCATAGCAAGTAGGATCAAATGGAATGTGTTCCCAAGAAAAATCATTCATGAAAAATGTGCACGTAAACGGAGGTCGTACTAATGAAGATGATGCATGAGAAGGTGTAGTAGGTGGAATGACATACGATGGCGGGACAGGTCCCTGTAGACACAAAATCAAACACTCACTACTATTTACTATCTCAAAAAGTATATTGTTTTATATATGTCTCTTGCATGAGAAAAGTATTCACTGACAACCCACTGTCTAGTCTAATCGTTTGTCCTGCTTGATTCTATTGTTTTATTTTTCACACTTATTGTTTGACAAGAATTCTTGCTACAAATCTAGATTAGTGTAAGCTAAATGAGAAATCAAGAAACCTCAGATATAGGAGGGTTTAGGGACCTCCTAATGTAGATAGTAATTATGTGGTACAAGTGCAAAAAGAGATGATTGTCCTCGCGATAAATATTAGACCTGCACAACAAAGAGAACTAAAACACGAAGAGTATTAGAAAGATATATGGTGGGCAACCTAAAAAAATTGGTTCTAGGAAGAAAAAGCTTCCTAGAAAGGATGTCAACCCACGTATTAATGAAAAGAGTCTAATCAATGTTGGATAAAGATACATTGATATCTGAAATTCAAAGAAGTGGTATGATAAATGGAAATACTAACTAATATGATAATTGAGATGGTAATCTAAATGATAATTAATAACATGAATATGTAAAAAAAACCCACATGGTTTGGAAGTTATCCAAGAGAAGACCATATGATTTATAGTGATCTGAGAAAACCAATCCAAGGAAGCAAAATGCCATGAGTTCCATAAGAGATTGTCAATATGGAGGGATGGAGAGATTGTAAGAGAATTGGATAGCTAGGGAATCACAAGAGCACAAGGGAATCAAGATGGTATTATGGTGATACAAGTAGCATCATAAGGGCATAATGGTATGATTATGATATGAGAGGAGCTATAATGTAAGATTTTTTCTATCAGTTCTCACTTGTTTGAAAGATGGGGTGAAGGATCTTATTTATAGCCTAAGGAGGAGATTAATTTAGATAATCCTGATTTGGAAAAGTAAAACTAATTAGGTGAGTGGGGGACATGATTAGAATATTAAATTTAAAGGTGGATTACTTTTGAATTTTAAATTCAGAAGTGGACTAAATAGAGATTATTTTTAGCATTTTAAATTCATAAGTGGATTTGATGTGGATTACTTTTGAATTTTTTATTCATGAGTAGATTGAATGTGGATATTTAATTCTTGAGTGGGATTGGATGTGGATTATATTTGAATATTTAATTCATGAGTGGGATTGGATATGGATAATTTATGAATATTAAATTCTTTAATGGGATAACATGGATTACTTTTGAATTTTAAATTCAAAAGTGGGGTGACATGGATTAAATTGGAATTTTAAATTATTAAGTGGATTGACATGGACCATAGTAGCATGTAATGAGGATTATTGATTTAAAAGGGATCAATAAACTAATTAACATTGATTAATTGAATATGTATTTTTGGTGGGAAATGGAATCCGAATGAAATTAAGAGTGAGGAATGATTTGAATGGGAAACCCTAATGAAGGAGACCAGACACAGGGTGAAGTGGAGGAATGAAACCGAAAATTGGTGTTTACATTTTCCCCCTTTTGAGGAGTGGTTTGCGTTGGGTAAACTGCGAGACAAAAATGATGAAGTATGGAAAAGAAGATTGATTGAGTGTTCCCCCTCTTATATTTGCTTTCATATAAAGATCAAATAAATTTTTGAGCACTTGCATTTCATTGTATATCAGTTATAGAAGATCTTTGTATTCATATTTTAATAAAATATTCATATTTTATTAAATCATTTTGGTGATCCCGTAGCTTAGAACTCATTTCCCTACAATCCACTAAAACCCTAATGGATAAGAATAGATTTTATCCTCTTAATCTAGCCATGCCTCATGTGAGAATTAATACTATTTATGATAAAGCAATCATAGCTTAACTTAGTGCTCTATATATCAACACTATTCTTCCAGATGATACTCAAAGCAAATTATTAGTTCATGAATGTAATATTCCTACTAGCTTTGATCATTCTGTTATTAGCATTATATCTGACCTGAAAATATTATCTGGTTGTAAACCTTGCTATTCAGTCTGTCATACTCCAAATTTTTCTATTTCTACCAAGAATTTAGATGATGCTATTGTCAGGTTTATGATTAATCTTGATGATGATGCTTTAGATAAAAAACATGATGAAAATAAACATGTGCATGATGTTGTTTCTCATACTAGTCAACATGATTCTATAGTTACATCTCATACTCCTTGCATTTCTGAATTTTTTTCTAATAATGCATCACATAATAGTTATCCTCCTCCTTCATTATATGTTGATGATACGCTTAATGAAATATTTGTATTTGAATATTTGTCTGATATTGATGATACACATACTGGTAATGATTCTACTTCTTTGCATACTACTAAATGTGAATTTTCTACTCCACTTTCTTATTTTTATGATATTATCTCTAGTAACATTTATGATTCATCTCCTTCTATTAATTAATCTCATAGTAACGCTTCCGATGATATTCCTACTACTTATACTTACACTCCATTTTATTCTCTACCCATTACTTCTTTGGCACCTATATTTAGTGTGCCCTTAACATCGACTTCTTCTACTTCTCCTGTTGACATCCCTATGATAACTCATAATGGTAATATACAACCGTTCAATATACCATAGAAATCTCCTACTATTCCATCAAAGGATATCTTATCACTCATACATGTTGTTGGCTGATTACAATTTTAGGTCTAATCTCTTGCTCTTGAAAGAAATACATACTATGCTTCCATTGATAACAATTATTTATATGACAACCCTATTCCAAAAAAGATTCAAAATTCAACATTCCCTAAGCATTTCATTATGTCTACATTTTTATGCTTTGATGGTACTAGAAATCCATATTTACATCATAATCATTATCGTCTAGCTATGGCTTGTTATTCTAATGATCGATCATTGCTAAAATATTTTCACCATAGTCTTATTGATGACGCTCTCCAATGGTACACACATCTACCCTTTGGATATATTAATACTATTGTGAGATGGAAGAGGCCTTCCTTAAAATATATACACTTAACAATGGCCCTAGAATCACATATGATCATTTACCTGGCTTACATCAAGGCAAGATAGAGCCCGTTATTGATTACATTTTATGCTTCAATGCTTTCATGCATCAACTATTTTTTTAACCCATTGAATTATAAAAGAAATTCATCTTTTTTCATGGCTTGATTCATGTTTTAAAACAACTCTTGCAATATGATAAATGAAAATAATTCACACTCTTATAATATAAAGTCATCGATTTAGAACAAGATCTCATTTTTGCACATGTCATAGATCCTCCTAGTTCTCCTATTGTTGCACCATCTAGCTCTTATCCTCTTCCATATATTGAGCATCCTCCTAGGTCTCCATCTCCTCCACCTCGCAATAAAAATTAATATTCTTCATCACATAAGCATCCTACATCTCCTCCACCACATCAATCTCCACATATGACATCTCCATCCCTTTCACGAGAACCATTACAATTTTCTTGTGATGCTAGGACTCATGATGTGCTACATGTTTTTCTTGATAAGTGCATGATTCACTTACCTTCTAATCAACATCATCCACCTCATCAATTTCTACGCCAATGTGATTGAACTTATTGCAACTATCATTGTATCAATGGCCATCACGATAATTATTGTTGCACCCTTCATGATAGATTACAACAATTATAAGATAATGGTGTCATTTGCTTCAGCTATCGCTCTCGTGAGCGGTCTATGTCTTCACTTCCAATAATTATTGTTGGTGAAGGATGAGAGGAAAAGTGAAGAAGGGTAAGAGGGGAATGAATAATGGAAGAGGAAATGCCAATGAAGGGACATTTGGGGAAGAACAAAAATAATTATTATTGGTGCAAGATGGGGGAAGGAATGGAGAAGGATGAAGAGAGTGAGAAAGGTACTGGAGAGTGATGTGGAGTGATTTTTAGGGGTTAAAAAACAATAATAGAGGTAAGACATGAGAGAGGATATGTGGGAGAATTCGAGGGGTAGAGGACGTGGAGGATGAGGATGAATGAGCTAAAGGTGAAGAAATAAGACATGAAAATAATGGAAGGAAGTGGTATGAAGGATGATGGATCAAAGGGGAAAATGGGGGAAAGAAGCATAATTGCAAGGGAGAGATGGTGGGCGTATTCTACAATTTGATAGGTTTATAAAGGGTAATGGTAGGAGAAAAAAATTGACTGGTAGGGGAGACTAGGAAGAAGGAACAATCAATGGATGGGATTATGAGTGAGCAGAAGGTATTGTTCAGAATGACAGGTCTTCTTTGAGTAAGATTAGTGTGATGTGTGTATAGTTAAGTAAATGTGCCAAGTTGGAGATCAAAAGGTAGGAATGGTGATGTCTTCACCATGTCGTAGAAGGGGACATGAATGGTGAGAAGGGTGATGTGAGGGTAATTGATGGGAAGATAAAGGTAATGTGGGAGGATGGATGGAGAAAGGACATGTTGGCCATGTTGGGGGATGAGGAGCTGCAAGATAATGAACTCTTCTTTAGATGGATCCTCAAGTAGGATTTACAAAATACAATGAAGATCAAGTAGAATTCCCAAACCAAAAATTTCATTAGAGATAATGTTCATATATGTTAACAGATTGCATTTATTTATGGATGATGTTAATAGATGTCATCCTTAAAATTAAACATATGGATATAGAAGGCATATATTGAAATTAGATATGCAAGAATACGATCTTGATAAAAGGTGACCTTATTAAGATAAACACCACATAATCATAGAAATGAGCATACGGGGAAACCATGCTTCGAACTAGATTGGAGGTAAATAAGAAAGGGAAGCATTAAAGGCATTGCACTTGCAGCCAATAGTAGGTGTTAATACATAACCAACAATAATTAGTTATATCAAAAGACCATGAGGGAAACATGGATGCAATAATATCATAAACCTAATGTTGACACAATAAAGGGGTTCGAGATGTAACTTGTACACGGGAAGAGGGTTCTCCATAGGTGAGTTTGCCTAGGACTATGCCCCATCTCTGGGAAGGGGGAAGATGTAGACTAATCAATGCAGGAAGTTTGTAATGTATATGAGAAAGCTGATTGATGCGGGAAGATTTATTAGGATGTTATATAAAAGGATGATCAATGCGGGAAGCCTTTTTTGCCATGATATAATAGAGTAGTCATCCTTTGAGTGTATGGTCCACTTTTTGCTTTTTGCTCTTGGATTTTTGAATTTTTATTTTAGATGGAAGGATAAGATATGCATGATAGCTTTCCTTTGGGGGATCATGATATTTTTTATTTTATGATTTTTATAAACAACTATCCTTCGATGGATTAGTCCATTTTTTAGATAAGATAGCATGAGATAGGAGCATCCATAATTTTGACTTCCTTTTTCTTTTTTATTTTTATTTTTCTTTTAAATTTTTTTATGGGGAAGAGGTGGGTATAGCTAGGTAGACCACTTAGGAGGGAATGATGAGTATACAAGTGACACCCTTGGATCCTTAGCGTGGTTTCAATAGGTAAATAAGAGGGTGATGGGTGTAAAGATCATGGGGTTCTCACCAAAAGGGAGAACCTATCCAATAGGAAAAATTTATGGACATAGCCATGGTGCCCATATTTAAGGTCATGTATAAGAAGTAACAGTAGAACACATAGTTCCATATCATTATGATGATAGATTGAAGGGGATAATGATGGAGGAAAGATCTAAAGATATGGATATCTACTCATTGGTAGATATGTTAACAATAGAATGGTCGTAAGTGAAATGCATTAAGAGGTTATGTTTCTATTTTACCATTAAAGGGAAGCCAAATGATAGGCCCCAAACCTGTCCTTATGCATGATAATGTAAGGCTCAATCCAGTTGGGAGAAAAATTTCAACCTTGGCTCCTTTCCAGAGTAATGAAATTCTAGTTTTCTATTAAGACAAGGTCACCAATTTTAAAGTCACGTTATTTGAGATGATTTTTATAAGCATGCCTAAAATGATCTTGATAGACATGATGATGCTCAAGAGAAAGAAGGAAAATATTGTTTAACAACTCAAGTTGTGATAGACACTCTTGGAGATAATCTTCATCAGAAATGAAGTCACGAAGAGACACACACATGGATAGAATTTAAACTTTGAGGGGAAGAACAAATTTAGATCCATATATGAGAGAAAATCGGGTAGCACCCATGGAGGTATGGATGCTGGTTCAGTAAGCCTAAAGAGTGAAGGGATGCTGAAGGTGCCAGTTATAACCTACTTTATCGATGGTTTTAGGTAGGATGTTACACAAGGTCTTGATAGTCACTTTGACCTGGCTGTTAGCTTGAGGATAATAAGGAGATAAGAAGATAAGACTGATGTGGAATGAATCACAGAGATTCTTGATATATTTGTTTTTGAAGGAATTTCTATTTTTCATGATGATCTTGTGAGGGATGCTGAAGTGACAAAGTATATGTTAGTAGATGAATTTAACATTTTGATTGGATCTAGTTTAGGTGATTGGAATTTATTCCACACACTTGGTGAAATATTCAGTTGCAATGATGATGGAATGATGATGTTGAGAAGAATGGGGATTGATGGTACCAATGAGATTGTGGCCCCATTGCGAAAAGGGCCAAAGGTCCTGAGATAGTTGTAAGACTTGGCTAGGGATGCAGACAAGATTGGAATGCTGCTGACACTTGACACTTTTCTTAACATATTCACAACAATCCTGATTAAGAGAGGGTAAATAATAGAAAAGATAAAGAGTGTGCTTGGTAATAGATAAGCCACTAAAGTTTCCACCGCAGATGTCATCGTGGAATTCTCGGATAACGCAAGTAGATTCATGGGCTTAGAGGCATCGAAGGAGAATTCTGTCAAATCCTTGCTTATAGAGGATGCCACCAAGGATGACATAACAATTAGCATGTTCAGGAAATGAACTCCTATTATTCTTAGAGAGGCCTGAGGGAATGATGGATTTGGAAAAATAATTGAAGATTTGGTAATACCAAAGATCCGATGAGTCGAGTTCAACAAAATTAATATGAGGTAACTCACGGATGTGAGATGGTTGATCACGATGATGAAAAAAATTGAAAGTTTGGATTCATTATCTTTCCATGGGATGAGAGATGTAAGGGAGGTCATTGTGTTAGCAAAACAATTAGATGAGTGAGGGATGACTTGAATAGTATAAGAATCAAAATATTCAAGGAGAAATAGGACAATATCTTTAATACTTTTGGAGAACATCATTTTTACATTGATAATTTCATGTAATTTGTTTGATAATGATCTCGAAATCCCCATAGATGTCAAGGATTTGAACACCCAAAAGGAAAGTAGTTTCAAGAACTAAGATAAGGGATTCATATTCTGTCATATTGTTTGTGCATTCAAAGTCAATTTTTTGGACAATGGGCATGGGAGTGTCCCAAGGAGGAATGAGAAAGATGCTAGTACCTCTCCCTTGCTGACATTTAGATCTGTCAAAGAATCGAGTCATGTGAAAAGGGAAAGACTCACGATGAATATTTTTAATGAATTCATTGGGAAATTTCTCATGAGGAACGTGAATGCTAGGAAGAGGGGCTTCAGATAATTGGTATGCAATCACTTGGCCTTTAATAAAAAATTTGAGATATGAACTCTAGGTAAAACTTTGTCATAAGCATGAGCCAGTGAGTGATACAATCATTGTGGTAAGGTTTAGAATGCATGGTTTTGAGAATATGAGAGCTAGTTACTACATATGTTTTGTGATTGAGAAGATAATGGTGAAGGTTGGCAGTGGCGAAGGAAAGGGCGCAATTTTTTTTTTCAGCTTTAGTGTAGCGAGTTTCATACTCATGCAGAGTACGACTGATGTAATACATAGCCCTCTCTTTTCCTTGGCCATCACCATGTGCCAACATGGTATTGAATGCATGATTAGTGGTAAAGACATATAGATAAAAAGGCTCCTCCTCACATGGAGGTGTAAGAATAGGTGGAGATAGGAGATACTGCTAAAGATCATCGAAGGATTTTTGGCAGTTATCATCCTAGTGGAAGTAGAAGTCTGTACGAAGAAGATGATGAAAGGGTTGGCATGGTATGAAAGTTGCAAGATGAAGTGGTAAATGGAATGAAGTCGGCCTTGAAGACTGTGAAGTTTTTAAGATTGGAAGGAGGAGGCATCTTAAGAATAACCTTGATTTTAGAGGGTTTAACCTCAATACCCCTGATAGAAATGATGAAGCCAAAGAGTTTTCTAGTTAACATGCCAAAAAAAAACTTGGCGGGATTAAGGCGAAGGAAGAAATGAATAATAATCTCAAAGAGGACTTCGAGGATGATAAGATGATTGCATCGATGGTTAGACTTACCTAAAAGGTCATCAACATAGTCTTCTACTATTTTATGGATGAGATCATGGAAAATATAAGTATTAGCCCATTGATAAGTATTAGCCCATTGATAAGTATTAGCCTACTGCTCTCTTTTGTTATTCTTACTGTTTCTTGGCTGTTGGGTTACTATTTTTTTGCTGTTGTTTTGCTGTTAAGCCTCGCTTGTGTAGCTGTTTCTGGGCTACGTTGATTTTCATTGTTCCTCTTGGACTTGGTTACTCCTGCTATGTTTCTCACTCTTATTCTGGCTTAAAGGCCTTTTTTTGTATTCAAGGGTATAGTCCCTTTCAAAAAACTATTTGCCATTATTAAAAAAAAGTAGCACCAACATTTTTCAACCCAAAAGGCATAACACGATAACAGAAGGTACCCCAGGGAGTAATAAAAGAAGTATTATGTTGATCTTCTGGGGTGACGAGGATCTAATTATAACAAGAAAAGCCATCCATGAGAGAGATAATCTCATGTCTGGTAGTAAGGACAACTAGATGATTGATGTTGGGAAGGGGAAAATAATCTTTGGAGAAAGTAATATTGAGATCTCAAAAATAAGTGCAAATACGAAGATTTCTAAATGATTTAGCGTCATATATGATATTAGAGACCCATTGGGGATAGTATATAGGAATGATGAAATTGGCTGAGAAAAGGTGTTGCAACTCCTCTTTGTCAATTAGAAATGATGTTGTCGGTAATCCAAGATGAAAGAAATACCTACAAGACCCCAAAACAAGCATCAAACCCTAAAAAATAAGTATACAAATGAAGGGGTCAAACTATCTTCAGTAGTCACAATGGTGGACTTACTAACTGAGTTTTGCACTACATCTCAGACCTGATGTAGTTCTATGTGTTTGCATGTGATCATACCCTAGGTTTCTCTTGTGATAGTCACACTTTGTGAAGTAGCAAGAAATAACTATGTGTAGAAATGTAATAAATGGTGCATGGAATAGAATGAACTCCCCTCCTATGAAGTGTGATGCAGATGAACTAACTTTACCTCTTGTGATGGAGCTAGATGGATGAAAGTGAGATCCTAAATTCCTATAGAGTGGATGCAACCTTAGGTGGAGTAGTAATGCTTAGTGTTTGGTCCCTCATTATGGTCTCATCAATTTATATTAATAGGGTTATCTTAATCTAATTTTGTAATTAACCCTGAAATGGATCACCACCAAAAAGATAAGACCATGAAACAAATAAAAAGAGCCCAAAAAGTGGTAGGAAGATTAAATAAGGATCGGGGTTCCCATGGGTGCCCTAGTACTAGCCTGGGCACCCTAATCAAGGCTAAAATAACGTGAAAGTGAAAAAATAGACTGGGCATATGCGTGGTGGAGGTCAGGAATGACGAAATAAAACAAAGCAAGATGGCCAAAAGATGACGTTTAATTAGTACTCTCTTCACTCAAAAACCCACTAAATAATAATATGAGAATGAGACTAAATAATGTCTAAAGTGCATGATTTTGTGTCTACATTTCCCCCCACTTTATGTTGGTGAGTGGAAAGCTTGGTAACATAAAGTAGATAGAGCTGCACATGTGATGCTGATGTAGAGTGATGAAGAAGGTGTACCGAAGGACTAGACAAAGTGTGGAGTAACAAAAGATGATGGAGAGTGGAGACTAAAAATGATAATGTGCAAAAAATTGATGAGAGTGAACCTAGGGTGGAAACGTGTGTTTAATTACTGATCTATGTAATGTACCTACATGGTTAATATGGTGTGTGCTACAGAAATATGTTGTTTTTGATGTCGTCGTTGTTGTTATTTCCCCCATTTGGTTGCTTGTTTCTCATATGACCGGACCTACAAGGATAAAATGATTAAGTAGTCAAATATGTATGTATGTATGTGTAAATTTCTATGTAAAAGATGCATGTGAATGTAAAATATGCAAATGAAAAATGTAAATGGAACATGTGCACTTGATCCATGTCAAGAAAAGAAAGTGTAGAAGGATATCCTATACCGCGAGATTTTTAGGTGATCTCACACCACCCTGGTTGAAGAAGTGTAGGGAGAAAGTTGTATTATTATCCTTCCTATAACTGCTTCCCTAAATGTGTGTGAAGAGATCTCTGTACTGTCTAGTTTTTTGGGTGATCCGATGCCACTGGATGAAGTAGTGTAGAGAGAAATTCTATTGTATCCTCTAACCTGTAACTTCTCTGACAAATGCTAAGGAAAACCATGTCCTGGAAAAGTAACTGTGTATGGGGTTTGTAGACTTGTCTGAACCCACTCATTGTCTATAACTGAACCGAACCGGTGTAGAATCTCTGTGTAGTATGTGGAAAACCTAAATTATGCCCCCCTCTCTGGGGGCGCATGTGACGTCATTGATAGGATAATGTGGCCCCAAAAGAGGATGAACCACATGTACTTTGAAACTTTTCCATGTAGGGGGAAGGTGATGCGCTTGGTAAAAATAAAGGACCACACAAATAAGGAGTCTATCCAAAGACAAGTGTTAGTACAAAAATGCATGCATGTATAAGACAACCATAATGTACCAAATAATATGTGTAAGCTAAAAAGCAACATAGTAATGTAAACACGCAAGAAGAAAAGTAAGCCACACAAAGCGGGATGCAAACAAGAGACATCATTGATGACGTCACAAGACACATAAGGCCATCATGACCGAATACAATTTTTTTTGCATACTAAACATAGGGAAAGGACCGTAAACAAGAGAAAATAATAGCAGACAATGTAACAAACAAGTATGGAAGTAAATATCCCTACATAAAAAATGTTGCACATGAAGCACTCATTAGCATGTTAGAAAAAATAACTAGTATATCAAAAGTGTGTACAATCAAGTAATGTAAAGTGCTAAGTACAAAATGAAACAATAACACCTATGAGAGACGAATGTGGATGCCCCCAGTGACTTGTGTAGGAAGGGTAGAAGGAGAGAATCCACGTTGCATGTAATAGACCTGTATTTGTGATCACAAATAGAAAAAGGCATGAATGCACATGTGTGGATGATATAGATAAATGACATAAAAGTAATCTAACTAGAATGTGTAAAACAGTGAGCATGAACAAGCACAAGTAAGAGTAAAAGAAACCATAAGATCTAGTATGTTATGGATGGATGGAATGGAATGCAATATGGATGATAGGAGTCGTGTGCCCCCTGAGTGAATGGAAATGTATGTAATGAGGTTCATTTGTTTTTCCCTCTTAGAAATCAAGAATTAACCGTAAATGAGAGTGCGTCATCAGGAAATGGTCGAAGTGTGTTTTGTGTCTAACATGCTGTGATGAGTGTGTATGCATAATGATGATGATATAAGACCAAAAAATGATGTGTTGTCAACCCTGTATCCGAAACGTATATGATGAAAAAGATGAACATAGGAGTGATGATTTAGCCTAAAGCGTATATCACTACATGATGACTAAAGGGGGTGGTGATGTAGCCTAAAAGAATAAACCACTACAAGATGAAGGAATAGGTGACCATTTAGCATATAATGTATGTCACTAACCTATTAATGTCACATGATGGGAGGTTGAGGGTAAGGTCCATTTGATTTGTAAACCTTTGGCAGTTGAGTATGGACCGATGAACTAAAGTGCATCATAAGGTAGTGAGTGCAACGTGTAGAAGACAATGTAGTATATGTAGTGATTAAAAACAACAATATGATGAACAAAATGTGTATATATGCGATATGTAGAATGTAATGCAAGATGTGAAAAATTTGTAAAATGTAATGTATAATGCGCAACATAACTTGTGTAAGTAGACTAGTAATGTAGTATATAGGATGAAATGATGTTAGACTCATATGTAATGAAGACTAGTATAGTATGTAGCAAATGTAGGATGTAAATATGTGTAGTGTGTGATGTAAGACATGTGCCGCTAGATGTATTATAGCAACACTATGTGTATAATTCAATTGAATATGTGTGGATAAGATAATAATATAAAGTAGGCTATGTGATGTGTAAAATGAATAGGGTGCAATGCAATTACTATAGATAATAGAAGTGTGACATCTGTATAATGACAACTGGTATGATGTATAATTCCCAATGTGTGAATAGATGTGGTGTGTAGGACATAATGTACAATGTGTGGGGTTAATGTGTAGTTAGCCCTCAATAGTCAAGTGTGAATTGAAGCACAAGAGTGTGTCATCAAGTGTTGATGATGCTAAGGCATGTGATGAGTATACATATGCTAAGAGAGTGGTGTATGATAACATAAAGATGATAGACATGCTACTGTTAATATGATAGGGTGGGGGGTTATATTAGATGTTATGCCCCCAAGTGTGGGTGGATGAAATAAAATGAACTAACCAATGATAGTAAAGGAAAAAGTTCCATCATTTGTGTATGCGATGTGGAAAGCATATGCCTATGAAAGGTAGTGAGAATGATGCAAAGATAAGTTATGTGCAAATACTAGGAGCATGATGTAATACTATGTAAGAATGTGAATGAATGATAATGCAAAGATGAAAAATGTGCCTAAGATGATATGATTATGAGAGAGGGGGATGTGTATAAGATTCCCCCAAAGCATGGGTAATGAAAGAGGTGATAATGTAATATTATCTAGGAGATCATCACTCTAAGGATCAAATTTGAATGGATAAGCATTGGTGACTTGGTAGGAAATAGTGTCCGGTTGATTTTGTAATGAGCCATTATGGTGTAAGTGGTACATTCCCACAACATATTCCTCATCAATTAATGGAGGAAGTGGACAACCGTGTGCATACCAATGAGTGATATTTTGTGTGTATCCTAGGAAAGAGCTATTGCAGATGAAAATACATCCAAAAGGCATAGGGAAAGAGATATCTATACGATCAGGATCGAGAGTGCCCCCAATATAATCAATCCATGATTTCCCTAATGTAAGTGGTGAAGAGAGAGGAGTACATGATAAATAGACCCTGAGATGAAATACACACAAAATATAAATGATGGTAATAGTGATGAATCCATAATAGAGATGATGATCATGAGGAGGTGGATAAAGGTCCTCAAAAGAAAATCCTAAGAAATCCTGAACCTCATGTGTACATATAGTGTCGTCACATGTAGGATCAAATGGAATCTTCTCCTAGTAGGAATCATTCATGAAGAGTGTACAAGTGAATGGTAGGTGAGCTAATGTAGGTGGTACATGTGAAAGTGTAGGTGATAGAGAGACGCCCATAGAGTGGACAGACCCTTGATATGGAATCATAGCAGTAATAGAAGCATGTGGCATAGAAGAAACATCTATCACACAAATGACACCTTGAAGTGGGGGTAAGTGTGGTGGTTCATCCACAGGTTGGGGTTCATTTGTAATATATTTTCATGGAATAGGAAGACCAATATTAGGAGCCTGGTCATAATACTAAAAGGGGTTGTGGTCACGAAAAATGATGTAATTAATGCCTTCATGCAAGAATTTGACATAATTATGCAAAACAAAGGTGAAAAATTAAATGACATGAAGCCATGGCCTACTAAGTAAACAATTGTAAGAGATTTGGAAATCAACAATGAAAAAGACAATGTGAATAGTCTTTGGACAAACAGTGATAGGCAATGTAGTGTGACCGATACATGGATGAATAGAACCATCATTAGCATGCAGTGAAATAGAATATGGAATAATGTCATGAGCGGATAGACCTATAATTTTAAGGAATGACATGGGACATAAGGTGAGCTCAAATCCATTATCAATCAAAGTGCGTTTAACACCTACATTATAAATACAACACATGATATGCAAAGGTGGATCATTATCAAAAGTGTGAACATCCGTAACAAGATTATATTTGAATCCTATGTGTGAAGATAATGCATCAAGAAATGTTTGATAAAATGAGTCTATATGCATGTCAACATGAATGTGAGCAGTCACAAAAATATGGCATACTCTATGTAGTAAATCAGGATGAGCAAGCATATAGTCATTGATTGAGATATTCATGATGAAGAAACCCTAGGATAACGGATGAAGAATAAGCGTGAAGGATGAGTCAGGTTCACCAAAATGATTAACTAAAATATGAATATAGGGATGTATGGGGAAAGTTAATCTAATGTCGAACAACATGTAAATAAAGTAATAAATGTAATAAATGATTATGGAAAATGACCTGAGTAACTAGCATAATGAAAATTTAATCCCTAATATGCAATAAAAGTATGGAAATGACTTATCTGGTTAGATGGACTTACAAGACCCTGTCACAGAGATGGATGGAGAAATAAAAAGTAGGAATGACTATGTAGAGACCCCGAAATGGATTGATTTAGGCTATCTAGCAGGACTGGATCACCTCGAGAGGGACTGGTGTGCCTGTGGACTCCCTAGTTTGCAGAATGGGAAACATGGTCTTTGAAAAAAGTCTAGAACTGAGATTTATAGGTTTGACAGGTGTCCTGAAACCCTTGTTGTGTGTCACATTAACTTCACTTTAATACAACATATTTCTCCAGTAATCCAAGATGAAAGAAAGACCTGTAAGACCCCAAAACAAGCATCAAACCCTAAAAAATAAAAATGCAAATGAAGGGGTCGGTATGTCCTCAATGGTCACAATGGCGGACTTACTAAGTGAGTGGTGCACTACATCTCAGACCCGATGTAGTTCTAAGTGTGTGTGTGATCATGTGTTAGGTTTCTCTTGTGTCAATCACAATTTGTGAAGTAATGAGTAATAACTATGTGTAGAAATGTAATAAATGGTGCATGAAATAGAATGAACTCCCCTACTATGAAGTGTGATGTAGATGAAATAGATTTTACTCTTGTGATGGAGTTAGATGGAGGCAAGTGAGCTCCTAAATGCCTATAAGAGCTTAGGTGGAATAGTAATGCTTAGTGCTTGGTCCCTCATTCTAGTCTCATAACTTTATATTTATAGGGTTCTCTTGATCTAATTTCGTAATTAACCCCAAAATGGTTGACCACCAAAAATATAAGAACCTAAAATGGCTATAAAGAGCCCAAAAAGTGGCAGGAAGATTAAAAAAGGATCGGGGCACTCATGGTGGGACTAAGGCACCCATGGGCACCCAAGTCAAGGCTAAAATAACGTGAAAGTGACAAAACAGAATGGGCATATGCGTGGTGGAGATCGGGAATGAACAAATAAAAGACAGTAAGAAGGCCAACATATGGGGGTTAATTAGTACTTTCTTCACTCAAAAACCCTCTAAATAGTAGTATGCCAACGGGACTAAATAATGTCTAAAGTGCATGATATTGTGTCTATATAGACCCTCAATAATTGAGTATGGACTGTGGAACTAGAGTGTGTCATAGGTTAGTGTGTCATGTTGCATGTTTTGGAGGGATATGTAGAGTGCGTAGTGTATTGTGTCAATTGTGTGTGAAATAGGTTGATTGTAAACACATTGCGTGTGTGATGTAGAATGGTGAGATGTTTCAGTGATAGATATGTAATGTGTTGTAGATGTGTAGATTTTGTAAACTGCTTGTGTTTATTGTGTAAGAGGGATGTATCATGTAATATGAAAGAGATATGTAATGTAGAGGAGATATTTTGTGAAAATCACTATGTGCATTGTAGGTGGTGAGTGTACCAAGCATGGTGCATGGTAAGTTGATTGCACATGAAAGAACCATATTATGTGATGGAGGATATGTATGTTGTGTGATGTAAGAAAGATATATTGTGAAAGCACTAAATGTGTCGAGTGTGTTGAAGCATTTGTTGGGGTTAACCATGTAACAGTGTTGGAAAATTCTAAAATCAAATAAAGCATACAAGTAATGAAGGTGGGAATAAACCAGAAGATAAAATAAATAAGAGAAAGATAACACCAGATTTAACATGGTTCACCTAGTGTGGGCTATGTCCACTAAGAAAATGCCAATATTATTATTCAGAGCTTTACAAAGGAAATACAATGAAGATCTGTTGCCTTCCAACACCTCACAGGATGTTCAATGCTTTTCCCTCAGTCAGCCACTCTTTCTTGCTCACCAAGGAAACTAACATGCAAAAAATTGCTATTTTCTTTTCTCATACCCTCATACAATGCATACATGCATATATATCTATTCTGGGCAACTAACTATTCTTTTACAATCAAGAAATCATCTTTAAAGAAAAATATTTATTCTAATTCTCATCCCAATAACAAAACATCATCGCAAAGGTGACTGATTCTGGTCACTTCTTGAATGATGTCGGTTACTGTCTGACCGATGTCATGTTAGGTTGTGGAGCCTGTTTTCATGTGTGAAAGTGTTGAAGACTGTACACTAAGATTAGTGTACACTTTCCACAGTTGTGCTTGCTATTCCGGGAAACATGCTTTTCTCATATGGGTGGGAGTTTTTGACCCATAGGTTTATGGGATGGTTTTGGCCCATGGTTTTGATACCCATGGTTTTGTAAAACTGCTTAAGCAATTTTCTACTTATGTAGTTTTTTGCATATAGTAGGGTTGATGTATCATTGTAGATGTGTCTGAATTTGGGTGTGAATTATGTAGAGTTTTTTTAGCATAAATCCAAAAATATCTAAGTATTATATTGAGAGAGCGGTGACTTGTAATAAAATCTGAGCAAGTGATTCTTGGTGGACGTAGCCCAAATTGGGTGAACCATATTAAATACCATCTCTTTTTGTTGTGTTATTTTTATTTCTGCACTTTTATTTGAGATCTGTAATATTTTCTGCATATTAGTTTCTATTGTTGTGATTTTGTGAGGGATTGTTCCGCATATTTTATCCCTTATTTCCTAACATGCCGGTTACCTCCTCAATGATGCCAATCATTGTCAAAACCAACAACATGTAAAAATAATATTTCTGTGAAGTAATTAAGCTCCACACTCAACAATCTCCCACTTGGAGATAAATAGTTGCACTACATTGTATATAACCATCCTTTGATTCTTTTCCTTGGCATGTTTCTTCCTCTTCAAGTCTCAAACTCGAAGACCAATAGAAGTGGAGTGAAGCTCCAAGTTCTCCTTTACCAATGGATTCATTAGCATATCCGCAGGGTTCTCATCAGTATGGATTTTTTCTAAATTTAGTTGTTCATCCTTCAACACTTGCCGCATGAAGTGATAACTCAATTTAATGTTTTTTGTTCTTTAATGAAATGCTGAGTTCTTTGATAGATGGATCACACTTTGACTATCACTGTATAATCTGCAATCCTCTTGTTCCTTACCTAACTATTCCATGAAGCTACTCATCCATATAATCTCCTTGCTAGCTTCTGTAGCTGCAACATACTCTACCTCTATAGTAGACAAAGGCATAACTTTCTGCAATCTCAGAATCCAGCTAACTATCATTCCACCTATAGTGAAAACATATCCAATGGTGCTCCTCCTGCCATCTAAATCTCTAGCCATATCTAACTAAACATAGCCATGTAAGGAAGTATCTAACCCTCCATATCATTACTCCATGTCAGATGTCCCATTCAAATATATGAGAATCCATTGGACTTATTTCCAATGTTCTTTACCTGGATTAGCCATAAACCTAGTCACAACTCCCACTGTTTGTGTAATGTATGGTCTATTACAAACCATGACAGACATAAGAATTCCTACTACTGAAGCATACAGAACATGTGTCATGTACTCAACCTCCTCGTGTGATGAAGGAAACTAATCTTTTCTCAATGTGAGGTGTCTAGCCATAGGTGTACTAATGGGTTTTGAATCTTGCATGTTAAACATTTTCGAACACCTTATTGATATAAGCCTCATGAGACAAATACAACTTCTTATTTTTCCTGTCTCGGTGAATTGGCATGCCAAGGATTTTGTTTGCAGCTCCCAAATCCTTCATTGCAAATGTGTGAGCTATCCTTTGTTTAAGTTTACCAATGTCCTACATACTAGATTCTGCAATTAGCATATCATCCACATACAGTAACAAAATAACATAGCTCCCATTTTGAAGCTTCTTAAAATAAACACAATGGTTAGATTCACATCTCATATAACCATGCTCATGCATAAAACTATCAAATATCAAATACCATTGTCTTGGAGCTTTCTTGAGCACATATAGGATCTTTTTCAATCTACAAACAAGTTTCTCCTTACGTTTAACTTCATAACCAAGAAATTGTTGCATATAAATCTCTTCCTCCAAATCCCCATGAAGAAAATTCATCTTAACATCAAGTTGTTCTAAATGCAAATATTTTGTTGCAACCTATTGGTTGGATATTTTGTCTGACCAAAATATGAGGTTCAACCATAGTACACGGGATTAAATCCCTCCTCAAAGATAGGTGAGGCAGCCTGTTTATTACTAATCTAAAACACAACAGAAATAATATATATAATATTCACACTATTCTAACCATTGGGGTTGGGATATAATCCCAAAATCCACATCAACTCAAGATGGAGATGTTACAGATTTTATAAATAAAATGAATTAGAAAGGAAACTATTAGAGATCAAATAGAGAAAGAGGGGAATGAGAGGAATGCATTTTCTTTCAAGCAAACACATATCAATAAATGCTTATATGAGTTTTAGATAATGAGTGTAATATTCAAAATGATTAAAATAATCAAGAACACTAAACAAAGAATAGCTTAAGATCTTGGACGTAAGAACAATATCTCAAGATAGATGAATCCCACAACACAAATTTTGCAAAATAACACATGTTTCTATTCCTTAATGATTAAAAAAAAATACAATTTTTTTCTTCTTCTTCACAATAGCTCTTAATATTCTAAAAATTTCTCTCCTTCGGAATGCATAAGCATCCCTTATTTATAATAGAGAGAGCAGAGAGAAAATAGGATAAATCCTAGAAAATAGTCATTTAACGAGAGTCCTATTTTTCTTAACTCTCATGTAGAACAAGTCAAAATTTGCTTCCTATGTGACGAAACAAAAATGAAAAAGACATGAAAATTTCTTGATAGAAATGACATGAAACATTATGCTTATTCTACTTTGTCATCCTTGTCTTCCTCCAACGAAGCCTGATTGTCACGAAATTCTTGGAACTTCCGGATTATGCCCTACATCTCAACTTCATCTAGTGCACTAGAATAATCACTTAGAACCTCACAAGTTTCCTGAGTATCACTTGTGTTGCTAGGAAGTTTCTTCAATCTCTTGTTTAGTTTCCTTAGTGATTCCAAAATATTTTCGATCCTTATAAAATTATCAATGGTTGTCAGATCAAAGACGGAATTTGGTTCATGTTGAATTTGTTCCTGAATTTGTTTATAGAGATTGTCAACAAGTAGAATATCCAAGATTTCACACAACACCTTGGCAAATATCCTAGATAGCTCATCTTCTATGTCATTGGTGGAATCAACCAACTAATCTCTAGATTCCCTCAACTTGCTGCAAGCTTCACTGAGAATCTTTATCCTGAATCTGATGGATTTGGCTAGCTGGAAATGCTTATCCCCATGCAGAATGATTTCTTCTTCCATTAAGATCTGAGTTGGAACTTGTTTTAGTGCATTGAGAGCCTCAAGAGTTAACTCAAGGTTCTTGACTTCCTATGAAAATTCATCATCCATTTTTTCATGATCCTTCTTTATCTCCTCCAAGGATTTATAAACCTCCACTGTGTCATCAATGACCTCTCTTCCTTGTAGGAGTAGTCTCTGAATCTGTTCATCGACCGTTCTTCCCTTCTCATTGATCTTTTCAATCATAGGTACCGATGAGAAATTGAACCTGATACGAGTAGGGGTAGAAGATGACAGTGTTGATTGAGAGGGATTTGAGAGCTTGAGCAATACTTCTGTTAATTGTTCAAATTTCTCCTTTAGCTCATCTCTTCTCACCTTCGTTTCCCTCAGCTTTTGGCATAGCACGTTCATGGCATCCTGCGCATCTTGTTATGCTCCTTCTGTTGTTACCTTTCCTAGATCAACCCTTGTAATCTGATAATCAGTAACCGCTATATCCTCCTTGGTTTTTTCAGCAACGGGAGTGGCAATCTCTACAAAATTATGCACTGAGGCATCCACTGAAACCATTTTGGGTTTCTTGGTAGATTTGGCAGGAGAGGCCTTGAGTGAACTGAAGTCTAAGGCTAGTAGGGGAACTACCACCTTCCTCTTCCTTAGAGTCTGATCAACCAACCATTGAGGTACAGTGGAAGAAGTTACCCCAATCAGAGGTGCCAAAAACTATTGGTTGGATATTTTGTCACCCAGAGTACACGAGATTAAATCCCTCCTTAAAGACAAGTGAGGCAGCCTGTTTATTACTAATCTAAAACACAACAGAAATAATATATACAATATTCACACTATTCTAACCATTAGGGTTGGGATACAATCCCAATATCCACATCAAATCAAGATGGAGATGTTACGACTTTTAGAAATAAAATGGATTAGAAAGGAAACTATTACAGATAAAACAGAGTGGGAGGGGAATGAGAGGAACGTATTTTCTTTCAAGAAAATACAGATCAAGAAATACTTATACGAGTTTTAGATAATGAGTGTAATATTCGAAATGATTAAAATAATCAAGAACACTAAACAAATAATAGCTTAAGATCTTGGACGTAAGAAAAATCTCTCAAGATAGATGAATCCCACAACACAAAGTTTGCAAAATAACGCCTGTTTCTATTCCTCAATGATTAAAAAGAAAATACGAAGTTTTTCTTCTTCTTCACAATAGCTCTTAATATTCTAAAAATTTCTCTCCTTTGGAATGCATAAGCATCCCTTATTTATAATAGAGAGAGCAGAGAGAAAATAGGATAAATCCTAGAAAATAGTCATTTAACGAGAGTCCTATTTTTCTTGACTCTCACGCAGGAGAACAAGTCAAAATTTGCTTCCTATGTGACAAAATGAAAATGAAAAAGACATGAAAATTTCTTGATAGAAATGACATGAAACATTATGCTTATTCTGCTTCGTCGTCCTTGTCTTCCTCCAGCAAAGCCTACTTGTCACAAAATTTTTGGAACTTTCAGATTATGCCTTGCATCTCAGCTTCGTCTGGTGCACTAGAATAATCACTTAGAACCTCACAAGTTTCCTGAGTATCACTTGCATTTCCATGAAGTTTCTTCAATATCTTGTTGAGTTTCCTTAGTGATTCCAAAACATTCTTGATCCTTATGAACTTATCAATGGTTATTAGATCGAAGACGAAAGCTGGTTCGTACTGAATTGATTCCTGAATTTGTTTATAGAGATCGTCAGTAGGTAGAATATCCAAGCTTTCACCCAACACCTTGGAAAATATCTTGGACAACTCCTCTTCTACATCATTGGTGGCATCAACCAACTGATCTCTAGATTCCCTCAACTTGCTGTAATCTTCAATGAGAATATTTATCCTGAATCTGATGGCTTTGGCTAGTTGAAAATGCTTATCCCCAACGGAGTTGGCAAAAAATGTTGGTTGGATATTTTGTCAGACCAAAATATGAGGTTCAACCATAGTACTCGGGATTGTATCCCAGCCCCAATGGTTAGAATAGTGTGAATATTGTATTTATTATTTTTGCTATGTTTTAGATTAGTAATAAATAGGCTACCTCACCTATCTTTGAGGAGGGATTTAATCCCGTGTACTATGGTTGAACCTCATATTTTGGTCTAACAAAATATCCAACCAACACAACCAAAATTATAACAATACGAATAGAATTCATCTTAACTACAAGAGAAAAATCTCATCAAATTCAATACCTACTTTCTGTGTAAATCCCTTTACCCCAAGCCTCGCCTTGTACCTTTTCAGTCCACCCTCTTCTTCGTTGATCCTATAAACGCATTTCTTTTGTAGTGATTTCTTACCTATTGGAAAATTGATCAAATCACATGTCTAATTTTGTTCCAAGGATTCACTCTTCTCATCTATGCCATTATCCCACTGCACTTGGGTATCTACCTGCATTTCTTCTTCAAATATTTCTGGTTCACCACTATCAGTCAATAATAAATAAGAAAAGGAAGGTGAAAATATCTCTGGAGGTATACTAACTCTTTGTGACCTTTTCACTGAGATCTGGGGTGTCTGGGGCTCATTTTGTTTCTATTTCACGTTCGTTTCAATCTCTGTCAGTGACTGAAGCCAGTCTCCCAATACTGACCATGGTTCTCTAACCGATTGCGGTTCCTCTATCTGCCGACAGACTATGGTTGCCTCACTGCCACCGGTTTGAGGAGTATTGACATCGGTTCCAGTAGTTGTATGTTCTTAACTTGATCCTATATGCCAATAATAGTTACCTTGACTAGCACCGGTTGTTGTAGAATCGACGCCGATATCTGTAAATATCTCTTTTAGATCCTAAAGTTGATTTTCCTTTAAAATCTCATCAACCTGTTCATTTTTAGGCACCAAAACTTGATCCCTGTACATTATTTTTCATTATAATCAATGTCACAACTCCTAACAATCTTAGAATATTCTAAATCCCAAAAATGATATTCGAAATCACCAGATCCATAACCAATGACAATACATTTCTTAGATTTAGCATCCAACTTCTTCCTATTTTCCTTATCAACATGCAAAAAATCTTATGAGCCAAAAAATCGAAGAAAATAAAGATATAACTCTTTTCCTGACCAAGTTTCTTATGGTATTCCACCATCCAGTGTTGTTGAAGGCCCATGGTTGATAAAGTACACTATTGTATCCATTGCTTCTGCCCAAAACTTCAAAGGAAATTTAGCATGTATCCTCATGCTTCTAGCATGTTCCGTGATTGTTTTGTTCATTCTTATTGCAACTCCATTCTCCTATGGAGTTCTAGGAACCGTTCTTTCTCTTCATATTCCATTCTCTAAACAATAATCATTGAAAGCCTTACTACAATACTCACCACCATTGTTAGATATAAGGCACTTTAATTTTTAGTTTGTTTCATTTTCCACAAGGGCTTTTCACCTTTTAAAAGTCTCAAAAACATCAGATTTATGCTCAATACAATAAATCCATACCTTCCTTGTGGCATCATCAATAAAAGTCACATAATATTTGGATCCTCCAATAGAAGCTACCTGATCTGGTCCCCACACATCTGAGTGTACAAGCTCTAATTTATTCTCCTTTATTGACCCAACCTTGAGAAATCTCACTCTCTTGTGCTTTCCAAATATGCAATGCTCAAAAAATTCACTATCGAATTGTTTCAAATATGGTAACTTACCCTTAGCCTTTAAAATATGCATTCCTTTTTCACTCATATGGCCTAGCCGATTATGCCACATAGCTGTATATGAATTTGTAGTAGATAATACAAAAAATGAATTAGTAACACAGGTAGATAGATACAAAGTTTCCACCTTCTTAACTCTTACTACAGTAAGAGATCCCTTAGTAACCTTCCAAGAATCGGCTGTGAATGTAACCACACATCCAGATTCACCTAGTTGACCTGAAGATATTATATTTCTCTTGAGGCTTGGCACATGCTTCACATCTTTCAATACTCATGGATTTCCATTCTGCAACTTTAGATGAACATCACCTTTACCAGTACTATTGCATGGCTCATAATCTCCTAAATAAAATTGTCCAAAATCACCCTGGACATAATTTCTAAAATAACCCTGATTAGGGGTAGCATGGAAAGAAGCTCCAGAATCTAAAACACAAGATTCTAATTTATTATCCAAGGAGAGAATAAGGACATCTTGCTTTACCTCACTTGGAACATTTTCCTCTTTACCTTTGTCTGATGTATTCTCTTTTTTTCCCTTGAACTGACACTCCTTTACATGTCCTCTCTTTCCACAATTCTAGGAAACTAAATATCTATACTTGGATCTAGATCTACCATTTCTTTACTTTGATCTCCCATTCTTCTTTATTTTTGATAATATCTCCTTAGATATTCCCCTGATTTCTACATTTAAAGTGTTTCCAAATGATGCTTCTCCAGAGATTTTCCTGCGTATTCCCTCATTAAGGATTACACTAACCACATCATCAAATTTAAAATCTTTAGAAGAAGACATTGTATTACTAATAACCATTACCAAGTTATCCCAACTATCTGGCAAAGAGCATATGAATAAAATTTCTTTCACTTCATCATCGAATAAAATTTCTAGCAATTTTAATTGATTTACAATAGACCGGAAATCATTCAAATGATTAGATACAGATCCACCTTCTTGCATTTTAGAATTAAACAATTTTTTCATTAAATAAACCTTATTCGAAGCACTAGGAGTTTCATACAAATTTTCTAAATATTTCATCAACTCTACCATGGTTTTTACATCTGTAAAATTCAAAGCCACTGATGCTGTCAGGCTCAATATTATAGATCCCAGATCCTTTCTGTCAATAACCTTCCATTCTTCATCACTCATCGTGACCGGATGTGCATGCTCATTCAACAGTAAGTATATATTCTTCAGATACAAATAATCCTCCACCTGCATCTTCCATAGTTGATAATTACGATCGTCAAATTTATCTACTTGGTATTTACTATCTTATGCCATTGTTATGCTCCCACTCAATCATAAAACTCTCTGTGAGTAAAAATTGTTGACACACAAAACCTCAAAACAAAGCTTTGATACCAGCTGTTGTGGTTAAACATATAACAATGTTTCATAAATATAAAATTAGATAAAACATACAAGCAATGAATGCAGAAATAAACAAGAAAATAAAATATACAAGAGAAAGATAACACCAGATTTAACGTGGTTCACCTAGTGTGGGCTACGTCCACCAAGAAAAAACCAATATTATTATTCAATGCTTTACAAAAGAAATAAAATGAAGATGTTTTGTCTTCCAACACCTCATAGGATGTTCAATGATTTTCCTTCACTCAACTACTCTTTCTTTCTCACCAAGAAAACTATCATGCAAAAAATTATTATTTTCTTCTCTCCTACCCTCATGCAATGCATACATGCATACATATCTATTATGGGAAACTAACGATGATTTTAAAATCAGGAAATCAGTTTTAAAGAAAAATATTTATTCTAATTCTTAGCCAAAAAACAAAACACCATCACATAGGTGACCGATGTCGGTCACTTCCTAACCAATGCCAGTCACTTCTTGACTGATTTTGGTTAGTATCTGACAGATACTTGTTACTTCCTAACTGATGTCAGCCACTATTAAAACCAACAACATGTAAAAACAAGCTTTCTGTGAAGCAATTAATATCCATACTCAACATTTGTAAGGAGGGAATGCGTTGTTTATTTTTGAATACACGTGAAAGAATATATTGCAGGGCCTTGATTGTAAGGTGAGGAATATGTGTGAGAAATATAATGGTGTGTAATATAATGTGTAGTATGTGAGGTTCATGTGTATAGGATTCCTTCAATAGTCAAGTGTGAACTAAAGCACAAGTGTGTGTCATCGGGTAATGATGTTACAAATGTATCAAGATGTGTATGTTGCGTGCAAAGATCTATAAGTGATGTGATGAGGAAATAAGAGGTGTGTTGATGCTAGGGAGGGTGGAGAAATAAGTGTGATTCTCCCCAAGTGTGTGATGATAAGAATTCTCAAGTAATGTCATCTAATAGGTCATCGTTGTCACGATCAAAACTGAATGGTGAAGTATATGAGACTTGATAAGTAATAGTGTCAGGTTGGTCGAGTAAGGATCCATTAAGGAAAAAATTATACATGCCCATAGAGTATTCTTCATCACTGAATGAAGGCAATGGACAACCATGTGCATACCAATGAGTAAGATTTGGTGAATATCCCATAAATGAGTCATTGCAAATGAATACATGAACAAATGGAATGGGGAAAGATATATCTGTATGATTAGGGATAACATGCCCCTAATGTAATCAACCCAAGACTATCTTAGTGTAAGTGGAGACGTGAGAGGAGCACGTGTAAGAAATACTATGAGATAAAATCTGCACAAACCATAAGCACTAATAATACGAACAAATCCATGGTACATATGAGAATAATGATATGGAGGAAAGATGTCGCCAACTGTAAAGCCTATCTAATTCAACCCATCATGTGTGCATATAGATTCAGAGCAAGTAGGATCAAATGGAATGTTTTCCCAATAAAAATCATTCATGAAAAATGTGCATGTAAAGGAAGGTCATACTAATGAAGATGACACATGATAAGGTGTAGTAGGTGGAATGATGTCTGATGGAGGGACAAGCCCTTGTAGACACAAAATCACACACTCACTACTATTTACTATCCCGTAAAGTATATTGTTTTATATATGGCTCTTGCGTAAGAAACATATTCATTGATGACCCACTGTCTAGTCTTTTGGTTTGTCTTGCTTGTTTCTATTGTTTTATATTTCAAACTTATTGTTTGACAAGAAATCCTGCTACCAATCTAGATTAGTGTAAGCTAAACGAGAAATCAAGAAACCTCATATATGGAAGGGTTTAGGGACCTCCTGATGTAGATAGTAATGATGTGGTACAGGCACAAAAAGGGATGATTGTCCTCACGATAAATATTCAACTTACACAACAAAGAGAACTAAAACACGAAGAGGATTATGAAGATATGTGGTGGGATTCCCGAAAAAGTCAATTCTGGGAAGGAAAATCTTCCTAGAAAAGATGTCACCCCACATTAATAAAAAGAGTGTAATCAATGATGGATGAAGATACATTGATAACTTAAATTTAAAGTAGTGATATGATAAATGGAAATACTAATTGATACGATAATTGAGATGGTAATTGAAATGATAATTAATAATAGGAATACACAAACAAACCCATGTGGTTCGACGGTGATCCAAGAGAAGACCATATGGTTGATAGTGATCCGAGAAAACCAATCCAAGGAAGAAAAATGCCAAGAGCTCCATAAGTGATCATCAATATGGAGAGATGGAGAGATTGTAAGAGATTTGGATAGCTAGGGAATCACAAGAGCACAAGGGCATCGAGATAGTATTATGGTGATACAAGTGGCATCATAAGGGCATGACAATATGATGATGATATGAGAGGATATATAATGCAAGATATTTTCTATCACTTGTCACTTGATTGAAAGAGGGGGGGGGGGGGGGGGGGGGGGGGGGGGGGGAGGATCTTATTTATAACCCAATGAGGAGATTAATTTAGATAATCTTGATTTGGAAAAGTAAATATGATTAGGTGAGTGGGGGATGTGATTAGAATATTAAATTCAAAGGTGGATTTGATGTGGATTACTTTTGAATTTTAAATTCAAAAGTGGAATAAATTGGGATCATTTCAACATTTTAAATTCATGAGTGGACTTGATGTGGATTACTTTTGAATTTTAAATTCATGAGTGGATTGGATGTGAATTTTTAATTCTTGAGTGGGATTGGATGTGGATTATATTTGAATATTTAATTCATGAGTGGGATTGGATATGGATAATTTTTTAATATTAAATTCTTTAATGGGATAACATGGATTACTTTTGAATTTTAAATTCATTAGTGGGATGACATGGATAACTTATGAATTTTAAATTCATTAGTGGGATTACTTTTGAATTTTAAATTCAGAAGTGGGGTGACATGGATTAAATTGTAATTTTAAATTATTAAGTGGATTGACATGTAGCATAGTAGCATGTAATGAGGATTGCTGATTTAAAAGGGATCAATTAACCAATTAACATTGATTAATTGAATATGTATTTTTGGCGGGAAATGTAATTCAAATGAAATTAAGAGGGAAGAATAATTTGAATGGGAAACCCTAATGAAGGAGAGTAGATGCGGGGTGAAGTGGATGAACAAAACCAAAAATTTGTGTCTACATTTTCCCCTTTTTGAGGAGTGGTTTATGTTGGGCAAGACGCGAGACAAAAACTATGAAGTATAGAAAATATAATTGATTGAGTGTTCTCCCTCTTACATTTGCTTTCATATAAAGATCAAATAATTTTTTGAGTGCTTGTATTTCATTCTATATCAGTTATTCAAGATATTTGTATTCAGATTTTAATAAAATATTTATATTTTATTAAATCATTTTGGTGATCATGTATCTTAGAACTCCTTTCCCTAGGATCCAATAAAAACCTAATGGATAAGAATAGATTTTCTCCTCCTAGGCTAGCCATGCCTCATGTGAGAATTAATACTATTTACGATAAAGCAATCATAGCTGAACTTAGTGATCTATATCACAACTCTATTCTACCAGATGATACTCAAAGGAAATTATTAGTTCATGAATGTAATATTCCTACTAGCTTTGATCATTCTGCTATTAGCACTATATCTGACCCAAAAATATTATCTGGTTGTAGACTTTGTTATTCACTCAGTCATACTCCAACTTATTCTCTTTCTACTCAGAGTTTAGATGATGCTATTATCAGGTTTATGCTTAATCTTGATGATGATGTTTTAGCTGAAAAACAAGATAAAAATAAACATGTGCATGATGTTGTTTCTCATACTAGTCAACATGATTCTATAGTTACATGACGTACTCCTTGCATTTATGAAAATGATTCTAATAATGCCTCACATACTATTTATCCTCCTCCTTCATTATATGTCGATGATGTGCTTACTGAAATATTAGCATTTTAATCTTTTTCTAATATTGATGATACACATACTAGTAATGATTCTACTTCTTTGCAGACTACTGAATGTGAATTTTCTACTCCACTTTCTTACTTTTTCGAGACTGTCTCTAGTAACATGCATGATTCATCTCTTTCTATTAATTAATCTCCTAGTAAAGCTTCCGATGATATTCCCTACTACTTCTACTTACACTCCATGTTCTTATTCATCCATTAATTCTTCAAAACCTATATTTAGTGTTCCCTTAGCATCGACTTCTTATACTTCTCTTGTTGAAATCCCTATGATAACTCATAATAGAAATATACAACCGCTCAATACACCATCTAAATCTCCTACTATTCCATCAAAGGATATCTTATCGCTCATGTATGTTGTAGGTCGATTACAATCTTAGGTATGATCTCTCACTCTTGAAATAAAGACCTACTATGCTTCCATTGATAACAATTCTTTAGATGGCAACCCTATTTCGAAAAATATTTGCAATTCAACATTCCCTAAGGATTTCATTATGCCTACATTTTTATGCTTTGATGGTACTAGAAATCCATATTTACATCATAAGAATTTTCGTTTAGATATGAATTTTTATTGTAATGATCGATTATTGCTAAAATATTTTCACCATAGTCTTATTGATGACACTCTCCAATGGTACACACATATACCATTTGGATCTATTAGTACCTATTGTGAGATGGAAGAGGCCTTCCTTCAAATATTTATACTTAACAATGGCCCTAGAGTCACATATGATCGTTTACCTAGCGTACATAAAGGAAAGATAGATCCCATTATTGATTACATTTTGTGTTTCAATGCTTTCATGCATCTGCTAGTTTTTTAGCCCATTGACTTAGAAAAGCAATTCATCTTTTTTCATGGCTTGGTTCTAGCTTTAAGAAAACACTTGCAATATGATACATGTGAATCATTCATACTCTTATAATATAAATTCATCGATTTAGAATAGGATCTCATTGTTGCACATTTCATAGATCCTCCTAGGTCTCCTATTGTTGAACCATCTAGCTCTTCTCCTCTTTCATTTGTTGAACATCCTTCTAGGTATCCATCTCCTCAAACTTGTAAGAAAAATTAATCTTCTGCATTGCATACGTGTCCTACATCTCCTCCACCACGCCAGTATCCACCTAAATCATCTCCATCCCCTCCATGAGAACCATTACAATTTTCTTGTGATGTTAGGACTCATGATGTGTTGCATGATTTTCTTGATAAACACATGATTCACTTACCTTATAATCAACATCATCCACGTCATCACTTACCTTATGATTCATGTGTTGCAAGCGTGATCGACCTTATTGCAACTATCATCATATCAATGGCCATTAGGAAAATGATTGTTGTGCCCTTCATGATATATTACAACAATTAGAAGATAATGGTGTTGTTTCCTTCATCTCCCGTTCTCGAGAGTGGTCAATATCTTCTTCTACCATATCAGGAAAGTGAAGGGGAAGGATCCTAGATTCACCCAGATGTTGATAGGTGAGTGGTTCCAAGGTGATCATAGAGATTAAAAAAATCTAGAGGGGATGGACACAATATCATCCATATCCATGGGTTCATAGGATGGGGAATCTGGAACTGTGAGATAGTCATATGGAGAGAAGGGAGGTGAGTCAACATTGATAGGCGATGATGCAGAAGTTCCTAAAGGGATGGAGGGATCTTGGTATCCCAAGATAAATTTTTCACATGGTGGATGAGTTTGTTTGAAGACATGGCCATGGGGACCTTGTTCATAATGGCCCATACCAAACCCCTACCACGCAAAATGGTGGAGGTATGTGTATGTGATTTATTTTTTGCTAAGGAAGTAGAAATCACCGGTATATAATTGGGTGTGAGGACAATCGTCAATATGGGAAGAAGGAGAATCAACACCATCATAGATGAGATTGGTGAGAAGATGGGGTGGAACAAAATAAATGATATCCCCAAGGTTATGTTGATACATGGGATATTTTTTGGGTCTACCATGGCGATGAGGTGCGGGCAGGGAAGTAAGCATAAGAAGATGATACTCCTCCAGTGGGAGATTATCTAAAACAATGTCTAAGATAACATTGTCAGGTGATTTAGGTGAAGGGATGGATGATCTGGTAGATGTTTGTGATGAATCATGTTTGGGAATAAGGACATTATTTGTTCTATATGTCACATTTCATGCTTTGAATGGAGGAGTGTCAGTAGGGAGGGTTAAGATCTTTCACTCGTTCTCATACTTAATGCAATGGTGAAGGGTAGATGAGACACAAAACACGACACCTATCCATAGACACCCTAGAAGGAAATTATATTGAAATTATCCTTCTAAAATGTAGAAGAATTCACGTAAGAGTTTCTCGCTGACGTGGATAGGAAGAACAACAGTACCCAAAGTAGGAGCGATATCATCTTTGAAGGCATGAACGACCATGGGTGTTTGAGTGACAATGGATATTGGGATATGAATTTTGTCAAAGGTATGTGACGAGATGATATTGATAATTTCTCCATTATCTATTATGGTTCATTGAATAAATGTGTCATTGATCCGAAATGTAATAAATAGAGGGAGTTAATGGTCTTCGTGAGGGATGTCCAGGATTTCATCATCATTGAAAGAGATGGAAGAAGCATATAGTGCTCCCACTAGGGAAGTGAAAGGTTGAGTCTCATGAGTGTATTTTGGAATTCATTTTAAGGATTTGATGAGAGTCTATTGGTTGTCTGGGGAGCTTTGGATAAGCTCATAAAGAGACATCTTAACTAGGGCCTGAAGTTATTTTACAATACTTTCTTCAAGAGGCTGAGGTGTGGATAGAACTGAAACTTTGGGTCTATTGGATGGTGAGGATGAAGTGTGGGTATTGGAAGAAGAGGAAACAACTACCATTGGTCTTGAAGGAGGTATGGATGATGTAAGATCACTAGGAGGAGGAAAGATATAAAAAAAAATTGGCTTGGGTTGTGTGGTGGATTTAGGGTCATGTGGGCCAGAATGAGTGGTTATCCAAACATCATTGATAAAAAGAGGGGGATCATCCCTGGGGAATTTTTTTTTGGTGGTGGGTTGGTGACATCCTTGAATGCATCTTCTTTTGGTGATGACATGTTGGCAAGAGTCCTTAATGAAAGGGGTGGCTTAGATGTTCTGGTAGATGAAGGTTGGGATGAGGGAGTTGACTGGTTTGGTGGAAGAGTTGGTTCACCCTCATCAAGGAGGTCATTGTTATGTATAAGGATATGTATGATTGTTCAAAGGGATTTACCATGTTTTGTGTTATGCCATTGTGTACAATGGTATGTAAAAATAAGATAACAGTCGAATTAGGAGGGTTGTGGTGCATTTGAATCAAGGGATTTGATGGGTGATAGGGAGATCCCTGACGCTTGGAGTAGTTGATAAAATGTAGTCATGTAATACCCCAAGGGAGTAGGTGACAACGCATATATGAGTGAAGGGATTTGTGATGGATGTAACAATGGCTTGGTGTGAGGTGGTTTGATGGGAACTTTTGACCTTGTTTTAGATTTAAGGGAGGATGAAGAGGGTTGTGTTTGGATTTTGGTTGATGATGTGGATGATCTAGATTCGGTATTGGAAGATGATTTGGAAGAAGGTTGGTACCATGTTGTCTTATCAATGGTAGATGTTTTTGATGAAGGGGGTGGTCCCAGAATAGAAGAGGATGAAGGGGATGAACCCAAAAGAGGATTTAAGAGACCCGATTTAAGAGAAAGGAATGTCTATCTTTTTGTGGGGATGTTTAAGAGACTTTTGATTAGGGACATCAAGGTTTGTAGTTTTTGTTTGCTGTGAATTTTATTTGGTGGATGTAGTGGGCTCACTATTTGGTGTTTGTGATATAGATGATGGGAGGGGTTGTTACATAATGTGTTTAACTATGTCTTATGGGGTGGTTAAATGTGTGGGATTAGGACCAGTGGGTGTTTGCATTGTAGGTATTGTTGGTGTGTCACTCATGATTGCTTTGACTTTGGGAGTTTGTGTCATAGGTGGAGGTGTAACCACAAGTGGAGTATCAGATACCGATGGGGGTGTAATCATGTTGTGCATAGAATTTGACATTGGTGTGAAGGAGGTTGATGTGGTAGAAGTTGGAAGAGATGAACTCATAGAAGGTGGAGACAAAGAAGTGGTTACAACCAATTCCAATGAATTTATGGCTGGTGTGATGGTTGGAGAGGGGTCTGAAATAGGTGTAGCCATCATAGATGATGATGCCACAGATGATGATGTCAAAAAGTGGTCCACTTTGTTGATGATGTGTGCATTAGGATGTTGAGATGTTGGGGGGGGGGGGGTTGTTTGATTTGTGATTGTATGGTTGGGGAAAGATTTTTTGAAGACATCAAGTGGTTGATTAGGTAACGCGTTAAGGTTACCTACATGAAGATCCCCTTGATTGATGAGTTTTTGAAATAGGTATTTTAAAGTTTGAAATTTCTCTATGTTATGTCCTCGAACTTGATGGAACTTGTAGTAATATTCCTCATGATACCAAACCAGTTTTGGTCATGAATAATCCATTGGTTGGATGTGTGGAAGTGTGATGAGATGGTATAACTCTCCAATTGGAGTTTAGTTAGGGGTTGGTCTAGGGGTTCTTTGTGGAGCACCTGCATTGGGAGTGGGTGAAGGAGAAGATTTTATCACTATGGTAATAGTCATGTTTTTTGATTTTTCAGTGTGGTTTGATGGCTTGAAAAACTTGGGTTTAAGTTTATTCAATCGAAGTATTATTTGACCTTGCTCAAGGGAATGCGTCTCAAGTTTCCGATCCATGGTAAATGCTTCATCAAATGTGTGGAAAGATTGAATTTGCAAGGTAGATGATATGTGATTCACGCGGGAATGTGAAAAAAAACTCAATGAGCTCGTTTTGTGGAAGATTAAACAAAATTTGGTTGATGATCCCACATCAATGTGTGAAAAAATATGCAATGGACACATCATCATATTGGCAAATAGCATACAAGTCTGTGATGGTGATCTTGCGAGCTATGTTAATGGAGAAATCCTCGAAGAAGAGTTGCACAAGTTGGGTGAATGAAAAAAGGGAGTGTTGGGGGATACCGTTGTACCAATCTAATGCAAGATCGACAAAAAACATAGGAAAGGTTCGTAGAATTAGATCTTGATCATGGGATATGAGGTAGCACGCATGCTTGAACACACGTAGGTGTTAATGGGGATCTTCCTTAAGTTATTGAATTAAATTTAAGAAACTCCCAATGAGGAGGATAAGGTTTGATAGGGACCAATGGGTTTATTGGTTTATTAAAAATTTGATCATAGGTGAATGTAACCTTTGGTCCCAAGGTTGCGGCTTCAAGATTAGCCAACCTACTCATCAAAGCATGTAGGGGATTGTTTGAAGGAGATAGCTATGATTGGTTATTTTGGGGACTAACTTGATAATGTTGTTGGGAATGAATGGGTGTTTGGGGTATTTCTTGGTAGGTCGTGGGTTGAAATTTTTGTAGTGGTTGATATTGAGAAACATGGAGATGACGTGGTTATTGAGATTGGATAGTTTGTTATGAGATGGATATGTGATTTTTTTGAGGTATGTGATAAGTGGCGATGGGTTGAGATTTTGAAGGAGTATTTGTCATAACATATTGGTAAATACCCCCAAGAGGTTGATGGGCATGAGTAGACCCCACTGGGTGAGGTTGGGAAATGATGAAATTGGCATGTATGTGAGATACAAGGGGTAATGATTGGTCATGCTATAGGGATAAGAGAGGTAATTATTGGGGTGGTTGGGAAGGTTGGATGGGTGTGCTAGTGACAACAATGG
This sequence comes from Taxus chinensis, assembly GCA_019776745.2. Lineage (NCBI taxonomy): Eukaryota > Viridiplantae > Streptophyta > Pinopsida > Cupressales > Taxaceae > Taxus > Taxus chinensis. The sequence continues at coordinate 535,263,157 of CM034155.1, read as the reverse complement.
ATGAAGAAGGAATAGGAAAATGAGTGTTGATAGGATGTAGATTGGGGGGGATAGGTGCAACAAGTTGTGTGGTTTGGTGAAATTAGAGGATTGATAGAATAAGATGGGGAAAGATTATGTAGGGCCATGTATAGCTCATTCATGGCTCTAGGAAATAACACCGCAAGCTGCAAGGATAACATGTGGGTGGTATCAAGATTGGAATGGTAGGCATAAGTTTTTTGAATGGGTGGCCCATCAATAAGACATTGGGTGGATTTCCTAAGGAGGTAATCATGGAGGGACACATGATTAGCATCAAGGAAATATTAGAAATCCACATTTCCACAAGGGACAATGTGAGGCCCAAAAGCATCAAATGACTTAGCGGATTGAGGGGTGAATGTCTGGATGGTATAACATGATGGTGTGATAAAGGGTTATTACTATTAAGGGTAGTGGTTTGTATGGGATGGGTCAAAAATTGAGTGACTATGAAAGAGGTCGTAATGGGAATTGATACAGAAGAAGGTAATGTTGTAGTTGGTTGAGATAAAGTAGTGGTGTTGTTGGAGGAGAAGTTTTGTTCCATTTTATTTGTGCAGGATCGTGTGATGATGGACATAAAACAAGAAGCAAGTACTGCAATGATTTCTATTTTATCAATACGAAAATCAAGCAACAATGTTTGTTATCTTGAATTATTTGAAGGATGTGAGAAAGAAATAAAAATATGAATAACAAAGGAGCCTAAGAGATGGAAGTCTATGTTTAGTTTCAGGTTTTTTGTGGCTTGGAAAGTATCAGGTGGCTTCCTTTTGGGTGATGCAATCCCAATAAGTCAACTAGGTAGAATGTGGTTTTGATGTGTTAATTGATTTATGAGTTTTCAGTTGTGTGTGAGGATTGTGAAATGCAACAAGTTAACCTTATACTTAAACTACGTGAGCAAAAAGGATGCAAAAAAGAAAAGTTCTTTTTAGACTAAATTGAAGTGTGACTTTTTGATGCAGACACACACAAGGAAAGGAAGTGTAATGTAGAAAAAATAAAATAAGGAAAAAGAGGAAAACCTGGATATAGCTTTTCCTTTTTATTTGCACTTTAGCAAAGAGCAGTCCAACAGATGAACCCAACACAAGAAATCAAACAACGTGGACTAGATGTAAAGTTACTACAATAGAAATATAGAAGCAAATGTGGAGTTATATAAAGTGAGGATGTTGATTAAGTTTACCCTGTAGACACAAGATTAGCTAAATGGATAGTAGATGATCATGGTTATCTTTTGTTCTCAAGATTTCTTGAAAGCACAAGAGAAGAGTATACACATACACGATCGGAAAAACTATTTTTTTAAAAGGAAAATGTAGATATCTAGGAATTAATCAGATTACTGAGAATGGAGTGAAATATAATAAAAATAAATGATTAATAATTGCAACGAAATGATTATCTAGTACAAGATATCAACACTGGTCATGAGTATATTTATTTATTTATTTATTATTAATTAACTATTTAAAAAATGTGGCTGTAGAGCTGACCAAAAACAAAATAAAACTATTAAAAAAATGTTAACCAAAATCAGAATATAATTTAAATTATCTAACTATTTTAAAATTTTGGCGGCAGAGCCGACATGAAACTAAAAAAATTGTGGTGGTAGAGCCGACTAGAAACCAAAAAGTAAGATATTTTTAGCCTGTAACAGAAACCAGAAACTAGAAACTAAAAAGGCGAAGGATGGAATAGGTAGAAGAATATGGCCGCGAGCTCAATGATTATAGACAAGGTCAAAATGTGATAAGCACTATAGATTCATTATTACTAAAAGATGCACAAACACCACAAGAAACCACACAACAAAAACACTTCACACAGTGTGAAAGTCAGCCAACTAAAATAATAAGACATAGAAAATGCAATAATAACAAAAAATACAAGTAAAAGAAAACAAATAAAATAATGAGTTGCGAGACCAAGGACAATAAAGCATGGGTAGGTCCCACCAGACGGGCAAGAATGTTTGACGAGAATTCCTGCTACCTGTCTAGATTAGTGTAATCTAAACGAGAAATCAAGAAACCTCATATATGGGTGACTTTAGGGACCTCCTGATGTAGATAGTAATGATGTGGTATGGGTGCAAAAAGGGATGATTTTCCTCGCGATAAATCTTTGACCTGCACAGTAAAGAGAATTAAAAAAGGAAAAGGATTAGCAAGATATATGGTTGGTTTCCCAACAAAGTCAGTTTCGGGAAGAAAACGCTTCCTAGAAAGGATGTTAGCCCACGTAATAATAAAAAAAAGTGTAATCAATAGGGATTATTTTAAATTTATAAGTGGACTAAATAAGGATTATTTTTAACATTTTAAATTCATGAGTGGATTTGATATGGATTACTTTTGAATTTTAAATTCATGAGTGGATTTGATGTGGATTACTTTTGAATTTTAAATTCATGAGTGGATTAGATGTGAATATTTAATTCTTGAGTGGGACTGGATGCGGATTATATTTGAATATTTAATTCATGAGTGGGATTGGATGTGGATAATTTTGGAATATTAAACTCTTTAGTGGGATAACATAGATTACTTTTGAATTTTAAATTCATTAGTGGGATTACTTTTGAATTTTAAATTCATCAGTAAGATTACTTTTAAATATTAAATTCATTAGTGGGATGACATGCATTGCTTATTAATTTTAAATTCAGAAGTGGGGTGAAATGGATTAAATTGGAATTTTAAATTATTAAGTGGATTGACATGAAGCATAGTAACATGTAATGAGGATTATTGATTTGAAAGGGATCAATTAACCAATTACCATTGATTAATTGAATATGTATTTTTGGTGGGAAATGAAATTCAAATGAAATTAGGAGGGAAGAGGAATTTGAATGGGCAAGCCTAATTAAGGAGAGCAGACACGGGGTGAAGTGGAGGAACGACACCAAAATTTGGTGTCTACATTTGCTCCTTTGTGAAGAGTGGTTTGCGCTGGGCAAGCCATAAGACAAAAATGATGAAGTATGGAAAATATGATTGATTGAGTGTTCCCCCTCTTAAATTTTCTTTCATATAAAGATCAAATAATTTTTTAAGCACTTTTATTTCATTGTATATCAGTTATAGAAGATATTTGTATTCATATTTTAATAAAATAATCAGTTTTTATTGAAGCATTTTGGTGATCCCATAGCTTAGAACTCCTTGCCCTAGGATCGACTAAAAACCTAATGTCTAAGAATAGATTTTCTCCTCCTAGGCTAGCCATGCCTCATGTGAGCATTAATACTATTTATGATAAAGCAATCATAGTTGAACTTAGTGCTCTATATCGCAACACTATTCTTCCAGATGACAGTCAAAGGAAATTGTTAGCTCATGAATGTAATATTCCTACTAGCTTTGATCATTCTGCTATTAGCATTGTATCTAACCCGGAAAGCTTATTTGAGTGTAGACCTTTTTATTGAGTCATTCGTATTCCACCTTCTTCTATTTCTACTGAGAATTTAGACAATGCTATTATAAGTTTTATTCTTAATCTTGCTGACGATGCTTTAGCTAAAAAAGGGATGAAAATAAACATGTGCCTGATGTTTTTTCTCATACTAGTCAACATGATTCTATAGTTACATCTCATACTCCTTGCATTTATTAAAATGTTTCTAATAATGCATCGCGTACTAGTTATCCTCCTCCTTCATTATATTTTGATGATACAGTTAATGAAATATTTTCATTTGAATCTTTATTTGATATTGATGGTACATATATTAGTAATGTTTCTACTTCTTTGCATACTATTGAATGCAAATTTTCTACTCCACTTTCTTACTTTTCTGATAATGTCTCTAGTAACATGCACGATTCATCTCCTTCTATTAATTAATCTCCTAGTAATGCTTCCGATGATATTCCCACTACTTATACTTACACTCCATGTTCTTATCCACCCATTACTTCTTCAACACCTATATTTAGTGTGCCCTTAGCATCGAATTATTCTACTTCTCCTCTTGACATCCCTATGATCACTCATAATGGCAAGATACAACCACTCAATACACCATATACATCTCCTACTATTCCATCAAAGGATATCTTAGTGCTAATGCATGTTGTAGGTCAATTACAATCTTAGATCCAATCTCTCACTCTTGAAAGAAAGACATATTTTGCTTCCATTGATAAAAATTCTATACATGACAACCCTAATCTGAAAAATATTCACAATTCAACATTACCTAAGGATTTAATTATGCCTACATTTTCATGCTTTGATGGTACTGAAAAATCCATATTTGCATCTTAAGCATTATCTTCTAGCTATGGATTCTTATTCTAATGATAGATTATTGTTAAAATTTTTTCTCTATAGTCTTATTGACGACACTCTCCAATGGTACACATATATACCCTTTGGATATATTAATACCTATTGTGAGGTGGAAGAGGCCTTCCTTCAACTCTTTATACTTAACAATGGCCCTAGAGTCACATATGATCATTTACCTGGCTTACATCAAGGAAAGATAGAGCCCATTATTGATTACATTTTGCATTTCAATGCTTTCAGGCATGAACTAGTTTTTCAACCCATTGACTTAGAAAAGCAATTCATTTGTTTTCGTGGCTTGATGCCTTCTTTAAAAAAATGCTTGCAATATGATACATGTTAATCATTCACACTCTTATAATATAAATTCATCGATTTATAATAGGATCTCATTGTTTCACATGTCATAGATCCTCCTAGTTCTCCTATTGTTTCACCATATAGCTCTTTTCCTCTTCCATCTACTGAGCATCCTCTCAGGTCTTCATCTCCTCCACCTCACAAGAAATATTAATCTTCTTCATCGCATATGCGTCCTATATCTCCTCCACTGCATCAGTCTCCACCTACGACATCTCCATCCCCTCCATGAGAACCATTACATTTTTCTCGTGATGCTAGGCCTCATGATGTGGTTCGTGATTTTCTTGACAAGTGCATGATTCACTTACCTTCTAATCAACATAATCCACCTCATCTCTTGCAACTCCAACGTGATCTACCTTATTATAACTATCATCATATCAATGTCTATCGCGATAATGATTGTTGCACAGGTTGTCCTAATGACCCTCGTTGTACCCATCGAGTATTCCTTTGTGGTTGGTCTCCAATCCCACTTTTGATTATTGTGATATTATTACCTGCAAAATCACACAATACATTCTTTGGCCCCATGGCCACATTAAATAAAGGAAGGGTAAAATATACACACATCAATCAATAAATATTCTCATATAAATAAATCATCATCTCAACTAATCAATGTTATCATGTGTCTAGAATTTCAACAACATGTCAATTCTATATTTTTATCAATATCAACAAGATCACGAGATTAGTTCAAATGCTAAATCCTACTCAACAGGACGAGATTTATGAATGTCAGTAACATATATGCCAACAACACATCATCATCATCAATATAAAAATGTCTCTATATGCCTCTAAGAATTCACACAAATCATACTATGAATCACAATCCATCAATAGTCAGAATATTTAAATCATTTAATATCATGCTAAACCAAAATGATACAATAATATCCATGTTTATATTCAACACTAATCGAAATCAAAATATAATAAGTGTTGAAGATAAGTGGGCACTACATATTGTGAATCAAGAATGATACAAATTAATTAGTTAACCTACATAGTTGGTTGTAATAAATTAAACATGAAAATAATGTATTGTTAGTATTAAACAATGTTATGAAATTAACTCGGGATAGGTTTTCTATTGATCTAGTAACCTTCCTTTTTTCTTCTTGTGAATTTTCCTCCATGTAACGAGAGTATTTTTCCAAACCAAGTAAACTCAAATCTTTCAAACAAATCCTTAAGTCAAATATGAGAAGGCGCATGTGTGTATATACGTTCCTAATCACAATCAAGCTATGTAAATTTATTTCCATAAGAGAAATAAACAAATTCTAAAGTAACCACTATAGGTGAAATGTTAAATAAAAACATGCAGCCTAGTTGTAAAGGAATGAAGGGTCCCATGTTATGTGCTCTTCATACGATTATAGTCGGCTAAAAAATTTGCGAGAAATAAACCTTTAACATAAGAATTGAATATTAAGAGACTCATAGTTGTTTAAACTGAATTTATTTAACAAATGAGCTATGGATAACTAATGGGATTGGAGAAAGGAACCAACCGCACATTCTCCGTTAAAGACTAATGGTCTACAAAATAAAGTGATTGAAGTTTGAAAAATAGGAAACTTTAAACCTTATTTGTTTAATTTTGTTGAAAGCTATAAGGTCCTACAATGGAAACCTACATGTAATGAATATGTAAACCATCAAAAAGGCCATGCTGTGGAGTATGCCTATCTTGTGTTTCTTACTGTAATTGGGTCATTGTCCTGGATTATGTCGTTTGAGTAAGACATTGATGTGTACCCTATGTTATCCTATTGTATGATTGGGTTCATGTTTATGTAAGTGTCCTACAGGATGTCGCGTTTCTTTATTTGGATCCCATGTGGTGTTGTGTAACGTAAAATTAAAGTAAAAAAAAATATTCCGATAATTTTACTGTGGTATTTTGGTGTTGAAAATATGGGCATTGCACCATGGTTCCCCTCTTTTAACCCAACCACTGAATATTTCTCTTGCAAACCAATCTAGATTAGAATGCCCCATCTTCCTTTGCAATTTTGGGACCGTGCTTGTCTGATATCCCTTGGCAATGTTTTGGGTAACATATTAAATATTGACTCCCAAACCACATATTTTACTCACACAACATGTGCCAAAATTCTTGTTGAGCTTGACACCTCCAAGAACCTTCCTGCCCACATTCAACTTAAAGTTCAAAATAGAACTTGGATTCAAACTCTTGACTATAAGGTTTACCCTTCAGATGTAGGAGATGCTTCTTTTTATGCCATATTATGGTTGATTGTGGGATGGAAAGATGTAAAAACAAGAGAAACTTGTGGAAATATGCCCTCCCTGAACATTTGGTCTTTGACACCAAGGAAGAGTTAGAATCACACACTAATTCAGAGGAAGTCCCAGAATCAATTCCTGAAACTCCCCTAATTGGAAACAAGGGGAAATCAAATGGTGATATTCAAGTTCCAAAAACTCCACTTAGAAAAAATCAAGATGATGGAAACAAGAGAACGGAAAAGGGTGAAAAAAAGTTGAACCAAAGTCGTATGAAGCAGCAAAGGATAATGTCCCTCCTCGATATCCTTTAAAAAAGTACATACCAACCGATTGATGCTATTGAATTTATTTTTCCTATTGAGGAGGTTTCAGAAGGGTGGAAAACAGTTCATAACAAGAAGAAATCCAACCATAAAAAAACCACTTCTCCCACCTAGCTGATTTGTCTTTTTTGTTGTTCGGTTCTTCTTCTCCTGCAAATATGATTTTTCAAAAAAGTAGTTGTGTTTGTTGTTATTGTTCTATTGCGGGGCACTGTGCTCTTTCTTGTCTCTTTTGTACTTATTACCTTATATGGGTTTCAACCCTTTCTTGTTGTTCCTGGGAAGGATCCCGGTTAAAAAATCTTTTACCATTAATAAAAAAATAACTTGAAAATCATTTAAATTGTAGTTCAAAAATACCAATAAAAATTCTCACAATATATTTAAAAATTTAAGTGGATTAAAAAGAATGCATATCTCTCAATTTTAAGAATAATTTAATTGTTTGATGGGTTTTTTGAATTAATAAGGAGATATAGTAACATGTAAATTTTATAATAAAAAATTAATATAATTGAAAATCAATTAACTTGTAGTTTTAAAATGTCTTTAAATAATTTTCTGGACATATTTCAAGATTTAAATAGATTAAACAAAATACCTATCTCTCAATTTTAGACATTAGATTTATGAAGAATTTGATTAATGGATGAATTTTCAAAATTAAAAAAAAAATTGTAAGAAGATTTAAAAACTTTCTGTTTTTTTATATCATATTATTATATTTATTTATAAGAATTAGATGATAAATTATTATTAATTAATCATATTATTTAATTTATTTGTTAATATTTGCTTTAAATTCATCTTTCTTAAATAAAAATTTTAAATTCAAAATTAACATTTAATTTATTTTTAGCATAATAATATATCACACAATATTCTTTAAAAATGATTTACATAATTTAAATGATTAGGGTTTTGATAAATATTGTAGTTTATCCACCCCCATAAATTACTGGGTCCTATTTCTCTACCAATCATAATTTTTAGGATATTTAACACTTTTTATATGTATCTTGTGATTGGGAAAGAGAGTGAACCCCACTAATTTAAGAGTACCCATTACAGTTTATTAACTTTAAACAACTTATGAAGACTTATTATTAATAAATTAATGTCAGTTAAACAACTTATCAAAACTTATTATTAATAAATTACACTTTAAGATATGTGTACATTTAATGTTTTTATATTTGTTGTTACAATTTAATAATATAGCAATTAGTCATATATTTATTAATTGTCGAATATTATTATAAATAATTTTTAAAATATCTTACATAATGATGATGGATTGCATGTTGTGATTGGAAACATTGATAGTTGAATACGACAATGCTACTTTATTAATAACTATTGTATTTACAAAAAAATAATAAGTAAATCTTGATGTATGGGAAGCAACAAAAGATATTAAGAGGGGAAACTCTTAACTATTGTATTTAAAAAAGATTACTAAGTAAATCTTGATGTATTAGAAGCAGTAAGATATTAAGAGGGGCAATTCTAACTATTGTATTTAAAAAAGATTAATAAGTAAATCTTGATGTATGGGAAACAACAAGATATTAAGAGGGGCAACTTTAACTATTATATTTAAGAAGGATTAATAAGTAAATCTCGATGTATCGGAAGTAGCAAGATATTAAGAGGGACAACTGTAACTATTGTATTTAAAAAAGAATTAATAAGTAAATCTTGATGTATCGGAAACAACAAAATATTAAGAGGGGCAACTCTAGATTCATATCACATTTTATATATATATAAAGTTGTTATCCCCATTATAGGCTATACCTTCCATGTTCATTGTTAAAGGAAAACTGAATAAGGGGATATATGACATTGTGAAGTTGAGGTATCGCCTGGATTTCATGGGGCCTTTCTATCTAATTTGAGGAAGAGAAACTTATCTAATAAATGGATCCTCACCATCATGGAGAATCCAATAAAGATGAAGTGAAACAGATTCTATACAAGGACAGAAGAAAGCGATGCAAACCTGCAAGGAGTTCACTTGGAAATTGGTTTTTTACCACACCATCATTGGAAGAAGAGGTTAGTTGTAGAATTGCTAATAGCTTGAGGAAGGAAACCAAATGCAGCCTAACTGCAGGTTTTGAAGGATCTTCAGCTAAAATACAAAACTTCACAAAAGATCATGTTGATGATATTATAGTTGAAGGTCCACAAGCAGGAGGAGAGGAAAAAAAGAATTTCAAAGCCTCCACCTCTACCCAAAGTAAGCGTTCACGACCTAAGATTTGGGTTTGCCCTATATGTCGCAAAGTTTGCCCTACTATGCAATCTCTTGGAGGTCATAAGAAGGCATGCTTGTTGAGAAACCAGGAAAAATGTATATGAAAAACCTGGATGTGCTGGTGAGGAGATGACATAATAAGGCCATGCTGATGGCTGCAGTTTCTTCAATGTGGCTCGGATTTAACAGATAAATAGTCTCTCTCTTTCCTAACTGGTGTTTTTGTTTTAAATGTTAATCTAGTCTCTCTCTTATCAGCATTAAAAGTTCTATATAGAGATCGAACTGCATTGGGACAAATTTGAACATTAATATGTATGCCTTTTTATTATTTATTTAAATCTCTTGTCAGGAAATTTTAGGTTCATAATTTTCTTTTACATGGGCTATTATTTAGGGTTTTGTCCTTATGATAACTTTTTCATGAAATTATCTTTCAATTCACTTTAGCCAATGTGTGTGGTCATCTCATCCTTGCTGCATTTCACTTGGGAATCTTGAGAGGAGAAACTGCTATAAGGGTTTTGTATGAAGACTCTTGTTTACAACTATAAATCTTTATCTGGAGAAACTTTAATATTTTGACGTGCCAACTTTTTAATGTTTTGGATGACACTTATGTGCTCATCAACTATTGTCGTTCTCCTGACTAGATTACCGGTAGTTATGAACAATATAGATTACAACTTCAAGTACAGATTGCTTTGAAAGAATTATATTTACTCATGACAGTGTGATTTATTGAGTTTTTCACATTACAAATGTTTACTTGTTTCTGTCTTTGCAAGAGAATAGATTCATTTCAAACGTTTGGATGTCTCAGTCCAGTACATCAATGTTTAATTCTACAAAAAATTTCCATTCTTCAAGACATTTTCTGTGTGTCTATGAGGACTTTATTGATTTTGCAAGTTTCTTTTGTAGTTTTCTGCCTCATATTTCCCACACTATTTTTAATCTGTATATAAACTTCAAAACTTTGAGGTGTAGGCCAATGTCATGGCTTGTAACTTCGATGTTTTGTGGATCACAAATTTTTCTTTTTCAATCTGGGAGACTATCAAACCAAAAGTTTATCCTCAGCCTAAACATCGCGTGCTTGCTAGGAGATAAGGATGTGAACTCTGTCCACATCTTCCTCGTTTTTTGGATTATCTTCCCGAGCCAGAGCAAATTTAATTTTTCATCCGACTTTGGCTCTTGTTAGACAAGACAAAATATTCTTAGAAATTGGTTATTTAAAATAGAAGGCAAGTGTTGAATGGTGGAGTTTGGAGTTAGAAAGTATTTATCACATAAGTTTGTATAGCAGAAAGTATTTATCACATAAGTTGTTAGTTATGAGTAATTATTATAAAACCTTTTATTCAAATTATAAAAAATGTAGTGTATTGTTATTTTTTTAGGCAACAAAATATTATTGTTATCTTGTTGCCTACCTTGTCACCACTCTCTCACATCACATTTTTCAAAACAAACGCATGTCATATAGTTATAAACCAAAATGCAAATTTGAGGGGTAGGTCGCAGGCATATTATACTTCGAGTTGTGGGTCCAAGACTGCCTAGGTAAGTGGTGGTAAGGTGATTTTTGTTGCTTGTGTAGGTTGGAAGTCAACAAAATGTGGGAAGATTGTATTGATTGAGAACCTAAGTAATAGATAGGCTCCACATTAGAAACAAACTAAGAGAGAGTGGTCATCATATGGTTATGTAGAGGTGATAGACACAATGATTTGACATATGGTATGATCTGATTTGAATATTTTGTTTATTTTATATAATCTCTAGGCTTCAACACTTATGAAAAGTGTCTTGTAATATGTACAAATTGGAGGAAATAGAACTTACTCTATAATTAAAAAAATAAAATATGATTTAAACACCTCATTATTTAAATATTCAAAATTAATGAAATTATTAGAATGATGGTGTAAAGGGTATTTATTAACCATCCAACAATGTATAAATTCTAGGAAATACCAATAAAGGGGATGAGGCCAAGATCATTCCCTAAGAAAAGTTGGAATGAATACTTCTTCACCTTTAACACAAAGATGAAAAAATGTAATGTCTAACCCACACATTGTTAAATTTTAATTAAAAATTAATGAAAATGAGAACATGATATATGCCCTAATAGTTTTTTACCCTTTTAAAAGAAAAATTAGTTAGTATTTATATGTCAAAATATTTATTAAAATTTTTCAAATTAACAATTTATTATATTGATAGGTCTTCTATAACTTAATGTTGTTGCTCTTTTTCGTTCATCATTTGAAACTTATCTACTAATTGTTTTCATCCATCTGATAAAAAATGTTGATTATGAGACATAGTTGATAGTCTAAATTTAATAAAATTCTACATGTGTTAAAAATTAATATTAATTAATAACAATGCAACTAGCGAACTCTTCCACTAGATTACCCTTTACCAAATTATTGGACAAGAAAATTATGAAGATAAAATTTAAACATAAATTAATCTAATGATTTTGATACCTTCTTCATGAGAGTTTACTCATCTTACTTTATGTGGCATATCATTCTAAATTATTTTCGGCATACTAAATGTGCAAAGACATTCCTATGAAGTGTATTATAAACATATCTAAATTATTATTATGTTTGGATAATATATTATGTCATTAAGTAACTTTGAACATTGTAAATAATCATCCCTCAAGAGTTGAGGGAGCAAGGTTATCATGATTCTAAAGAACAATATTACATAGAGAGAAATATAAGTTTTCATTTCATAGTGCATTGCCATGATTCAAAGTAATTTTGATGATGTATATAACCATAAACCAAGTGGAAAGTAGTCCACAAGAATAACAAGAATCATCCTACAATGAAAGAGGAAAGAAACAAAAATCGAAACAACTAACTGGACATAAGATATTTCAGTTTCTATTGAAAAGTATACTCCTTTGATAAAATAATTATATTTTTACAAATGGCCAAATTGTCACAGTTAAAATTTTAATTATAACATTTTGACAGTATATAAACTTAACTACAACTAAAATACACATGAAAATATCTATTAGAAAATAGTTCGTTCATAGGCTGGGTCTTCAAAATATAGTCTCATGAATGGTTTGTATACTCCAATTGAACTTTAGCTTGATGATCTCTAAGATAATCAATGATTTATCTAAGTTATCACTTTTTTTTCATTACCTTGAGAAAGCATGCAAAGATGGTATCTTTGATCAATGGAATTTTTAATTATTAGAGCCTTGGAAAGCTCTTCATTTATGGTTATACCATGAATTAATTCTAACATCCCATCTAGGAATAACATAAAATATTTTACCCTTTCAATCCAATTAGAAGTGTCAAGCAAAAATAAATAAATTTGGGGGTTATTGATACTCTCTATTGTTGACACCTAAAGAAAAGATGAATCAAATAGTCCCATATCATAAACCTTATTGTGATTATTTAGACAAGTTATATCATACCAAAATATACAAGGTTGGAAATAATGTTTTAATATACCAAATTAATGTTGTAATATAAGTTAATGTTGTAATATACATCAAGAGGAATAAGGATATATCTCTTAAAGGTATCTTATAAATGGAAAAACTATTTTATATCATAATGAAATCATCTATACTCATAAGATAGGAACTAAAAATAAGACTATCTTTAACTGTACTCGCAAGAACAACTAGTTTATCCTTATAATCACCTACTCCCTATAAAATATCCTTAATATTTTTCATCAAAACATCTAATTTATTTTTAAATTCTTATATCTCTCTAAAGTTTATGAATAATTTTTTGAGATCTTGGTACACTTCAAAGTGCAAGGTATGAGGTACAAACATTTTTGCATTATATGCACTAAAATCATGGGGGTTCATTAGCTAATCAATATCCTAGTACTTTCATTCATATTGAGGTAATTAAAATTGATAAAATCAAATTCAATATACTGGTAGACATTAGGGGGTGAAAGGGTTTAATATACTAATGTTTTGAATTAGGTATTAGGGTTAGGTTATATAGGTAGGCGAAAGGACATGTAGAGTTGATTTTAACATTAAACTAAAATATTTGACCCCTTGCTTTTAAAACTAAATACTTTAAAATTACAAAGGGATTGTTGTCATGAAGTTAAATTATAATCTCTTTTTGAATAAGGAAATATCAATTAGAAGGTTCTTAACCAATAAATAGTAATATTGTAGAAAATTGGGATTGAGTATAATTTTCAACACAAATGATATTATTTCACCATCTTAATTATTTGAAGAACTATTGATAAATGAATAAAATTTAACATCATCGTAATTGATAACATGTCTTGAATGTATTAAAAATATGATTCGAGCACAAAGACATATTATGAAAATAATAATTGATTGGAAAACATGATATATTTTCTATCTGATACACTAAGGTAGAAATAAAAACGAGTAAATAGAATTGTAATGGAAAAATAGATAAGGTACATGGAAAAAAGACATATTATGAAAATAATAATTGATTGGAAAACAAGATATATTTTCTATTTGATATATTAAGGTAGAAATAAAAACGAGTAAATAGAATTGTAATGGAAAAATAGGTAAGGTACATGGAAAAAGTAGGGGGCATTTTCATTCTAATAATATAACAGGAGGGGTTCTTATCAATTGACAAATTGGAGGTTAAAAATAACGTTAAGGGTATTCTTTAATACCCTTTGAACGAACGTGTTATACCATACTTTTACTAAGTGAACCCCCCATGACTAAAGTTCTCATTTTCCACATCAACAACACCCTTTAATATTTGTATAAAAACCTCCATTACATTTAATGGATCAAATGAGGGATATTTATCACTCCCTCTTTTCTTATTTTGGCCCATGATGTCTTCTTCTATTCTAATAAAAAATCCTTACTGTCGTGAGTCACTCTACCAGTAGTCATGCATTGTAATGTATATTCTTTCTTATTATAATTCAAGGTAACTTTAGGTGGTTGATACTTTGGTATCTGATATCTCCTTATAATGTGTTGCCATATTTATTGTTGTGATTGCCCCATATTATGACGTGCCTCTATTTCTTTAGTGGAAGAAGTAACAGTAATAGAACTAGTGGTTAAAGTAACCTAATATAAACTGACAACTAAAGGTAATGGAAACTACAACTAAGGAGATGTAAGGGATACGGAAGGAATGGAGCAAGAAGAAAAAAACAATATGTAATGACCACTTAGAAAGTATGAAAGCACTTAAATATATATATGGAGAAAGAGTTTGTGAAAGAAGGGATCACAAGGGTAAAGTCAAAGGCATGGATAGATATAGTCCTTATCATTTGAGCATCTCCCTAAAATTTATATATAATGTTTTAATGTCTTTCATGGTCTAAATATTGGGATGCAAGTAGTAGAAGAAATATATGGGGTGAAATATTTTTCTAAAATTAGAGGAGGGGTATAAAGATCAATAAATGGGATAGTGGATGATGATGGAGTTGTGGGTGATATGAGTTGGTATGAGATGGAAGGAACACGTACAATTGAGACTTGAAGAGATTGGCGGCATTAATGTGACTATAAAAAGAATAGATTGGGTAGTGTTGGCAAGAAAAATTTTCGGGGGAAAAACTTGTAGATTTCTTTCCAACGCTCTGGGAATCTAAGTCCCTCTATTTAACCAGTGCAGTTGTTGTATATACATGCACGAGTGAGGTGAGTTTTCTCCAGGTTGGCCTTGCAGATGGGGATCCAACCGGATCACTCCATTGACTCTGTGGCAAATCTTACAGATGTCTGCAAGAGAGGAATTTTCTAGGAGAGTGGGAAAGGGAGTGAGAATGTTAGACAAGGAAAATAAATGTTGCAAGTAGAAAATAAGAGACTTGCATACACCAGTTATAAGTTTCATCACATGCACTAAAATTAAGAAGAAACAAATATGCATAACAGCAACAGACCAAATATAATTTAAAGACCATAAAGTATCAATAAACTCCTTAGTCAAAAAAGGCTAGAAATTCTTTTTTCTTGTATTTATGCTCAAGCAGAAATTGTACATAACATAAGAATGGAAGACATTTGAGAATAAGGAAAAATGGAAGAAAATTTTCTATCTCTTTGTTCTCTTCACAAGGATCTCTCTCTCATGAATTCACAAAAAATAACTTAGAAGTCTAAGAAGTTTGTCAAGAAAACCCTCAAATGAGGAGCTTTCTACAATTTATAGAAGAGAAGGAAACTCTTCATATTCCCAGTGAGTTTTCAAATACCATATTTTGACTTTAGACTGTTCATATTCCAATTAAATATTTAAATGTCTTTTATACAAACAAGGCGAATTAAAGTTTACATTATGTTTCTAAAGTCACTTAAAGATATATCAAAAAGTGCAAACCCCAATGCAAAATTATAACATTGAAGAGAGAGAGAGAGAGAGAGAGAGAGAGAGAGAGAGAGAGAGAGAGAGAGAGAGAGAGAGAGAGAGAGAGTGGTGGGTGAGAAGAGAAGAGAGAGAAAGAGGGGGAAGAAGAAGGAAGAAGGAAGAAGAAGAATTATGCAGAAGAATGAGCCGCTACAATGGATTTGATCTCACTCTATGACTCTCCATCTTGTGCTACTGAGAAGATCTTTGTCCCTCCACATTATTTATTGAAACAAGCTTCTGCTGGTTCCACTTTGTCTGCATGAGGAATGCAAACACAACTTAAGGTCTTTGTCCATCCATCAGAAACACTGTTGATATCTTTACACTTCCCGAACCATGATGGATGTTTCTTTGCGATAAGTGCAATGTTGGCCCGAATCTCCAAGAGGAACTCCAGGGTATCCTTAGTGAAGGATAATGGATTGCCTACTTATTTCTTGACATATTCCTCGAATGGACCAATCAACTCAATGAAATTTGTGTCTTCTCCCATTGTAGGTACTCCAAGCTTTTGGATTTGACAATTTATACTATTATGTAATTTGTATGCTTGTTCCTCATTTTTCGTCCAACTCAATCATGGCCCTATTGAGTGTTTCAAACTTGATTTCAAAGGCCCTTGTGCATTAGTGTGACAAGTATTCAGAAGGAGTTCCAAAAATATTTTTACTGATCAACTTGTTAGGATGTGGAGATAAATATCTTCACTAGAGCATGCGTTACAAAGTTGATGGAATATATAGCAACCGTCATTAGAGCAAGGGGGAACCGGCATCAGTTACCTAGGACCAACATCATTCAAAGAAAGTAGGAATAGGCTATAGTTAAGGCTAACCGGTGTCGGTTACCTGTGCGATGATGTTTTAATTAACTCCCAGGAATTAAATCTATCTTTAGCATTAAAGTAGAATTATTGGATGTAATCGCATGGCAAAGTGCCCTAAGTTTATATACGCCTATATAAGCATGAAATTTAGGGTTTAGAAGTAGAGTTAAGAGAAGGATTGAATTATATACTTGATTCTCCTAGATTGTGAGGATGAAGAAGAAGAAAAGAAAGAAAGAACAAGTTAAATGAAGACAAGTCTCCATGGGGAGAAGCTGAACAGAAGGAAAGTGCATGTACACTATTGGTGAGAAGATGGCACTGCATTTCCTTTGTATTGCTTAGTCTCATGTAATGGCTTGCATAGTATGCAAAGCACTTAGGGTTTCTTATTGTTAGATCCATAGGTTGATGTGAGATCTTGTTATTGATCATTCTTGTAGATCCACATGTAGTGAGATCTTGTATTGTAGATCCATGTGATCAAGCTTATTTACACAATGGAAGATGTAGGGTAGCTTTAGGTATGTGAGATTTGGTGGTGTTTCAAAGGCACGGTTGTAGTGCACTTAGGTAGATCTAGTTAGAGATCCAGAGGAGACACAGGTGGTGGTATGGAGGCACGGTTCAGTGTACTCAGGAAGATCCAGCTGGAGGTCTGGGAGGAGGAGATACTCTTGTAGAGATACATGTACTCTTGTGCAGAAGAGTTGGTTTGTAATCTCTTGTTATGTTATATATATGATTTCTCTATCTTTGGTGGACGCAGCCCACATTGGGTGAACAACGGTACATGTTGCTTATGTGTGTTTACTTTTGTGTGATTTGGATTATTCTAGTTTATACTTCTACTACTATAGATTTTGTGGGGATTATTAGATCCATATTTGCATGTTTGAATTTGATATTCTATAGTTGCAAATGTTTCCGTGTAGACTCATCCCCAAGAACTAGTATCAGAGTGATGGCTTTAGTTTTCATAGCAAGGGTTTGCTTCATGGTTTTGTTAGTAGTTATTACTGACATGTATGAGAGCAGGGTTTATTTTTCCTGATGTGAAAATCACAGGAAGAGATTAAATCTCAAGTGGGAGCTAGAAGTGTAAGGTTGCTGGAGAACACAGTTATTGGCATCGATTAAGTTACAATCGGCATAGGCAGTGTGAGACTGTGGTTGGTTATTGAGGACCATGGTCGGTTACAGGGTGATCGTGGTCGGTTACTGAGTAGCCTAGTTATAAACAGAAAATCATAGATCTGAAGAAATGAAGAGATGCATGGAATGTATCTTGTTTGCTGAGGTGTCCCTGATTCTTGGAAGCACAAGCATGTTGGTCAGATTGCAGATCCAGATTATTGAGGTATGCATTTTTGGTGTAGTTAGATGCATGGGATTTAGTAGAGAGGCAGTAGCATAGAACAAAGATGGGGCTTCCATCAGAGAATCATGTACTTCAGTTGAAGATGCAGTTGATTATCTTGGTGCTGGTAAGGTGATGTATTTCATCTTGATGCAATTTATTGCATGGATTTGTTGTATTATTTTTGTAGGAGATTTGGATGTTTCTTGAAATGACTGGCTCATCTCAACTATTGGCTTCAGTTGAAGTAGGCACTTGGTGTAGTGTTCTATGCCAAATTGTGTGGCATTGGGTTCATTCCACCAACATTGACATTGATCTAAGAACCGAGGTCGGTCACAGAGGAACCGATATTGGTCAACTAACCATGGTTGGTTAGGGGATGCCGTGGTTGGTCCTTGTGGCAACTTATCTGTACAGAGTTTTTTGCAGCAAGAGAGGGTAGTTGGTTCTTTTTCCTAGCTTGGAGGATCAAGTTTCTTGCACAGAGTGTACATGGCAGAGATGGTGTAGATCACTTCATGGTTTAGATCAGAAAGAGGATAGAGTTGGCTTGGTTAGTCCATTGAGACTTTGAGTCAGGTTTCTCTATATGGTTCATGTTTTATTTCTTTCATATGGAGCAACTGATATTATGTTTGGATTGTGTGCACAAATTTTCATCATGTTTTCTTGGTGTTGTTTGAATTTTATTTCCCAGTTGCGTGGAATCTTGAGGACAAGGATTTCTAGTCTAAGGATGAGATCCTCAATGAAAATTCATGGTTAGACATAGTTGTAAGTAACGATAGATGTTGAGTACATACAAATGGAAAGAAGGTGATTCACCTACTTCACAAGAAGTCCAAACTTCTGTGATGTAGAAGTATTCTCAGAGAAGAAAGGGAATCAATTTTATAGTTCTTTCATTTGGTTTTATTTTCTCACTGACATATTAGCTTTTGAGCTTGGTGTTAGAGGCAGTGCAGGGAATTTCATGTTCAGTGGAAGCAAGCCATGGTTGTTGGCATTGCAGGATTGGATACATGATGCACATGTAAAGTGAGGGGAGATTGCTACCATTCAGAGTGGCAAAGGAACTATTTGGTTTTGGAGGACAGTCACAGATTTGCAGGTATATTAAGTTTATTACTTTTTGATATCACTTCTGGTTTATTTTGTGGTGTATGGATATCCCTATAGTTGATGGTTAGATTCAGCTGGGTGAAGATGATAGCAAAAAATTTTAGAGGTTTAAGGGTTAAGGAGAAAATATGATTGTTATAGAGACCGGTGTCAGTTAATATTAACCGTGGTCGGTCATTTGGTAACCGTGGTTGGTCAGGAAGTGACCGGTGTCAGTTAGAGGAAACCATGGTCGATTTGGTCACAAGTTTAATAGTAGTGTTTATTTACCATTTTTTAGATGGTGCCCTTGTTTTGCTTTCATCTTGGTTGATTGTGCAGAGTATGTTGATGACATGTATGCTGGTATTTGAAATATTTATTAGTAGCATGGTTATTTGTTATTGACATTGATGAGCACAGGATTTATATTCAGCTTTTGGAGTTAGTCAGTGACATACTTGGAACTTTTGGAGAGCTGGTGATATGGATGGATGTATAAGTGAGTTTATACATGTGGATAGATTCAGTTTTTTGAGTCTATGATGATGCAAATGTTTTCTTTACACATGGATGCTTTGAGCATGAGTGGCGGATGTTTGTAATTCCTCTTGATTACTATGTTACTCCTTGAGAGATTTTATCTATAGATGATTATCTTTGACATGTTGTTTGTTTATGTATGGTTGGATTTGCAAATTGCAGTGTTTGGATTCTTTGAGTTATGTAGGTTTGATCAGTTGCAGGTAGAACTCATTTGGGTTGTCTTTACCCATGATCTTGTTTTGCTTTCACATATTCTAGTTTGACTTGTCTTTGTCAATTACATTGGTGGTTGCATGGAGACATGGATAGATGGATGGAGAACATGGTTAGTTTTACATGTATGGCTATGGATGTGATTGAGGCTCAGAACTTTAGTTTGAGTGGGAGCTCTTGCAGTTGTGTTAGTCATGATGGTTCACTTGTTTTCTTGATACCAACAATTGGTAGGGGAAAGGAGCCAGTCATCGTGAATGATCCAATGACCGTGAGTAGTTATGTGAAACAAAGTACCAATAGTTGTTTGAATTAAAGTTAAAAATGAAATAAAAACTAGCCAATAAAGTAAGTCACATCAAATCACATCAATAAATGAACCAATGAAATCATAACACATAAACAACCCATAAAAGGTGATTTTATTCTCAACTAATGGGTTGCCTTAAATTCCTTTGTATTCAAAAGTACTTATTTTAAATCCCTTAAAAATATATTCTTCACATATTCAAAAATTTTGAAAGAAAATCTGTATATTAAAAAAATCATGCTCTTTAAAAGGGTATTTTTTTTAAAAAAAATTATGATTTTTAAGTGGCTCTAACAACCTCCCACATTATGATTCACGATGACTGGGTCCTTTCCCCTATGGTGTTATGATTCAGTGGGAGCTTGAGGCTTGGTGTCACGGATCAGTTGTAGCTTTTTGTAGGTTTGGTAAGTCATGGTTTTATCTTCTTTGGTTTTGAGAATATATTTTTATCTTCTTAGTTTTATTTCTGAGAGAATTATTGAAGGAAAGAATAGATGGTCTTCATGGTGTATAGAGGACGGTGATGTACAGGTACAGGTACAAAGGTTCAACAACTTATCTCCAAGTGGGAGATTATTAGGTTGTTGAGATAAATATCTTCACTGGAACATGCGTTACAAATTTGTTGGAATATACAGCAACCGTCATCAGAGCAAGGGGGAACCAACATTGGTTACCCAGGACCGACATCGGTCAGGAAGGACCGACATTGGTCAAAGCAAGTAGGAACCGGCCGCAGTTAAGGCTAACCAGCGTTGGTTACCTATGCGATGATGTTTTAATTAACTCTCGGGAATTAAATCTATCTTTAGCATTAAAGTAAATTTATTGGATGTAATCGCATGGAAAATTTCCCTAAGTTTATATACGCATATATAAGCATGAAAGTTAAGGTTTAGTAGGAGAGTTAAGAGAAGAATTGAATTAGATCATTGATTCTTTTAGATTGTGAGGATGAAGAATAAAAAGAGAAAGAAAGAACAGGTTACATGAAGACAAGTCTCCATGGGGAGAAGCTGAATAGAAGGAAAGTGCAGGTACACTGTTGGCGAGAAGATGGCACTGTATTTCCTTTGTATTTTTTAGTCTCATGTAATGGATTGCATACTATGCAAAGCACTTAGGGTTTCTTCTTGTTAGATCCACAGGTTGTTGTGAGATCTTGTTATTGCTCATTCTTGTAGATCCACATGTAGTGAGATCTTGTATTATAGATCCATGTGATCAAGCTTAGTTACACAGTGGCAGATGTAGGGTATCTTCAAGTATGTGAGATCTAGTGGTGTTTCAGAGGCACGGTTGTAGTGCAGTCAGGTAGATATGGTTAGAGATATGGAGGAGACATGGGTGGTGGTATGGAGGCATGGTTCAGTGTACTCAGGCAGATCCGACTGGAGGTCTGGCAGGAGGAGATACTCTTGTAGAGATACATGTACTCTTGTGTAGAAGAGTTGGTTTGTAATCTCTTGTTATGTTATATATATGAGATCTCTATCTTTGGTGGATGTAGACCACATTGGGTGAACCACGGTACATGCTTGTTATGTGTGTGTACTTTTGTGTGATTTGGATTATTCTAGTTTATACTTCCATTGTTGTAGATTTTGTGGGGCTTATTAGATCCCTATTTGCATGTTTGAATTTAATATTCTATAGTTACAAATGTTTCTGCATAGACCCATCCCCAACACAACTCCTGCGGGTGAGTTTCACTCATTTCATTCACTACTAGACCCAGTGGTTCCTAGTAATCCCTTTCTTTCTCCAATTCTTCTTTGAGTTCCTGCATCCTATTTGTTTTCACACACATGTATGTGAAAATATTGACTACCTATTAGAGCACTGTCTTCCCCTTTTCAAAAATTGAATTGATCCTTTCATTATTATCTTGCCCCTACAATGTGAACTCATGCATCCTCTTTATAGATTATGTATTAAAGCTGTTGATGGGTGCAACTTCTTCAATGAGGATTTTCATGGCATTGGGATCAATTAGGTGTTGCACATAGGATGAAAGGGTTCACACATATTCCATCTTCTTCTTATATTCCTTATTCCTTACCTCCATATAAGCAGAAGATTGCTGATACATATGTAAATTCCCTTCATGAGTTTTCAATCCAAGTTGAATCGTGCTCATCTCATAATCGGCTGGTGTCATCTCATCTATCGGCTTGATCACCTTTAGTCGAGCTACTTCAATGTATTGATTTCATGTTTTTCTGTTGTAGAATCACAAGGACATATGCACAGACTTTCTTTTATTTCCTTTAGTGAGTGAGGTAATTGCTGATAGATCAGGGGCTACCTCTTGTTGAATAGTACGGGTTTCAGGGGTAATTTTTTCCTACATAAAAGGGAACTTCTCCTCAAAATTAGGTTTTATGATAGATGCATCAACCATTCCCTTCTCTGGAAGAGGAGGCACATCTTGGATGAGGGAGACATTAGTGTTAACAAGAGGTGAGGCCTTCTGTGGTCGTTCAAAGAATTGGTCTTGAACTACCTTCTCTCCCTTCACTTGTGCTTCTGCCACTGGATCTTCTTCTTGCATTGTTGTAACTGATACTTTTTCCACCCTAGATTTATTTGGTGACCTCCCATGAGAAGAAGTCTCCAATTATATGGATCTTCATTTAGAACTTGTTCCAGAATGTCTTGAACTTGAGGAAACTTCCACATCTCTTGATGATGACTGATGAGAGGCTTGTTTCTGACCTTCGAGCATACCTCGTGATTGAATGATCATGGTTTTATTACTCTGAAACCAATCCCTCGTTATCTTGAAAACATTATCAATTCGAAAGCATCCTTTATATCCCATGATTCATAAAAGTACCAGTTTACTTAAGGAAATGGAGAAATGTTGATTGTCATTTACTCAGGATCATACATCTCTGTCCCATCATCCTACAAAATATCTTCGTACCAAGACAACTTGAATTTATTCATTTCATTGACTATCATCCTCATATGATATTTTCCCCATACTTCATATTCATTAGCATAATTAGCCCAAAATTCCTCAATTTGTTAATGGTGCAAGTCTGGAAAGTGGAACGAGTTAGGATCATCTCAGATGTCAGAATCAGGTCAGGCGGTGTAGGAATGCAAAGTCAAATGAGCAAAGGAAACCTCAAGATGAGATGCACATCATTTGCATTATTAGATGTGAATACCCTGACAGAGATGGGAAATTAGATCAACTTCTTCTTCCTGCTCCTGAGTCTATTGTTTACCTGTATGATTTTCCTATAGAGCTTAAATAATACAATTTTTATGCCAAGGTACTTGGGAAACCTTAGCAGAGCTTGGTTGAAGCCGACAACTCGTACATAGGAGAAGGGTGATAATTGGATGAATTAAGAGACATATTTATTGATTAAGGATGTTAGTTGTGGTGAAATATTTTCCTCCAAATCACCCTCCAAGTTTCATACCACATAAATCTTGAATGCATCATTCATGCGAGTGAAGTGCCTATGGATTTCTTCCATCACCAACTACGGAAGTTTCTCAAATGCAGGAACCTTGGAGGAAATGTTTTGCGTGAGATCCAATCCTTTGAACGATCTTGAGCTAGCGAGAAAATAGAATAAGTAAGAATTCATGTGGAAATTCTCTGTCATGGGCACCTAAAGCAATTTTAGATACATGTTATCACTCATTATCTGCCCCTAGTCAATTCTTTTCTTTTTTTCAGTCACTTTCAAAATTAAAAGGCCCATCCATTATTGAAAGTCTCTCATGTTCGCTTCTCCCATCATCCTGTTGAGGAGGGTGACTTCATTTGAATATCGCTCGTGAAACTGACACCTTGGAAGGGTCTTGGGCATACTTGAGGGATTTCTCCCTATCTTCATCCACGATGCAATTGCAACCCCTTGTACATATGCATCCATCATTTCCCAGTCGTGCAAGGCATTTTCCTTTGAGATGAAAACCATGTTAGGTAATTTCGAGATTTGTAGAGTGAGTGAGATGGTTCTGGGACTAATGACTACCACTTTCATTCCATTTTCGGCTCGAATTGTTCTCGTTTTGGGCTCATAGTGGTGTGAGCAAGACAAGACTAACTCAAAGAATTGTATAAACATGGGGTGTCCTACAGCTACAAATAATCCACTTGTGAATACTTGATCCTTAATCTTCCCTCTTTCCTTGGTTGTCATGTGATCCCTTAGGTCATTTAGGTCCATATATGATACATCATTGTCCTCTATCTCATACTCAGAAGTGAAAGGTTGTACTAGCTTCTATCCTATCCATTTGTACTTCATGGTTTCTTCAGAAAAATCAATTTACTATTTTTAGTAAGTATGAAAAATCAACTCCTTCGAACCTCAATTGGATGTGACAACTCGAATTCCCCTTTCTCCCTGCATTCTTATCACCTTGGACCAATTTTCTATTTTTAGCAGGTGCTCATGAAACCACTTACTATTTTTATCAGGTGTCAATCTTGGATCAAGATGACCATTTTGATGAATTTTTGACTACAATACCTCTTCTGTGTTCACCATCTCCTTCACAATTTCTTCAGTTAGTGACTTTCCCGAAATAGCAGTCCCATATGTAAAAGAGTTTTTATTTTTAGAAAGAAAGCTTTTGGTGGTTGGATCTCAACGGAATGATGTTTTCTAATATGGGTTTTTTCCCAATATCACCCCTCTAAAATCTTAGACTTACCCGATCAATGGTTTGGGAGATTTTAAAATTTCAAATTTTTACCTGGCGGCACCTCTGTGCACGACAGCCATTAACAGACCTTAAAAGTTGCAGGTATGGTTTTTTACTCCATTTGTGACCAAAAAAAAATTGTTTGTTTTTTCTTCTAGTTTCACTGGTGAAACTTCTCTTCAAACTATTTTTCGATTTGACGGGAAATTAGATTTTTGTCTTCGTAGAGCTGAGAGAGAGGTTTCTTCACTGTGAAAAATTATTGCTATGGATGGGAGGTCTATTATGGGGGTTTTAATGGTATCTAAAAATTATGAAGATAGATAACAATTTCATCTTGATCCATGCACTGTTTTGCTAGATATGTTGGTTTCTTTGTTTCACGACAATGAGAGTTTCTGAGGGGCAATTAGATCTCCCATGTTGCTTCTTCTCTGGTTCTTGAATCTGTATTTTTTCTGAAATATTTGTGTTCTTATAGATTGGAGGGTTTATTTTCAATGGAAGATTTGGTTCCACGTACAGAAATGGTGTATGGAGCTTCTGAACAACAATGGAGAGAGTGAGCAGTGTGAAAAGCTATAAAGAAGAAGCGATGGGAAAGAAAGTGGAAAGAAATATTTAAAGCATTACAAAAAAATACAAAGTAGGGGTGGAGTGAATTTGTATGTCCCTCATGTTCCTTAATAATTAAGGGATGAGAGGGACATTAATATTCACATCGTACCTCATCGCGACACATGGCGGAAATCCAACGGCTAAGCATTTAGGCCAAAAGCAAGCTAGAAGCACCTGGGGGCTGGAAAATAGTCGTATGAGAAACCAGGAGGCATTACTTGGGCTGGAAACATTTTCATGTCCCCTATATCCCTCAAAATTAAGGTAAATGAGGTTCATCAATTTTCACAGTGCGCCTAGTGCTAACACTTGGAAAAGATCCGACATCTATCCATTTCACTCCACTAGCTCCTAGGGCCTAGAAAATTACACTTGAGGGGGTCACATGGATGACCTTGAGCCTTCTTGGGGCTAGGAATATTTTCATGTCCCTCATGTACCTTTTCCAAATGGACATAAGGGTTATCAATTTACACATTACACCAGAAGCTGCCACTTGTCACGATCTGGACGATTGAGGGAATGAGCTCCGACAAGCACCTAGGGGCTGAACTGGCGATCCAAGAGGTCCCATGTGTGACCAAAGGGATTATTGGGGCTGGGAAAATTCTCTTTTCCCTCATGTACCTTAGCTTGAGGGATGAAAGGGACATAAAATTGTGCCAGGCTCCTGGAGCTGACACGTGTCCTCTCCCAAATTTGTCTAACTGCGAGAACTCACCTTGAGGGCAACTTGAAACGACAATATCTTGAGCTCCCGATGGAATTTTTTGGAAAAAAATTATATGATATTGACTGAAAATTTCCTTATGAATCCAATGGTGAGGGCTTAATATATTTATTCCTCCATTTAAGCCCTGAAAATTTGATTTTTTATTTGCCTCCCTAGTTATGCATTGAAAAAACTAGTTATAAACCTATTGTGACAAAGTGTTGTGAAAAAAATGATTTCACCATATTATAGAGATTTGAATTCCCTTTTTGAATATATTTTTTTTTTCTCTTAACTACATCTATAGCTTTCAGAATCACCTCCCAAATCTCAGTAACTCTTTTGATCTTATGCACTGCCTAGGCCTGTGAACCCTATTTTTTGTGAAATTGTTCCAACTCCTCCAAATCTTTCCTGAACCTTTCCAAATCTCCTCCATGATGTTTATAGACCTTAAATTCACGTCCATGTTAGATTTGGCTTCTCTGTTTCACTCCACGGTGTTGCACCCACCCTATGAAGATTAGTGGTAGCCCTTCCTAACACTGCCTAGAGATAGCATTTTCTGAGAAATCCTAAAATCATCTAGGGGTTGACTTGAATTTCCTAAATCACCTAGGGGACTGAATTAACATCAACTAGGAGGTCACTGGACTGATTAGGTAGACTCGGGGTGCCTCAGAATGGTAAAACTTGAAAGTTTCAACATAGGGGTATAGTTGTCATGCTCGAAAATTGTCAATTTTCTTGTTGCACATTTGCATGACAACATCTGGATCTAGCTTGGGGACATGGTATGGACTGAGCACACAAAATACATGACATGAAGAATCCCAAAATCTCAACTTTACAATACAAAGACCAGTGCCTTATCCATTGGGCCCTACAGATTCATGTACAACTTACGAGAGGGAGATAACAAGAAGAACACACACACAAAAAAAATGAAAAGGAAACACACAACACACAATAGGAAAGGAAACACATGCAACAGAAAGGGAAACACACCTAACAATCACCTATGGTACAAGGCAGGGGACAACCCACTTTCACTGATGATATAAATTTAGATATTTCCCACTGTGACACAATTCCAGCAGGCGTTCCATCCAAATATGAGAGTAGAAAAACGTTTTCACCGCAAGCTTCATGGATCTGGAATGGGTCGAGCCATAATGAATCAAAATTTTCATGGCTGCCTTTTGGTTCCCTCCTTTTTTCCCATAGTAGGACAAGGTCTCCAACTTTGAATTCTCTCGCCTTGGCCTTCTTGTCAAAGATATTCTTCACCTTCAGTTGATGCTCTCTGATATGGTCCACCACTCAGAGTCTATTTTCTTCTAGCTTCTCAAGAAAAAGGATCCTCTTGTCAATGGAATCCTTGTACTGTCCATCTTCTATTCCCTGGAGTAACCTTAGAGTTGGAATTTCAACCGTGATGGTAATTTTTTCTTCAACTCCATATAGAAGTTGGAATGGTGACATACCTATTGCCTTTTTAGGACTGATCATGTCTGCCCATAATGTATCATACAACTTTTTGTGTCAATTCCTTTAGTTTCCATCCATGAGCTTGCATAAAATGGTCACAATGTTCTTGTTTCTTGATTTGGTCTGACCATTTCCATGTGGATAGTAGTCTGATGAGTTAGACAGGGAGATTCCATAGCTGTAGAAAAACTCAATCAACTCCCTTGAAGAAAAATAGGTAGCATTTTCTACTACAATATTTTGTGGCACTCCAAAACGTACTATGATATTCTCTTTAATGAAATTGCATACTGTTTTGGTGTTATCTTGCTTGGCCGAAGATGGATTCCACCCACTTTTTGAAATAATTTGTCACTGTGAGCACATAGGTGTGCCCAGCGCTTTGAGTGAGGATTCAGAACATCGATGAAATCTAGCCCCACTGCTGAAATGGTTCTTCAATAACAACTGGTTTGAGTGGTAGTGCTACAAGTTGTGGTCTCACAATGAATTTTTGACATGATTCACACTTAGAAACCCATTCTTGAGCATCTGTGAAGAGGTTAGGCCAATAATACCTTCCTCGGAGGATCTTATGTGCAATGACCATACTGAAAAGTGCCCGCCACACACTTGGTCATGGTATGCTTTAAGCAACTTCTCTTGTTGTTCTTTGTCTACACATTTGAGAAAGCATCCATCTAGGCCACTTTTGTAGAGCGCATGGTTCGAGATCACAAACTTTGTTACCTTAAGCTTGAGTGTTCTCCTTTGTTTGTAATCAAGATGAGGAGGGCATTCTCCATAGGTTAGATAATAGGAAATATCGGTATACCACTCATCAGTAGTGGTTATGAAGAGAAATTATGGATTATCTTCAAAACAAGATGAGAAAACAAAGTCTTCTTCACCATGTTGAGCTTTGAGAGCTTCATCTTTAGTGATCAATCTACACAAGCCATTTCCCCATACCAAATTAGAGGGCCAGATTTCCAAATCATACTCTTGAATATTTGTAACCTAGTTTCCTCTTTTAGCTCTAGGATCTTGTTGTGTCAAGATAGACTTGATTGCACTGTCCAGGGACCATCACCACCGTATGAGAGTTAAGTATGTAAAATATGAATTTTTTACATCCTTGACCACTGCATAGGCATGTTTCTCCAATTGGCTATAGTTTAGTTCATGCTTTTTCAATGGGCAACTCATGAAAGCAATGGGTGCTTCCACACCTTCATCATTCTTTTGGACAAGAACAACAGAGAGCGTATGTTCTGATGCATAGCAATACATGATGAATTATTTATTGAAATATGGAGATATGAGAGTAGGATCTTTATCAATGGCTTTCTTGATCTCTTCAAAAGAATACTTTCCCTTGTCATTCCACTTGAAGCTTGTTTGAGGTTTCATCATGGTGGTGATGTGCTTTGTCAATTCTATAAACTCTGAAATGAAGTAGTGTAGAAAATTTACCTTACCAAAGAAGGAATGGAATCCTTTCTTGCTTGTGGGAAGAGATAGTTCTTGGATTACCTTCACTATTTCTGGGTCAATGTGTACTCCATTCTTTTTCACATATGCCTAAGCAACTTGCCTTTTGTAACTCCAAAAATGCACTTTTTTGGGTTCAAGGATATTCCATGCTTTCTACATTTTGTAAGTACCTGTTCCAATGGTGAATATGGTCTCCCCTCTTTTTTGAGAAGACTGTGAGATCATCTAGGTATATGAAAATAAAATGCTTCAAATATTTAAATTATGGGTCCATCACCCTTTGGAATGTAGCTCTTGCATTGATCAGGCCAAAAGGCATTTTGTTGTATGCAAAATTTCCCCAAGGTGTTGTGAAGGTTGTCTTGGTATGATCCTCCTCTACCACTTTGATTTGATTATACCCCGAGAATCCATCAAGAAATGAGAGCATTTCAGATCTGGTGACCATCTACAAAATGTGATCCATGACCGAGAGGGGGTAATTATCTTTCAATGATGCCTGGTTCAAGTTACCAAAAATCTACACATATTATTATTTCGCCATTCTTCTTTTGCACTGGCACAATGTTCACCACCCATGTGGAATGATGGATGGGAAAGATGATCCTTGCATTGAGCATCTTCATCACTTCCTCCTTGATGGTATCAGCTAATTTTTGGGTTGTATGGCCTTTTTTTTCCTGAATGGCTAGGCATCTAGCTTCAAGGGGATTGAGTGATGCATTTCCTTCAGTTGGAAGGATTTGAGCTCATCATAAGAGTAGGCCAAGACATCTGAATATTTCTTGAGTAATGAAACAAACCTTCTCTTCTCCTCGGGTGAACAACACTTTCCAATGTTGACCATTCTCAGGTTCTCTGGGGTACCAATGTTTTCTTTTTCAAAATCAGCTAGGCATCAGGAAGATT
Organism: Taxus chinensis; assembly: GCA_019776745.2. Taxonomy (NCBI): domain Eukaryota; kingdom Viridiplantae; phylum Streptophyta; class Pinopsida; order Cupressales; family Taxaceae; genus Taxus; species Taxus chinensis. The sequence continues at coordinate 535,232,947 of CM034155.1, read as the reverse complement.
GCTTTTCTTTATCTTGAATGAATCTATCGTGCTTATCATAGAGCTCCTCCACAGAAACTAGGCCTTTAGGAATCTTGTTTCCTTTCAATTTGATCACTCCCTCTTCATCAACTCCTTTGATTCCTTCTTTATCCTTCCTGCTACTACTTCCTGATGTGGATTCTCACTCCCTTCAAAGAAGATATTATTGAAATTGTCTCTTTACTCCAAGAATGTCAGAATATGATTATCGTCATTGAAGACTTGCCAATGGTTTGCATTATCTTGTACACTAGGCTGAACACCATCTCAATGGTCACTTTGTCTTTACCAAAAGAAGGATGAGGTGTCACTAGGGAAGATGACACTACAAGGGAATCAACCTTTTCATTCTTTTCTCATGGAACAGACTCGATGTAAAATGCATCAAAAGATTCAATGCAATCCCATACTCTATTTCTATAATGATCAGAGTCTTGAATTTTTTCACATGATATTGCTGTCAGAATTGCTTTACTATCACCTCTGCATCACCTTGGTATTTCATCTTCTTGATTCCTATATCTTATACTATTCCCATTCCCAAGAGGAGAGGATTCATACTTTTCCATGTTATTTGTATTATCAAATTGTAGCTTGTAGGAAAATGGGTACAATTCTTTCTAGAAGGAGAGCACAACACCACACCTGCTCCTGAACCTAACTAGAGTGACTACCATCAAATTCCATTGTCCAAACTTGATCTTCTTCCTCCTCCATAAGAAATGGAAAGTTCTCATCTTTTTCTGATGTGAGGAAGTAGTTTCCTAGCCCGTTGTCTTGAAATAGAATTGTTTGCTCTTGGATCATTGGAAATTTTCATACTATGTACTTCATCTTCCTGACTGGAAGAAATTTCTTCATTTCACCTTTTACTGGAATAGTTATAGATGACCAATCCATTTTGATTTCTCCACCCAAATCTCTGCAAGAATATTTCAGCTCAGTAGCATCCCAAAGGATGTTGGAATGTATGTTATCGAGATAGTAAGGAGCACCCTTTTCTTTGGGAAATCGGCTAGTGCTACCCGTGCATCCTTGATTCTTCCTATCAACGGTACTTGTTTAGATTCTAAAGAATAATAAGAGCCATTTTCTTGGGTCAAGGCGAGGCCTAGATATTTTTAAACTTTGATTGGCATTACATTGTCAGAGGCTCCAAAATCTATGATGCAATTATTGAGTTGAAAGCCTTTAATGAGGAGTGACAGGTAAAAGGGTTTAACTTTGTTGGTTTTGGAGGCAATGAGGGCTAGCATGTTTTGTGAAGGTGGTGTGGATGGTGTTGGAAGTAGGCCTTTGGAATTAGCATTTGATTTAATGGAACTACCACCATAGACTATATATAAAAACCTATCAAATTGGGAAGGGTGTGTCTATAGGTATTATAGCTCTATGATTTGGACTTTAGTTTTGCTTATAGTTTCCCCATAATCAAATGGGGTTGTGGTGGGAAATGTTGAGGTTATGGGGATGATGAAAGATTTACATGGTGAGGATTTAGCTACTTTGGGAGTTGGATTTTCTTTCATAGGTGTAGTAGTTGGCTTGGTGGAAAGTGAGGCCACAACTTTTGATGGAACCTTAGATGTTTTTGTAGGAATTAAACTCCAAGAATAATTAGTTTTAGAAAATTCAGAACTATGAGAAGGATTATAAGACTTACTTGGCATGGTAATGTGATCATTGCTAACTAATGGGTCTAGTTTCTCTTTAGCTGACTCCATCAAAGGTGGCAATGATGATCCTCTTCTGATGATTTTGTGTTGTGGGAATTTCATAGAATGATGTTCTTTCTTTTCTTTTTCTTTCACTGCAGAAGTTGAGGATAAGGCACCTTTTTTGCCCTGTGCATGAGTGAAAAATGCACATGAGAAGCTTAGAGATTCTTCTTCATCATCATCTTCATCTTCATCTCCATCAATGTACTCAAGTAGGCCATTGTGTGTGTCACCATCAAATTACTCGGCCTAGAGATAGTAATCGTCATCACCTGCATATTCTTCTTTAGGTTTTTCCATTTCCACTTCCTCCTCTAGTTCTTTAGTGTCACAAGCAGAATTGATTGGTGGTGCTTCTAGAGCAAGCCTACAGGGAAGTAGAGTGATGTTTGGTCTATTAGGAGGATTTGGCTTCCTTAGAGTGCTCCACATTTTGATCTGAAACAACTGTTTATTTAAGGCAACCAAATCATTTTCCATTTTTTGGAACATTGGGTTTGTGGTGATTGAGCCTAAACTCTGGCCTTTTTGCTTTCCATTTGGGCCTTTCACTTTACCAGACAGGATCAAATCATCGTCTATTTCTATCGCAAAGTCTTGAGCTTCCCTCAGAGTTGTTGGTTGGGATAGTCTGAGGAAGAAACCTACTTCTGATGACAAGGCATTGATGAAGAATCTCTTCAAATTATTTTCAGAAGGCACCACATCTTTAGAAATTCTTCTTATCACCCTGTTATATTTTTCTACGAAGTCTTTCATCGATTTAGAAGTTTATTTCTTCATTTGAACCAATTATACCAAGAGATTCGGGTAGTCCTCTATGGTCTAGAACCTATGTTCAAATTCACTTATTATATCTTTCCAACAAGTGATAGACCTCAGGTGTAGCATGTAGAACCATTCAACATATTTTTCTTGAAGTGATTCAACAAAGAGTCAGACTGACACATCTTCGTGTTCAATGCCTAACACACTGCAAGCAGCGATAAATGATGTTACATGTTCTTCGGGAAGTTGAGAACCATCCCATCTTAATTTTGGGAATTTTTCCCTTGAGCCTTTTGGTATCTCATGGAGTTAATGAGTAAGGGCAAGTGGTCTAGTGTTTCCATCCCACGGTACATTTGTCCTATGTTGTTCATGATAATGATCTACCATCTTGTTTCTGATTCTAGCTTCCAACCTTTCTAAGGTGTCAGCTTCAGATGTTTTTCTTGGGTCTACTTCAGTTTGAGCTCTTTCAATCTCTTCAATTTGAGCTCTTACTTCTGCTTCAGCTCTTGCTTCTCTTTCTCTAGCTTCTTCTTCGGTCTCTACATCATTGAAATCCTCAATATTCTCATTAATATATGGAAAATCAACATCCAATGGATTGACCACGCTCGGGCTCCAAATGTGACTGGTTATGTGACAGAGGGGAGACCTATGATTTCTTAGCAGCTCTTGTTTTCTTTGAAGTTCTTCAAAAATAGGATCGATTTGACCTCCTTGTCTTTGTTTTTGGGTGTACCTTCTATCCGCCATCTTTGAAGTTTATACTCTTTTTTGCGGGGCTCGAATTTTTCTTTGACTTTCCAATTCAGGAGCACATTCTTCTTCAAGGTCAAGCACTCTCATGGCAATGAAGTATTGATTGAAACTTCACTTGTTATGCCAAATAGCCTCTCACAAATCTAAAGCAATATCCTCTTAAATGTGGAAGATTAGCTCAACTCTTTTAATAGGAGGATTGACCGGAATAGCCATGGTTTAAAGACATAAGGTTCGGGTGGCTATTCAAATTCTAGAAATATTCTTTTTTGAATTTTTGAATTTTTTGATTTTGTTTTTATTTTTCAAGGTCTTTTTTTGGGTGCAGATGTTGTTAAATCTGTCCCACAGAGGGCGCCAAAAGCTGTTGGCAAGAAATATTTTTGGGGGACAAAATTTTGGATTTCTTGTCAATGTTGTAGGAATTTAAGTTCCTATACTTAACTAGTAAAACTATCATCTATGCATGTGCGAGCGAAGTGAGTTTTCTTCGGGTCAGCCTTATGGCCAGGGATCCAACATGGGCACTCCACTGACCCTGTGGTAAAGCTTACAAATATCTGCAAGAGAGGAATTTTCGAGGATAGTGGGAAAGGGAGTGAGAATGTTAGATAAGGAAAACTAATGTTACAAGTAGAAAACTAGAGACTTGCATACACCAGTTAGAAGTTTCATCACTTGTACTAAAATTAAGAAAGAAACAAATCTATATAACAACAACAAGACCAAATAGAATTTAAAGAGCACAAAGTATCAGTAAACTCCTTAGTCAAAAAAGGCTAGAAAATCCTTCTTCTTGTATTGATGCTCAAGAAGAAATTATACATAGCATAAGAATGGAAGACATTTGAGAATAAGGAAAAATGGAAGAAATTTTTCTCTCTTTGTTCTCTTCATAAGGATATCTCTCGCAAGAATTCACAAAAAACAATTTAGAGGTATAAGAATATTTTCAAGAAGACCCTCAAATGAGGAGCTTGCTACAATTTATAGAAGAGAAGGAAACTCTTCATCTTCCCAACGACTTTTTCAAATACCATATTTTGAAATTAGACTATTCATATTCCAATTAAATATTTAAGTCTATTTTATAAAAACAAGGCGACTTAAAGTTTACATTATGTTTCTAAAGTCACTTAAACATATATCAAAAAGTGCAAACCCCAACGCAAAATTATAACATTGAAGAGAGAGAGAGAGAGAGATTTTGGTGAGAAGAGAGAGAAAGAGGGGGAAGAAGAAGAAGGGAAAAGGAAGAAAGAATAAGGAAGAAGAAGAATTATGCAAAAGAATGAGCCAATGCAGTGGATTTAATCTTGCTCCTTGAATGGTCTCCATCTCACGCTGCTAAGAAGATCTTCGTCTCTCCACATTCTTTACTGAAATGAGTTTTTGATGGTTCCACTTTGTCATCCTGAGGAATAAAAACACATCTTAAGGTCTCTGTCCATCCATCAAACACACTATTGATATATTTGCACTTCCTGAACCATGATGGACATTTCTTTGTGATAAGTGTAATGGCAACCCGAATCTATGAGAGGAATTCAAGGGTATCCTTAGTGAAGGATAATGGATTTACTTCTTCTTTCTTCAAGTATTCCTCTAATAGAATAATCAAATCATCAAAAATTGTGTCTTCTCCCAGTGCAGGTACACCAAACTTCTAGATTTGACGATTTATACTATCCTGTAATTTGTATAATTGTTCCTCCTTTTCGTCTAACTTAGTCATGGCCTTATTGAGTGTTTCAAACCTGATTTTGAAGGCCCTTGTGCATACGTGTGACAAGTATTCAGAAGGAGTTCCAAAAACATTTTTATTGAACTTTCACCCAACACAAAGAGGTGGTCAATGAACCACCCCCCTGGCAGGGCGGTGGTCACAGGACCATCGGCCTGTGTAAGGCAGCGGATTTCAGCACTTTCAATGGAAAAATAAATCCGTCTGTATAAAAGAACCAGCTTTGAAATTTAATAAAATCTAAGTTTAAAACCACAAAAAGTTAACTTCCAACAACTAAAAATGAGTTGAAATTAAGTGTTAAAGCTCTCAAATCTTGTTTTTGGCACCAAAATGTGTAAGATTTTTAGATTAAAGAAAATGGGTTTTTTCCCTATTTGTTGAACTCAAAACAAGATATGGTTTTATTAAAATACAAAACAGATCCCTTATATGATATCTACATTAATCAAATGGGCAATACTACAATAGTGAAAACTTTACAACTAAAGCCATGAAATTTTTTCCATGATTTCTCTTCTTGATCTCATGGCTCTTCCTCTTTCTCCTTTCACTAAAACCTGCAAAACAAAAATGAGAAAATAAGACAAAGGAATGAATAAGAATAATCCATAGAGATGTTTAGGGTTAGTGTGAAATCCCTAAGATCTAAGGGTTTTGGACCAACCCTACAAACGTTAGGTGAGAATTAGGTGGAAATATGCCTTAAATGAAATGCATGCATAAATTTTGAATGGGGCCACTTAAGGGATGTTAGGAGATAAGTTAATTGTGACCTTAATGTTTAGTTGGTGACTTTTAAAATTAAAGTTCCCTTGATTCTTGTAATTAAGTAAATCAATTTACTCAAGGGTAATTAGACAACATTTAATTTAGGTTTATTTGTATTTAACTTAATGGGAGGGTAAGTTTGGACTTAGCCCTAGAATAATAAATTAATAAATGACATTAGAACCATGTTACTAAACTAAATACAAATCGTTCAAGGGGATTTTATGCTGATTTAGAGAATTAAATAATATTAATTAAACGTTAATTAAAATAAATAAAATATTAAATCATGAATTAAATTAAACCTAGTTGAAGGTATTCCAGTCATAACCTGGTTTAAACCAAAAAAAATGTAATTTTTTGAACTAATCTTTGGGTTTGTCTTGGGTTTTGTGTGGGAAATTTGTGCACGTTACACTTGAACTACATGCTCTCCCTCAGCTTGTGCTTATTCCATTGGATATTCTTCTCGCATTGTTGCAACCAAGCCTTCTTCTACCCTAGCTTTTTTTGGTGACCTCCCATGATAAAAAATATCCAATTCTATGAATCTTCATTTAGAACTTGTTTCAGAATGCCTTGAACATGAAGTAACTTCCACGGCTCTTGATGATGACTGATGAAAGGATTATTTTTGACATTACAAGTTGTCAATGCGACTATACTACCGCAAATATTACAGAAATTACAGGATGTCAATGTGGCTATACATGGTGGAGCAGTTGGGGCATGACCTAGTCAACATGATAGGGAGCCATCACATGAAGATTAACACCGTTCAAGGCACAAAGATGAGCATAGGGAAGAAAAATGCCGTGTGGAGTCAGCTAGAGAAGATTCACCTCAAAGGGGACATGGAGATGGGGTTTCACGACACAGAGATAGATCTAAGAGCCATAGGCCGAGCGATGAGCATCCAGAGAGGCCAAGGGGTCGACAGTCATCAGCTGTAGATCATATCAAGGAGATCTTGAAGCTCTGCCCATCTCATTATTCTTGCAATATAGGAGGTTTTTAGGCAGAGGCTTAGTATGTGAGCTTGAGCAGGTGCTTCAAGCTTTGCCCATGTACTAGAAACATGAAGGCTTGTATTCCGATTCATCTTCTGAGGGATAGATCAGGTTTCTAGTGGAGTGAGGAGAAGAAGCTCCACATATACTTTGAGATAGTCACTTGGGAGCTCTTTGAGAAGCAGTTTAGGAGCATATACTTATCCAGGAGGTTTATTCAGTAGAGGATAGATGAGTTCCATGACCTGCATTAGGCATCCATAGACAGAAGTAGAGTATAAGAGTTAGTTTCTAGACTTGCTTCAGTATGTCGACTACATGCAGGATAAGTAGGGTTAGGATCCACATGTTCATCAGGGGCCTAAACTTGGATTTGGGAGGTGCAGTACACATTCATTGTCCGAAGAACTTATCATAGGTCATTAAGAATGCCTACATTGCAGAGGATACTAGGGGAAGACATAAAAGGCCATGGATAGAGTGTGGAGACGTATTCAGAAGATGTATGATAGTAGGTCAAGGAGTCAGCTCTTCCTCCTTGTAACAGACATGGTTCTACACAGTCCTCATTCAGGCCACCATAATAGTCACCTTAGCAGCAACAAAAATAGACTCATCCACTGTTTAGACCCCCAAAGATATTTGACACTCATAAGGGAAGTAGTATGAGGCCTCCCCCTGGGGGTCCCATCAGGACACAAGGAGTTCTTAGAGATCAATCAGAAGAAGCCCATCAGAAAAGACCACAATAGTCCATAACAGGATCATCAGGATCCATGACACAAACCAGTACAATACATGTTGGATCTACATCTCATTAGAGAGGACCAAGTAGTTGTTATGGATGTGGTGCATCTAGACATCATTGGAGAGAGTGCCCTCATAACCATAATAACAAGGATTAGACACCAATTTTAGATCCTATAGTTGGCATCATGGGACCTAGCCATCAGATCTATGCAGCGGTCGAGAACCACCAAGCAGAGCATCAAGGAATAGTGATCGAGAATATAGGTAGCATTGGTGATATACCTACCCCTATTCTGTTTGATTTTGGCCCGTCTGATTCTTTTATTGCACCATCTTTGGTAGAGCGATGCAGGCTGGTGGAAGTTAGGCATGGCATTAACTGGGATGTTAAGATGGCTTATGGAGCCAAGATATTAGTAGACTCCTTAGTTAAGGAGTGTGCAGTGGACCTGGGACCCTTCACCACTACCTTGGACCTTTGTATTGTTCCTTTAGGCTCTTACAGAGTTATCTTGGGAATAGATTGGATATCTGTAAACAGAGGTAGGGTTGACTGTTACAGTAAGGTCATATCTTGTGCAAATTATTTGGGAGTGGAGTCGGTGATAGATGGAGTTATGAGAGCCATCTCGATTCACACTATTTCCACTATAAAGCTTAACCAGTATACGCATCATGGGTGTCAGTTGTATCCTTTTACAGTTATTAATAGATCAGAGGCTGGGGCTAGTAGACCTTTTCTTGACTGATGTATTTCCTAGTGAGCTGTCAGGGTTTCCTCCCCCACGTGAGATAGACTTTCACATTGATTTGGTTCAAAGAGCGGATCCTATCTCACGTACTCCATATAGGATGACCACCCCTGGGCTATGTGAGCTCAAATTGTAGCTTGAGGGCCTTCTTGAGAAAGGCCAAATCCATCCTAGTGTATCTCCTTGGGGTGCATTAGTGATTTTTTGTAAAGAAGAAGGACGGATCCTTGTGGTTGTGTGTGGACTATAAACAATAGAACAAAGTAATGATCAAGAATCGTTACCCCCTTCCTCGCATTGATGATTTATTTGATTAGATGAAGGGGCCACAATATTTTTGAAGATAGATCTTAATTTAGGCTACCATCAGGTGAGGATTGCAGAGGTAGATATCCACAAGACAACTTTCCGCATGAGATATGGCCACTATGAGTTCACGGTGGTACCTTTCAGTCTGATGAACACCCATACAGTATTCATGAGTTTGATGAATGGGGTGCTCAAGACGTTTTTGGATCACTTTGTACTCTTGTTTCTTAAAGACATTTTGATATACTCATGTACATGTGAGGAGCACAAGGGGCACCTTTGATAGGTTCTGCGGCATCTTCATGAGTAGTAGCTTTTCAGGAACCTGGAGAAGTGTGCATTCTTCTAGTTAGAGGTGTAGTATTTGGGCCAAATTATTTCTAGGGAAGTTATCGCAGTCAATCCTTCCAAGATTAGAGCTATTATGGATTGGCCAACACCTACTAGTGTGACCGAGGTACGCAATTTTATGGGATTGGAAGGTTACTACATAATATTTGTTCAGGACTTTTCTCAAGTTGTGTACCCCATCACTTCCCTTCAACAGAAAGGGGAGAAGTTCATTTGGTCATATAGATGTGAGCAGACCTTCAGGAAAATGAAGGAATGTCTTATGACAACACCGATTCTTTCAGTGCCAGATCCATAGGGAGAATTCTTCATTTGTACAACTGTTTCTTTGGTAGGATTAGGAGGTGTTTTGATGTAGGAAGGTCATGTAGTCACCTTTGATTATCGCAAGTTCAAGGATTATGAGCTCAATTATCTAACTCATGATGTTGAGCTTCAGCAGTGGTGCATGCTTTGGTTTGGTGGAGACATTTCCTTTTAGGTAGGAGGTTCATTCTCAGGATTGATCACTTGAGTCTTCGTCACCTCTTCACATAGCCCAATCTCAACACTTGTCAACGGTGTTAGATGGAGTTTCTTTGTGAGTATGACACAGAGATAGATCATGTGAAGGGGAAGGAGAATGTGGTTTTTGATTATTTGAGTAGATGGAGACATTTGGTTATGGCTACTTCAATAGGTACAGACTTGCGGAGTAGAATTTTGTGATAGCTTCCACATGACAAATTCTACCTTGTAGCTAGAGTAGATATTGAGTCTCAGATACCCCTTGAAGGGAAGTTTTATGGATTTACATTAGATTTAGATGGACTTCTTAGACACAGGGGATGAATCTATGTACCTAGGGATGGAGGTTTGAGATATGATATCACTAAGTATCTGCCCCCAGTCAATTCTTTCCTTTCCTTCAGTCACAGTCAAAATAAAAAGTTCCATCTACTCTTGGAATTCTATCATGTTCACTCCCCTCACCCTTTTGAGGAGGGTGATTTCATTTGCATATCCATCGCAAAAATCACACCTTGGAAGGGTATTGGGTATCCTTGAGGGATTTCTCCCTGTCTTCATCCATGATCCAAGCGCAACCCCTTCTACATATGCATCCACCATTTCCCATTTGTGTAAGGCCCTGTCTTCGAGATGATAACCATGCTAGGTGATGTTGGAATTTGTAGAGTGAGTGAGATGGTTCTGGGACTAATGACCACCATTGTCGTTCCATTCTCAACTCGAATAGTTCATGTTTCAGGCTCATAGTGATGTGAGAAAGCCAAGAGTAGCTCAAGGATTTGTATAGACACGGGGTGTCCTAAAGAAGCGAATAATCCACTTGTGAATACGTGATCCTCAATATTCCCTTGTTCCTTGGCTATCATACGATCCCTTAATTCATTTAGGTCCATATATGAGACATCACTATTCTCTATCCCATACTCAGAAGTGAAAGGTTATGTCGGCTTATGTCCTGTCCATTTGTACTTCATGGTTTCCTTAGAAAAAACAACTTACTATTTTTGGTAAGTATGAAAAATCAGCTCCTTCGAACCTCAATTAGATGCAGTAACTCGAATTCCCCTTTCTCCCTGTGTTCCTCTCACATTCTAGACCAATTTTCTATTTTTAGCAAGTGCTCATGAAACCACTTACTATTTTTAGCATGTTTCAATCTTGGATCAAGATGACCGTTTCAATGAATTTTGGACTGATATACCTCTTCTATGTTCACCACCTCCTTCGTTGTTTCTTCAGTTGGTGACTTTCCAAAAATAGCAGTCCCTTATGTAAAAGAGTTGTTATTTTTAGAAATCGAGCTTCTAGTGGTTGGATATTAGTGGAACAAAGTTTTCTGATATGGGTTTTTCCCCAATATCATCCCTCTAAAATCTTAGACTTACCCGATCAACGGTTTGGGGGATTTTAAAATTTCAAATTTTGACCTGGCGACACCTCTGAGCACGAAAACAATTAACGAACCTTGAAAGTTGCAGGTCCATTTTTTTACTCTGTTCATGAAAAAAATTATATTTTTTGTGGGTTTTTTCTTCTAGTTTCACTAGTGAAATTTCTCTTCAAACCGATTGACGGTTTGACTGGAAATCAAATTTTTGTCTTCATAGAGCCGAGAGAGAGCTTTCGTCACTGTGAATAATTATTACTATGGATAGGAGGTTTGTTATAGGGGTTTTAATTGCTTCTAAAAATTATGAACATGGAAAAAAATCATCTCAATCTGTGTACCAGTTTGCTAGATATGTTGGTTTCTTCGATTCACAACAATGAGAGTTTGAGGCGAAGATCTTTGTTCTTCTTCTCCGTTCTTCATTTCTTTGGTTCTTGATTTGTATTTCTTCTTAAATGTTTGTGTTCTTATGGAGTGGAGGGTTTATTTTCAATGTCAGATCTGGTTCAAGGTACAACAATGGTGTATGGAGCTTCTAGACAACAATGGACATGGTGAGCAGTGTGCAGAGTTATGGAGAAGAAGTGGCGGGAAAGAAAGCGGAAAGAAATATTTAATGCATTAAAAAAGAATACAAAGAAGGGGTGGGGATATCTTTTATGTCCCTCATGTCCCTTAATCATTAAGGGATGAGAGAGATGTCAATTTTCACATCGTTCCTCATCGTGACACAAGGCGGAAATCTTGTGACTGAGCATTTAGGCTAAAAAGAATGCTGGAAGCACCTGGGGGTTGGAAAATGGTCGTATGAGGAACCAAGAGGCATTCTTTGGGCTGGGCACATTTTATTGTTCCCTATATCCCTCAAGAATTAAGATACATGAGGTTCATCAATTTTCATGGTGCGCCCGGTGCTAACACTTGGCAAAGATTCGACGATTGTCCATTTGGCTCCACTAGTTCCTAGGGGTTGGAAAATTACACTGGAGGGGGTCACATGGATGACTTGAAGGCTTCTTGGGGCTGGGAACATTTTCACGTCCCTCATGTACCTCTTCCAAAGGGACGTAAGTATCATCAATTTTCATATCGTACTAGAAGCCGTCAGTTATCATTATCTGGACGATTGAGGGAATGAGCTCTAACAAGCACCTGGGGGCTGAACTGGCGATCTGAGATGTTCCATGTGTGACCAGAGGGCTTATTGAGTTTGGGTGCATTTTATTTTCCCTTGTGTCCTTTAGATTGATGGAAAAAAGGGACACAAAATTGTGCCAGGTTCCTGGAGCTAACACGTGTCCTCTCCCAAATTTGTCTTACTGCGAAAACTCACCTTGAGGGCAACTTGAAACGACAATATCTTAAGCTCCCGATGGAATGATTAAGAAATTTTTTATATGATCTTTACTTAAAATTTCCTTTTGAATCCAATGCTGACGACTTCATATGTTGATTCCTCCATTTAGGCCCTCAAACATCAAATTTTTATTTGGCTCCTTAGTTGTGCATGGAAAAAAACTAGTTATAAAACTACTGCGTCAAAGTGTTATGAAAAAAATGATTTCACCATCTTGTAGAGATCTAAATTCACTTTCTGAAAATGTCTTGTTTGGCTCTTAAATCCATCCATAGCTCCCGGAATCACCTCACAAAGCTGAGTAACTCTTTTGATCTTGTGCACTGCCTAGGCCTGTGAACCCTTTTTTGGTGAAATTATCCCAACTCCTCAAAATATTTTTTGAACCTTTCAAAATCACATCCATGATGTTTCTATACCTTCAATTCACCTCCATGTCAAATTTTGCTCCTTCGTTCCGCTCCACGGGGTTGCGCCCACCTTGGGAAGACCAGTGGTAGCCCTTCCCAACACTGCGGAGAGATAGCATTTTCCAAGAACTCCTAAAATCACCTAGGAGGGTTGACTTGACTTTCCTCAATCTCCTAGGGGACTGATTTAACATCAACTAAGAGGTCACTGGACTGACTGGGTAGACTTGGGGTGCCTCGGAAGGGTAAAACTTGAAAGTTTTGACACAAGAGTATAGTTATCATGCTCAAAAAATTGTCATTTTCCTGTTGCACATTTGCATGACAACAAGTAGAAACAACGGGAAAATTAGAACATTGAATAATAAGAGGATTTAAATTAAGGGAATAAAGAAAGGGAGAAGAAGAGGGAGCCGCCATGTTTGAAACTTTAATACACATAATTTACAAAAATTGGAACAATATCATTTATTAAATAAATAACATATTTTACAATGTGATTATGAAAAAATTGGCCTGCAATTACTTGAAGAGGGAAAAAAATTAAATTGATCATTAGATCCAATATGCACCTCTATCTCTTCAATTTAAATTAACTCATCAGCAATAAAAATGAAATCAATCTTAACTATCATAACAAAATATTAAAGTTTGGGAGAAGAAAAAATAGTAGTCGTAAGCTAAAAGAGTCCATTAGTGTTCCCTCATTCACCCGTGAGGATCCCAACTTCTAAATTCATTTGATGTAAATATTTTATATTGATCATAATGTTGAGATTAGTAATGAAGTGTTGTGTACAGAATAAACATGTATTTTTCTATATTGAAGAGAATGAAAGAATATGGAGCTGAAAGAATAAAGATCCCTGGTCTTTCTAGCTACCCTCCTCCCATCGCTTTCCCTGTCTAGGTGAGAATGTCGGCTCTACCTCTAGAGTTCTGGGAACTGGAGGTGATTCAGGGGATTTCCTATTCATTAGGGACTCTTCTAGCAGTGAATCCAGCCACCAAATCCTGTTCTAGACATGGTTTATGTCTATTTTTGCATCAGTGTACCTAAAGGAAAACTCCCTACCTCTATCAGGATCAATCCCAAAAATGGGGTTTGGGTACAAAATCTGGTCTATGAAGAATCCAGGGTTTACTGTGCTAAATACTCTGCTGTGTTCAGTGGGATGTGTGGCTCCTATGGCTTGGGCGTGCAAGGAAATGGCCCCTGCAAAAATGATTTATGGATTAAGAATGCTATATCTATTGACATGGAGCCTTCTTCCCCATGTCATGAGCCTGATCAAGGAAGTCCTGTAGTCTACACGTTGGAGAATACAGTTTTCTTGCAGGAGACTTCTGGTGTTGACAGTGAGGACAAGGTAATGGTCGATGAACTCGTGGTTGATTCTGTGCACAACCAGTCTCTGTTGGTGGAAAGAAATGCGATCGGGGATGAGACACCGCAATGATTTCCAGAACATGGAGACCTTGGGGTTCGTGATTCCATGTCTCTAGACGGTTACCATGGCCCAGCATCGTCCATAGTAGAGGTTTATGTGGAAAATTAGGAAATGTCCTGTTGCGGGCCATCAATTTGACAAAAAATTCCCACCTTTGGTGCATACGAGTATACTCTACCAATATTCTGGGTGCGTTTCTCCTATGGCAAGGGATGCTTGGGTTAACGAGTCTTTTGAAGAACTTGAAGAGTCTGAACTTGAAGAGTCTTTTGAAGAACTTATAGTAAGATCAGAAGAAGATTGATTCTTGAAAAGGAAAATTATAATTCTTATTTAATTTTTATGTTCTTATTATTTCCGAACCGTCGACCAACGGTGGATTGGTTCTCCTTTTTGATCCCGACTCACTTAAAATTATTAAGGTTTGAGAGGGCCCTAGATATAATGACTACCTTAGGATGACCTTTGGTGTGCTCGAAAATCACAAGGTCTAAGGAAAATGTCTGTAATATCGTCTGTTATAGGAAGTCAAAGATAAAATGAGTTTACAGTTCTTAGTTGTGTTTTGGTTTTGCAGTTGGGCTGCTTGTTTTGTTGGTTGCCTTTTTTTCCCTATTGATCTATCCTTGCATTTAGGCATTTTTGTTCCTAGGTAGGGCCCTATTCAAAAAATCTTTATCCTTAATAATAATAAAAAAGAGAATGAAAGAATATGAACTTTATGCCACTTAAGTATAATTGAACATCTCTAGAATATAGCCACAAAACTTTTGGGGATCCTTTACCCATCCCTCAACTATAATTAACATCACGTCTTGATAATATTAATAATATTTGATAAGATTGATGGATTCTTAATTTGAAGGGGAAAATATTGTTCTAATGACACCATTGATTGATTTTTTAATAGTAAGGTAAAATACTTCACATATATCCCATATAGCACCTTAGTGATTATGGTTGAACAATTCATGAAACACCACGTGGACACGAGATGGTGAAGTGGCAATTTGGTTTGTTAATGGAAGGGAAAAGGCAAATGATGGAAAAATACATCTATGAGATAAGAAAGCATAAAAACGTTATGTTCCTATTCTTCTTGTATTGTAACTTGTAGGTTTTATTTGAACAATTTCCTAAAGTTTGGCTTCTTATTTTTAATTATCATTCCTTGAAAAGGGATATAATTTTGGTTGACATGTTCATATTTGTACACCTTGTACAGTATATTTAACAATACAATACCTAGGTTCTTATTCCATCACTAAACAATACAATTGAAAATTTTAATTTGTGTTTTCTCTTAATCCTATAAGGTTCTAGTGCCTAGTATTTTAAATCTTCAATATCATTCCTTTCAATCATAATTTCATTACCAAAATATTGATTATAAAAAGCATTTTGGGGTACATGTGATACATAAAATTGAATGCTTCCCCAGATGCAACTACAATGAGTGTCAGTGAAATTTTGGAATGCATTATGCCACCATCAAGTGTGCATGTAGTAAACACATCTTGAAAATATCTTCACATAGAAACACTTTTAATTTAGAAAAATTTATATGTAAAAGTAGGGTCGCTGGTTCAATTGAGGTCCTCATAGAAGATTTGATCCATTTACCTAAGCTCATTTTCTCTTAAAATTGAATCATACTTGTCTGTCTCCCAGAAAAAGTCTCTATAGTTCTTAATATGGCTCCTTTATTCATTTGTAAACTCAATGTGTGAGAACTTGAGAATTTTTACCAAAATTTTATTCCCCTTTCTTTAGTGTCATCTCCATTGAATTTAATTTTACTTTCCTATGATACACTTACATATATCTATACTCTTTAATTCAATTTTACTCTTGAATTCTCTTAAAAGTAACATTTTTTTATTAGGTAATAAGGAGGTTTGGAAAGGACCCTCAAACTTTGTACACCAAAAAAAGAAAAACTTTACTAAACATGAAACAAGATCAAATAGCCTTGATCTACAAGACTCAAAATTAAGGACCTAAGAAACCCAATACTTCTAACAACTCTAATCACATCATCAAATACTCATTTTCATATGGGACAACTACCAATTTGCCAAAAATTAAAAAACAAACCTCCAATAGTTAGCTAAAATTAGATGAGCTAGTACCACACCTTTCAACCACCTTTTGGGATTGCAAAATTATTTTTCTTTGGATATTTCTCTTCTTACCCACCACCTTCCATTCTTTATCATCATAATATGACAAGATTGGGATGACTATTTCCATATTCAAGCCTGGTGGGGGAACTACATAAAGATTTTGGTCTTCTCTAGTTGTGACAACTACATCCACTTGTGGCAAATGACCCAAACCCCCATAAATAGGGGGCTCTCCTATGGAGATGTAGGGCTCCAAACTTACCATCATCCCTAGCATTAGCTCTTGTGAAGGGGGCCCTTCCACCACCAAAATCCATTAATGTTCACCCTCGTTAATTTTTTTTGAATCCTTAACATCCTCTTCCACATCAACAACCTCCAAATCAAAATCAGAGGTACTATCCGAATTACCCTCTACCACCAAATGAGTGGGAAGGTAATCCTTCCACCTAGACACATTCTCTTCCATCTTTCACTTCAAACTCGTGCAGTTAGAGGCTAAATGTCTCAGAGAAAGACACTTCCTACACTAGAAGGAAACCATTTGTAATCCATGGGCTAAATCTAAACCATGTTGTGAACTTTGATTTCAATGATGGCTAAGAGACATTACTTAAGTTTAAAGCTATGAAGGGTTTAAATTAAGTTACAGAGACAATGAAATTAAATTTAGTTCAAAAGGACATGCTGTTGTTGAATGTGGGTTGGCAAAGCATAACAATGAGAGAAATAATTGGTAGAAAAATGTCCTCCCTAAGAATTTAGTCTTTGATGCTAAACAAGACTTAGATTTAAATGATGACATGGAAGATGTGGTTGAATCAGTCCCTGAAATTCCTCTTACATAAATTTCAGCTGTAGAAAACAAGGAGAATACAAAAGGGGTTATTTAGACAAACAAAATTGTTGAACCAATAACTTGTAAAGCAACTAAGGAAAATATCCCTCCTCTTAATCCTGTAAAAAAAGCACATATCTACCAGTAGAAGCTATTGAATTTTTTCTTCCTGTTGAGGAGGTTGCGGAAGGGTGGAAGATGGTACAAAGCAAGAAAAAATCTATTCTCAAGAATATTGTTCCTGGAAGTCTTAGTTGTCTCTTTTCTATTGGGCAATTGTTCCTTTTCATTTTTTGGTGTGTTAATGTTTTTATATGGGATTTCAAGCCTTTTTTGTACCTGGGTAGGGCCCCTAGTCAAAAAACCTTAATCCTTGATAAATAAAATTAAAAATTTGGCGTGGATTTCCACTATTACATTCACGAATCTCCAATAAATTGGTTATCTCATTTGACTAGTAAATTAGATATTTACCGAAGCATAAGAGGAATTTTATTGTCATCTTTCATTTTATCCAAGATATAGATATTATTTTTTCTAAGCTATGGGAACTCCTAAATCATCACTTGATTATGAAAATTTGGTTTCCATATTTTAACCCATTAACTGAAACTTTCTCTACAAATCCTATCCACGGCAGATTGTCTCACCTCCCACTACAATTCTGAAGTGAGAAGTACCTAGTCGACATTAGAAATGATTTCGGTAAAATACTATCCATTGATACTAATATTGAACCATATGCCCACACTACATTTTCCCACATTTTTGTTGATTTAGATACCTCTACGGCCTTTCAAATGTGAAGTGTTAAGTAATATTATTGTGGTAATTCTTAAACCTGAGCTACCTCCAGTGTCTTCACAATTAATTCTCTATCTATGGTTTATAAAAATAATATTGTTCCACTTTTTGGTGAATTGATTAAATATAAGGTTTGATGACGATATTTCAAATTTATTGACCAATGGGTTGATTTCAAACTCCATACGGTTTTACCTTTTGCATTGATTTTAGTTCCATTCATAATATCCTAAACTTAAAAATGACCGAGTATGTCAGAACATAATCATGAGGCTTCAATCATAAGCTCTATATTTTATAACCTTACTGATGTTTTCATTCCTTTCTACCAAATTCCAATTTATGACACATGTTTCTCAGAAATATAACCATGTTCTTCATAACCTCTCTTTGGTGTAGAGTATATAAACTATTTCTTTGGTGCAGAGTGTCGATGGAAAACATGTGGTGAATCTTGGCATCTCTTTAAAAATTAATTTGATGGTATGAGGGAAGGAAGTTAGAAAGGATTTGGAACCCTAAATACATTAAATGTAGTTCTCTATAATTCAAAATATTTTATTTTTGTAAAATATCACTTTTATGATTCTTCAATCTTGTACAAGTTAGGTTCAAAATTTCAAGTGGGTCTCCATTTTAATTGAGGCAAATGGGATTTTCTTTGTACAAGAATCCTGGGGTAACAATATAATATTAATTTTCAAGATCAATGTTTCAAAAATAGGTATTTAAGTCTTCATCCTATAAAATTGGCCATGCCACGAAATAATTATAATATTTTGGATAACCACCAAGTTGCGAGTAGTTCCCAGCATTCCAATGTGTTGTGGCATGTTCATTAGCTTCCATTTTGCTAATTTATTTCTCTCCTTTCCATGTTAGTCTTTATATTTCAATTTTAAAAATTATTTCTTGATCTATTTAGCTTTTTATTTCTATTGATTGTACAATGGTATGAATTGCATTGCAAACATACCTTATTTAGTGTTAATTATTGATAATATATATTTTTATATTGTAACATTGTAATATTGTAAAGAATCGCCTATTTATTCTTTTATTCTTATGGCGTTGTAATTTGTAAATTTGTAAATTTTGTAAAAGACTGTTTAATATTTATGCAATCATCTACTATTTTACAAGTTCACGTTATATTCCATGGTTTCCTCCAACTCCAAACATGCATACTAATTTTTTATTCAAATGTGTCTTTCCTATGTACCCTGTATAGTTCACTAAACAATACACAGTGAATATGCATCTTTTTTACTATTTTTAATCTCAAAGATATGTAATTTATTCCCATTTTGATTTTTTTTTTGTTTCTAGTCCATGGTCACCTTAGGATCTTTTGAATTACTTAACCAATGTTTTTTATGATTATTTGTGTTTCTCTATGATTACCTAAGCTACTAAAACTTTATATTCACTATGTATTGTTTAACTATGAGTTAGTGAAAGTATTTTTTTTATAAGTTTAAGAGGATGGTATTTGAAAGGAACATAACCCTTGTAAGATCCCAAAATATTAATATATAACTTTACAATTCAAAAAGAAAAAAAAAACAATATATAGAGTATGAAACATGAATAGAAGGGAGCCTCGACCATAACAAGTCAAATAATCTCACACATGATATAGACAACTTACAACAATGTAACTTTTTATTGTCCAATTAATCTTTCGGGACACTGAGGCTTCCTTATTAATTGTATAGAATTTTTAACCCTTTGATGTTGGATCTTCTCCTAACAATCAATACTATGCTGACTAATCCTATTGGAGCCTCTAAATTCTCACTTTCAGTAGAAGAAGAAGGAGATGAAAACATAAATAGGGATCTTTTATCATTAAAAAAATGATGGAATAAAATTTTCAATAATCTATGCATACCATTATGTTCTTAATTTAACAAAGAATGCATAAGAGGTATCATATTTGAGAGTTGAAAATAGAAAATCTCGTAAATATATTAAGTCTTGTAATAAGGTAAATAAAAAATATTGATTTAAATTGCAAAATAAGGTAAATAAGGATGCCATAAAAAATATTTGGGTTTTTCATTCCCATCATTTAGTCATGAAACCCTGGTTTCCCTCATTTGATCCACTCACGGAAAAATTATCACTCAAACCAATTTGGATTAGAATGCAAAACTTACCTTTGCAATTTTGGGACCCTTATTGTGTTAATTCCATTGGTAACACTCTAGGAAGATTTTTAAATCCTAAATCACACACCACAAACTTCACTCATACAACTGATGCCCAAATCCTTATTGAGCTTGACACCTCAAAGAACCTTCGTACTAACATTGAGATTAAAGTTCAAGATAGAACTTGGACCCAGTCCCTTGACTATGAAAGAACACCCTTCAGATGCAAAATATGTCTCTCTTCAGGGTATATTGTTGCAAATTGTTTGATGGAGAAGCAAAATATTGTTAGAGCTACTTGGTGGAAAGATGCACTCCCGAATCATTTTTTTTCTTGATGCTAATTCAAAGGGAGACTTAGATTCATATACATATTTGGAGGACAAGGTGGCCAACCCTTAATTAATATGGGTCCATCACTATTATATATGTTAAATATGAAATACTTTTCTATTATTAAATATTCATACCTAGGTAATATACATTAGGTAAGTATTTAATAATGTGAATCATTTATGTTTCTATTTATTAAATACACTCACCTAGGTATATGTGTCAACCATTTTAGGTTGAAAAGATGGGTCGGGAGACATACCCAATCACCTTATATAAAAAGGACTTTAAGTCGTTATTTGATATATTCAGGAAATATATCAAAGGTGTGCAAATCAAGTGATTTTGTTTTACCCTTGGTAAATAGGGTTTCAAAGGAGGAGGTGATCTAAGTAACAGGTTATTTTTAACGTGGTTTTTACCCTATTGAGGTTTTCCGCTATAAATATTGTGTCATCTGTGTTATTTATTTCTTGTAAGTATTTATTTATGTTATGATGTAATGTTTATTTAAATATTTATTGTAACATTATATAATATGTAAGTTGATTAAATCCGTATTTATTATAATCTTCAAATTCTAACATGGTAATAGAACCAACCCGGAAGGGTATTTAAAATATATGGCCCCTTCTTTTCATTTTGCAACCTAAAAATTTAACTTTGTGAAGAATCAAGGTGAATTCACAAGTGGAAAATTTAGAAATTTCTTACCTTCCATGAAAACTTGTGTACACGTAAGGGTAAAATATTTGAAATATTTTCGTCTATAGTTTTAATATGTGCAGGTTGAATTTTGTCAATATGAAGGAGGAGACAAAGCTCCATCAAAATA
Organism: Taxus chinensis; assembly: GCA_019776745.2. Classification (NCBI taxonomy): domain Eukaryota; kingdom Viridiplantae; phylum Streptophyta; class Pinopsida; order Cupressales; family Taxaceae; genus Taxus; species Taxus chinensis. Next base: position 535,211,781 of record CM034155.1, on the reverse strand, counting down.
GGATTTGAATATTTTCATGAGGGGCTTGGTAATTGTTTTAAATCTTTTTTTTCATGAGGGGCCCTTGTAATAAGGGTTATATGTGTTTTATATATATATATATATATATATATATATATTATAGTTTATAATTTTTTATAAAATATATGTTGTTTTTTATTTACATTATATAAATTATATACCTCTTTTTAAAAAGTGAATATATTTTTACATAATAAATTATAATAGGTTAATATAATGTATTAAAATATAACCTCCCTAATATTATACAGAAGAAGAAATTCTAGAATTCTACATTCTGGAAATACACAAGTTTTGAATCCATTAAATTTGACAGTCAATTGACCATCACGATAGACCAAACATAAGACAGTATGACGGTCATTTAGACGTCAAATTTAAGCTTGTAGGTTCCAATAAACTTTCACTATGTTAAAATTCACGGTCAAATGACCGTCACGACAGACTAAAGTAAGTCATTATGAAGGTCATTTAAACGTCAAATTTAAGCTGACAGGATCTTTTCCTACATTACTTTTTTTAGAAATTTGAAGTTGTTTTGCATTCTTAGGGGTTTCATCTTCACTTCTATATGGTCAGAATTTTTTTTATATAAGTTTGGGGTATAATGCAAAACCCTTTATATTGCGGGTTATTATTTTGATCATGAGAAGTTAATTAATATGCATTGTAATGACATAATTAGTTATGATTAAATAGTTTATGTAGATCTATAAGATTTAGATCTGATTCTATTAAAATATTTTTTTAATAAATATGTATCTAACTCTGCGGTACATTGTATATTATAATGGGGTGTGTTTTATAGGTTTAGATAAACAATGGCGTCTAAATATTTTTGTCTTGAAAAAATCCAGATCCTAAATGGAATCAACTACAACATTTGGAAGATCAAGGTCAAATCAGAACTTATGGCGAGGAAAATCTGGACAATTGTTTCTAGATCTAAGGTTTCTCCCACCGGTCATTAAAAAACTCTAGACAACATGAATGCATTCTCACAACGAATGCAAGAGGCTCTTTCCATGATTCTACGCAATGTGAACGATGGGTACCTTCTACACAGTGGTAATATCAAACATCCAAAAGAGGTATGTACACAACTAGAATCCATGCATGAAGGTATGCATTTATCTAAAATTATTAAATTCGTTTTAGAATTTCTTACAACTCCTTATAAAAGGAGATGAAAAAGTAGTTAATTTCTTAGCCAAAATTTAAAATATTAAAGTACAATTAGATGGATGTAATTGTGATTTAATTGGTGAAAAATTAATCTACTTTATTATTTGGTTAAATATAGATGAAAGCTTTAGGAATTTTATTTCTATCTTGAACTCTAAGTATCAGAACGAAAATGATCTACATGATTTAAATACCTTAAGTTCACTTCTAATCTAGGAAGAGCAAGTGCTGATGAACTTAGACTCTAAGGAGAATGCCTCTCTGACACTTCTTGCTCAGAATTCAAAGTTCAAATCTCACAAGCCCTTCTCAGATCAGAAATTTAGATCTAAATCTTCTTTTGTTGATAAGATTTTTTTTTCTTCTGATCAATTGCATGTTAACTTTAGTGGCAAATGTCATAAATGTGGTAAATTTAGACATAAAAAGGAAGATTGCAAAACTAAGAAACCTATCCATAAAAATAAAAAACAAATTGTTTATTCTAAATACAATTTAAGAATAAGGATAACTCTAATGATATTCTTAAAACTGTTATATTATATGTTGTGTTGTATTCTTGCTTTAATTTTGAATGGATTCTAGATTCAGGTGCATCAAATCATATGACTGGTGTTTCAAATTATTTATTTGATGTTGTGAAAATCAATGAGCTTATGTATCTTGATGATAACTCATCTTTAGAAGCAATAGAGAAGGAAAAGTAAAATTTGTTAATGGTGTTAAATAATGTTTTATTTGTTCTTAAACTCAAAAAGAACCTTTTATCATGTTCTCAATTAACTTATGATGCTTTGGCTATTCAAAATTTGAAAGATACTTGGTATATCAAGGATAGTAATGATAGTATAATAGCTGAAGGAATTCAAAGAAATGGTGTGTATATTTTTTATGATTTCAGTTCTACATCCTGTTTTGTTTCTCAAAGTTTGAATAATTCAAAAATTTGGCATGAAAGATTAGGACATGTTAATTATCGAAGTTTATATGAAATAGCTAGATATAATCTCGTGAAAATTTTGCTTAAGTTGTCTTCTTCTCATGATGTGTGTGAAGGGTGTTTACGCTCAAAACAAAGTGCTAAACCCTTTCACTCACATCTTGAAGAGAGTTCCTCTTCTCCACTATAACTTATTCATAGTGATGTTAGAGGACCACTTGAAGTAGCTTCATTAAATGGTTCTTTATATGTCATGTCTTTCATTAATGATTTCACCAGGATGATTTGGTCATATTGTCTTGAAAAAAAATGGATGTACTTGGGAAATTTAAGAAATTTAAAGCATCTGTTGAAAAATATTCAAATTAGAAAATTAAGAGACTTAAAAAAGATAATGGGGGTGAATATGTTAGCAAAGCATTTGATTTTTTTGTATTTATTGTGGTATGAAAAGGGAATTAACTTCTCCTCATTCTCCTTAATCTAATGGTGTTGCAGAATGTAAGATTATGACTATTTTAAATATGGCTCGCACTATGCTTCATTCTGCTAGTCTAACCAAATTTCTGTGGGCAGAAGCAATGAACGCAAAAATATACATTCTAAATAGGGTTCTCGCCAAATCTATTCATCTTTCAACTCGTTTAGAAAAATGGTCAAATCAAAAACTTGATATTTCTCATCTTAAAAGTTTTTGGTAGTCCTGCTTCTTTATACATTCCTAAAAAGAAAAAAAAAGAAACTTGATATGACTTTTTTTTCTTGTGTTTTCATTGGATATGGTATTAACACTACAGGTCTAAGGATTTATGACCCTACAAAAAGGGAAGCAACTGAAAACTGCAATGTGGTGGTTTTAGAAAAATGATTTTTTCATCTCATAATGGTAAAGATGTTCCTAACTTTGTCAATATTTCTAATGATGGTTATGATTCTGATACTAAAAATATAGTAAATGTTCATGATGATATCTCTTGTGTTGATACTAGAGATGCTTCTGAATCTTCTAGCTCCCTAGTTAAGAAACCGAAATAGGCTCAATACGTGTTAGAAAATTCTAATTCTATTGATCTTAGGAAAATGACCAGAAGACATCACACGTACCATGCACTAATGACCTTGTATGAACCTGATCCGTAAAACTTTGAAGAAACTTCTTAAGATGAGAAGTGGATTAATGCAATGCAAGATGAATATAATGCCCTAATTCAAAATCAGACCTAGGAGTTGGTTTCACCTCCAAGGAAAAGAAGCATTATAGGGTCTAAGTGGTTATACAAAGTAAAATATAATGTAGATGGTAGTATTGACAAGCATAAAGCTAGACTTGTTGCTAGAGGTGTCACTCAGAAACCTGGTATTGATTATGTTGAGACATTTGCCCCTGTAGCTAAAATGAGTACAGTTATGACCTTATTTGCAATTGCCACTTAATTTGGGTGGGAAATCCACCAAATGGATGTGAAAAATTCTTTTTTAAATGGTGATTTAAAAGAAGAAGTTTAACATGTCTCAACCTAGAGTATTTGAAGAAACTGGTAAAGAAAACTATGTTTATAAATTGAAAAAATCTTTGTATGGTTTAAAGCAAGCTCTTAGAGCTTGGTATACGAAAATTAATTATTTTTTTAAACAGTTACAATTTGTTAATTTGTTCTTCTAACAATAATCTATTCATTAAGCAAGAAGGATCACATATTATAATTATTTGTAATATATGTTCATGATTTTCTTATGACTAGTGATAATCCTGCTTTAATTTGTAGAATTAAAGAAAAATTGAAACAATACTTTGAAATGATTGATTTAGGTCTCTTACATCATTTTTCAAGTACCATGGTTGTATTTCAAGATAAATATTCTATTGTTATTTCTCAAGAACAATATGAAAAAAATGTACTGAAATTTTTTAACATGATTGATTGTAAACTAATTTCTACTCACATGGAAGTTGGACTGAAAAATTGATCCTAAACCTGCATGTGAAAAAATTGATCCTACTTTATATAGGCAGTTAGTTAGTAGTTTTATTTATCTAACTATCACCAAACTAGATATTTCCTATGTAGTAGGAATTACTTCTAGGTTTATGCAGGAAGCTTATAGAGATAATTGAAATCTTGCAAATATGATTCTTAGATATATTAAAGGCACAATTAATTATGGGTTGCATTATACTAAGAATGAAAATGCTAACTTATATGGATTTTTTTGATTCTGATTATGTTGGTGATGTATTGGATACAAAATCTACTTCTGGTTAAGTGTTTAAATTTTGTGTAGGTGACATTACTTGGTGCAAACAAAAAGAAATCAACTGTTTCTATCATTTCAACAGAAGCTGAGTATAGAAGTGAAATGGAAGCTGCAAAAGAGGATTTATGGCTAAAGAGGTTGTTTGATGAGATAAAGATGAAGGATCCACGTAGTGTTCCTTTGTTTTGTGAAAACCAAAGCACCATAGCTCTTACACATAAATCGAATAAAGCATCACAGGACAAAGCACATTGAGATACATATACACTTCATCCATAAGAAGGTGCCAAGTGGTGAGATAGATCTCAAGTTCATGCTGACTAAAGAGCAAGTTGTTGATATCTTCACAAAGCCCCTATGTGCTGTAAAGTTTTTTCACTTTCGTGAAAAGCTTGGATCGTCATATTTTTCATTGAGGGGGAGTGTCCATGACAATGTCACCTCTTAATGGAACTTGGTTTTTTGTAAAAATACCTTCAGGCATGTATACCTCCTTGGCTTCTTTTTTAGAAAGAAGTGTAGAAAGATCTTAAAGGTGATCTTCAGTAAATTCTTTAGTGTTATTGAGTTTACTGGTAAAAAATCTAGTACAAGCATATTATTAAGGAGGTCATTGGTTATAAAAGGCTCCTATATGCTTGGGTTCAATAACCTTTTATGAAAACCTGTGAGAATATGTAAAATTAACAAATCATACTTAGCCACTGATCATGGGATGATATTTGAGATTCTAAATCTTTTTGTACCAAAAGGTAACTTGAGTATGATGAAGGTGTTATAATTCCTTCACCCAATATGCTAGCCTAAGACCTAAGTTATGGTTTATGGATTGTAATTATGTAGTATACCACAGGAAATTAATCTATTGACATATATTATCCCACTTAACATTAACGGGGAGTGTTAGAATATAATGATTAAGTGGTTTGGCCAACATTTAATTAATACGGGCCCATCACTATTATATAGGTTAAATATTTAATAATATGAAATATTTTTCTATTATTAAATATTCATACCTAGGTAATATACATTAGTTAAGTATTTAATAATGTGAATCATTTATGTTTCTATTTATTAAATACACTCACCTAGGTGTATGTGTGAACAATTTTAGGTTGAAAAGGTTGGTCGGGATACATACCCGATCACCTTATATAAAAAGGGCTTTAGGTCCTCACTTGAGATATTAAGGAAATATATCAAAGGTGTGCAAATCAAGTGATTTGGTTTTACCTTTGGTATATAGGGTTTCAAAGGAGAAGGTGATCTTACTGGATGTAAAATAAGTTCTCTGAAGTAAAAGGTTATTTTCAAAGTGGTTTTTACCCTATTGGGGTTTTCCACTATAAATATTGTGTCACATGTGTTATTTATTTCCTATAAGTATTTATTTATTTATTTATGTTATGATGTAATGTTTATTTAAATATTTATTGTAACATTATATAATATGTAAGTTTATTAAATCCGTATTTATTAAAATTCTCAAATTCTAACATTCCCTTTAGATGCAATATATGTTTCTCTTTGGGGTATATTATTGCAGATTGTTTGATGGAGAAGAAAAATATTGTGAGAGATACTTGGTAGAAAGATTCACTCATGAATCATTTTTTTATTGATGCTAATTCAAAGTGAGACTTAGATTCATATACATATTTGGAAGACATGGTGGAATCAGTTCCTAAAACTCCACGTAGAGAAATTTCTTATAATGAGGATGAATAAAACTTAAATGTTAAAATCTAGCTGAACAATACTACTGAAGACCAAAATATCAACAAAGCAGAGAAAGAGAATGTCCCTCGTGCTTTTCAACCAATTGAGTATTTAGAAGTTATTCTTCCTATTGAGGACGTCTTGGATGGATGGAAAGTGGCACACAAGTAAAAAAATAACTATTCCAAGAAATCCACTTCTCTTCTCTAGTCTCTTTAGGTTTCATTGTGTTGCAAGGAAGTTGTTCCTCTTTTGTTTCTCCAACTGTTCTTATCATTTTATCTGGGATTTTAGGCCTTTTTGTTACTGGGTATGGTCTCATCCAAGAATCCCCTTTTACCCTTTATCTAAGAAAAATTAACGCTGAACAAGATGGTCATATTGTTCAATTAAATTTTCTATAATATATAAGTTCAATTAAACATGTGCACTGGATATTCTTCATTCTTATATATTTTCCATTCTAAATATGTGTTTTTGATTCACATAATTATATGACTTATTTGATTTATTAGACCTTCTAGTTCTGTGATTCCCCTTTATACTACATAACATAAATTAGAGTGTAAATATGAAAGTACAATTTAAAATTTACACCATTTTCTTCATCCTTATATATTTTTCTACTCTAAATATATGTTTTTGACTCACCTAAGTCTTGGAGTTGGTTGATTTTTGAGTCTTTCCAATTATGTGATTCCCCTTTAATCTACATAACATAAATTAGAGTGTAATGTATAGTCATTTAATCCACTTCTCAAGTCTTCAAATGTATCAATTAAATACATATAACTTACAAGTCATATAGAAATATAGAAAAACAAATGTGACTAGAAATTACCATGACCCAAATCATAAATCCTAACCTCACTCTTGAAATCCTTTTCAAGTCTCATATGAGAGAAAAAATTAATTCTCTTACTAATATATATGCTAGCATTATGCAATTTTTATTGTAATTGGATTTAAGATATTGACAAGATAACATAGAGATATAAACATAATGGGTGACGACATAAGTACAATGTGAGAATTTGAAACTTTTAAAAAAGGACAAAAAAAAATAACACATGCAAATATTTAAAATGTTGATCTATGCAATTAATAATAAAAAGAGCGAATTTTACCCATAGTTAAAAAGGGTAGAAAATATGTGGGAAAATCTGTAAATGGAAATAATTTTATCTATTCAATATATAAATATTTCATTGTATTTAAACTCATATGAAAATGTATATTACTTACATACTAAGGAAAGTTTCTTACAAAAGCGTGAGAGAAAAAAACTAGGGTTTGTGAGTCATGGCATAGAAAAATATGACATCCTAAAATCATAGAGATGACTGCACCTAAAGTGGTATCTAAGAGTGAACACAACCGAAAATTGGAGGCGGCATGATAAAAAAATATGTTCCTGATCCAAAAAGAGCTTCATCATACATCACATTCAAAGTTTTTTATTGCTGTTAATTTTTAATGATGCATTCTCTCCAAAATCACATACCATGAACAAAATCAGATAGAAAGAATATATTTGGTCAAATCAAACCCACTAATACAAAACAAAGAATTGAGTGTACATTAAAATGTTATTATTTGCATGAAGCTAGACATTAGGAACAAATCTCCCTTTCTTTCTCTTTTGGAAAAAATAATAAAAGCATTACGTAGTAGGATACACAATGGAATGTGATAGCTAAATGACACATACCCAATAATAGAAGAGGTGATTGAAAAAGTAATGGGGTAGATGATAGATGGGCATGGTGTGCAAAGATTGGACAAGAAAGTTGTGGAAAATACTATTGCAAAGTTATTGGGAACTACTATAAAGAACTAAGGAGTATCATTAAAAAGCATAATAAAGGAAACACAAAGATATATATTTAATGTGGTTTCATGGAAATTCTATCAAACCAACAGAGATGATGCTACACATGCAATGAATTCTATGGTCACATATGATACACTGGAAACTATATTCTAATAATTTTATGAGAATATTATTGAATAATTTAATGATGTTATAAAAAATAAAGTCACGAGGATACAATTCTACTATGACTCCATATTAGTTTTTATAGTCATGTACTTTAGGAAAATAAGGTCGTGGAGAAAAGGATAGGTAGGCTACACAAACGATTAATCAATAGAGGAAAAATCAAAATATCATATAAAATTGTTATAAAATTTGATGCCATAGTATCCCAATTACAATGGGGTGAAAGTATTACATTTATATTTATGGTGGTGGGAAGAAATAAGATTTTGAAGAAGGTGGTGGCTTAGAACGATGATAAATTTGCATTCATTATAGATGATGAAAATATTTACATCCACTCTTTCATTCGTTGGATAATTATAATAGGACTACTAAAATAAAATATGACAATTGAGAAAGTACATAAGATGATATAGTTTATAAGGAAGTTTTTGGTAGTTAACACAATGTAAAAGCTGCCAAAAATAAGAAAATTATAGAAGAAATGTTTAAATAATATAGACGACACCCTAAGAAATATCCCTCTTGTACACACATAATTAATATAGAAGAAACACATGGTAACCCATCAAACATAGAATGTGAAGGGATTAGGAAAAAAGAATGAAGAAATGGAGGAAGAAAAATTATATTATGGGATGGACCACAACAACCAGTAAAAACAATTTGAGGTCCAATCCTTGATCATGGGAAAAATAATAGAGGAATATTAGATTCAAAATATACAAATTCTACTATATAACAAAAAGGGAAAGACCCTAGTGTTTCCAATTGTTCTAGAGTAAGTATGTGAAATAAATGAAAGGAAAATAAGGTAGATTTAATGTGTATCCCTAAGAAAGAAACTAAAATGAGGAGAAGAGTAACCAAAAAACATCCAAGGAAAGGCATCAAAATAGGTTCTTCTGTAAGATACTAAAGATGAGAACAATTTTGGAGGACACTGAAGAAATTTGGCTATAGAAGAATAAAAGGGAATTCCATTTAACCCCATGAGTTAAAATGATGATCATCTAAAACAAACATGCACACTTTTGGAATAATCTATAGTAGAGGTGGATTATAAACAATAGCTAGTAAATATGAGAAGGCGTGTGGGGAGGACAAGATGACATATCATGATGGAATAATATAGTACATAAATGGATATCCTACCACTTATATGACATCTTGTACTATATTTATATTTGATATAACCAAAAGAATAATAGAAATACATAAGGGAGCCAATTAGTAGCCCAATTACAATAAGATGTAGAGTTGGCTAATTTATTAGCCAAGAAAGAATTAACCACAGAAAAGGAAGAAAACTAAAGTAGGTGCAAGAAGAAGAAGAAGAAGTTTAGACTTAAATTCATCGTGACAATGTCCATATGCACATAGACGAAAAATATATATATAAAAGATAAAACAAGAAAATGAAGTGGTAAGCTAGAAAAAGGGAAAAAATAGAAAATGAAATACAATAATAGGAGAGAAAAATCACAAATATTGGATCAATCGTGTTATGCCCACTTCCCTACGACACTTAGTTGATTACCATTTTGAGTTATGCAGACTTTGGATATGGACATGAATTATACTTATGTTGATTAGCATGATGTTTTGTGACTAGATGCATTTGGATTATGATTGGACTTTGTTTTTTAGTATGATCTACACTGACTTATGGACAGACTATTGGATACCGATGTTATTTTTATATGGATGTACTGCATGTGTTCTAACATTGGATTTCTTCGCCATGATGAGTAGAATGTAGTTGTTGAATTTACATTACTATAATTTTGGATAATGATGAAAATGCATAATTAAGTTGTGATTTAGACCTAGAAATAAAGATTAATTGAATTACGTATAGATGTTAGTAAATTTCATGCATATGGTTATTTTGGATATTTTGACATGGCCGCAAGGCCGAAGGAGGTATTTTGTATTTTGCAGGAAACACAGCATGATCACAACCATGAGGGGGATTGGGAACCAAACACAACAGGATGTCGGGTGGCTACAACATTGGTCGTCAAGGCAACTAGTAAATTGTATTGTGTTACCTTTATTCTTTTATGTGTTAAGAAAATTTCCATGAGGGGGAAATTTTCTAATGTGACCAAGGGGGTAAGAATTTTAATTACTTGTTTTAACTTACTTTAGTAGGTGATTTTATTTGTGATGTTTCTTTTTTAATATTAATTTGCTAAGTGTGTTTAGATTAATGTAATATCTTGTTTTAATTTTTTTTAAGTTTTGGAAGGAATTCAAGTGGGTGTAATAAATTTTGATGGTTGGCTCCTTGAGCCTTGTGTTTCCTCATGTATTGAATGTTTGGTTTTGAGTGTTGACCACTCCAAATCCTTTGAATCTCGAATTTGAGATTTTGGGCAATTTTAGGGGACTTGTGGGACAAATTGAACTTGTCCCACACTTCCCAAAACCCCTTACCAACCATATCTATGGGTTGGGAATCCAAAAAGGGGATTATTTATTGTTTTGGGAAGGGAAATGTGACTTTGGAGTGCACTTTTCTTCTTTTGCATTTAATTGTGCCTTAGGACACATGGGGAAGGGATGGATTTGGATTAAGGATGTCATTCAACCCAACCACCCATTTATGGTGTTTTGGGATTTGAAGTTGACTAAAGGGAGGTGGTCTTGAGGATGTGTGATGTGGCATCCTACAAGGAGCCACATCACCCTCACTCTTCCTCTTGTCTATTTATGGAAATTTCCTCTCTTGTTGAGGGGGTTGGAGTTTTGTTTTTTGTTTTGTTGAAGAGTTCTCTTTTGTTATTTTGGGGGAGAGAAAAGAATTGGGAGAAAGAGAAAAAGAGAATGCTTGGACTTGCATGCTTGGATTGTTTTGGAGGGAGCTTGGACAAATTTCTTGGTTTAGGCTTCTCCAATGGAGAGGTAGGAAACCTTCTCCTTTGTTTTACTTTCATATTATTGTTGCTTCTATGCTAAATTTGTGAATAATGCATGTTTACTTTGGTGTATTGTGAAAAATGGATAGAATGCTTATTGTGTAGTATAGGAGAGGTCTATGGGAATACTCATGAGGGAGGCATAAGAGTAGATTAGGATATTGTGGAGGGAGTTTGAGAGGGATGCCCATCTTGGATGAGAATGTTTACATTCTTACCTTGTTCTTGAGGGAGCCATAAGAGGAGGGAGGCATAAGAGTATGGGAGGAAAAAGGGGTACTAAGGGAGGCATAAGAGTCAAAGGGGGTTTGAGTTTTATTGTGGAGGGTTTTGGATGGGCATCTCATCTCAATTGGGAGACATAAGGAAAACTTTCCCATAGTTCCTTCTCTTGTTGGCTTGGATGAAAGCCTTGTATTGAAAAGCATTATTTTAATTGTGTTTCCTTTTTGTTTCTTCCTTTTACCTTGAATGTTGTGAAGAAAATTGTGTTGTGGGAGCAAGTATTGTTGCCTTGAGTTGGAGACCACCCTTCATTGTGTTGTGTTTGGGGCTCGGGGGTCAATGGAGGAGATTGCTTCTCTTCTCCATTGAGTTTTGGTTGGGAGGAGAGTGTTGCCTCTCCCCTATCTTGGTTGTGATTTGAAATACTTGGAACTTGGAGCATTGATGAAGAACACCTTGGAGCACAAGAACCTTGTTGTTGACAATGTTAAAACATCATGTAATTACCCACCTAGAGTGGAGAAAGAAATGTAATATTGCCTTGTTTTCTCTAGCTTCCATTATTGTAAATTTGTTCCACATGAAGTAGGGTATGTTGTAATAAGATTTGAAGGAAGAGTTGCATTGAAATGATAGTATTTCTTGCTCTAAAATTTATTGGGAATGTTGTTGAATTCTTTGGTGGAACATTGGAAAGAAATTACAAAAGGAAATATATTAAAAATTTTGTTTGGATACTTGAAAGTAATGTGTTGGAAAGATTTGAAAAATAGTGCATCATCTCTTCTCTTATACTTGATGGAAGAACTTAAGTTTTTTTTTCAAATGGCTTTTAGTATGACAATGAAGAATTGTATGCTCTAGTTCTTTTATGTTTTCTTCACTTATGAATCTAATACAAAATCTATTACAAACTAATCAAGGGAATGAAATCAAACCTTTTGAATCCCATATAATGTTATTGATTTGTGTAGAAGGTGATCCTTATGCAAAAAAAATATATACTAAGCTTAAAGAGTTAATTACCCATATCTCCCTAATGTGTAATAAGAAAACTAAGATTTTCGACACAACTCATATCTAGGTAATATCACAACCCATGTGTTACTATTTTTAAGTTCTAATTATAACAATATACCTTTAATATTTATTTGTTTCAACAAAGTATGTTATAAAAAAAAAAACTACAACCTAAATATAATACTAATAAGACCTATGTACTCTAAACTGGAAGTCCTCCTAGGACTCGGCACGCCAGACCATAATACCAGCAGATTTTGCGAACTCACTGTGCCAGAATGCATATAAGATTTAAATACATTTGTCGGGATTCCTTGTTTTCGTCAAACATGTCCTCCAGGTCCAACAGAGTTGCCTATCCAAATAAAGGGACTCCCCAGCTGCAATGGCAGGTCTTAAGCCTATATCGTGACAAATGTTTTCTTGCAAAAGGTCTTATACTGTCTCAAGTCACCTCCTCTGTCTGCAAACATTTGGAAGACGCATTCGACACTAAACAGATAACAACATTGTTGGACAGTCTGTCCTCTCCGCCATGAATACACCTTACTGCACCCAATGAAAGTGGAGGTACTCACCTCCTCACGCGCCAGAGACAGCATATAAATAAAAGAAATGAAAAAAAAAAGGGGGGAATCCCGAGTTTTGAGGATGCATTCGATACTGAACTGATAACAGCATAGTTGACAGCCTGTTGGCTTTAGCACCTGCTCTGTCCCTTGATTGATTTTTGTTACAAACTTTCTTCCTATCTTGTATATGCTATAATAAACAAAATTAGTCAAAAAAAAAGGGGACAGAAAACAAAAGGAATGGAGGCGCCTCCCTGCCATAGCCATGATTTTGGCAAGAACACCCTTCGCTGCACCGAACTTTCAGAATGGGTTTCTCTCTAACAGCAAATTGTTACCTTCCAACACTACTCCCCCAAGCCACACTCTGGTTAAGGTTCTAACTGTCCTCCAAAGCCAACATTGGCTCTCATACCAGGACACGGACTGGGCAGAATTGAAGGCAATACCATCCAATATGGTTGAAAAGAAGAATCATGTCTGTTGTTGCGCCTGTAGCTTCGCCCTTTCTCTCACCTTTGTAACCCATTTTTGGTTCTTGCGTCAGTCAGGGGACAGATATGGCGGTGGGTAGATCTTAGGGGCAGCACAGGATTTGGAAATCTAGTGAATTTAATTGGGTTGAGCGGCTCAGTAGGTATATATCGACACGCCATGCAGGGAGTTTATAGTTGAGACAGCCGGTGGTTGAGTCACCCACCCCCACCGAACATATTGTTTCCAACCTAATCCATTAAATGTTTGACCACTGACTTTTGTAAAGGGTCTTTTGAAAGAACTTTCAGAATGGGTTTCTCTCTAACAGCAAATTGTTACCTTCCAATACTACTCCCCCAAGCCACACTCTGGTTAAGGTTCTAACTGTCCTCCAAATCCAACACTGGCTCTCATACCAGGACACGGACTGGGCAGAATTGAAGGCAATACCATCCAATATGGTTGAAAAGAAGAATCATGTCTGCTGTTGCGCCTGTAGCTTCGCCCTTTCTCTCACCTCTGTAACCCGTTTTTGGTTCTTGCGTCAGTCAGGGGATAGATATGGCGGTGGGTAGATCTTAAGGGGCAGAAAAGCACAGTAATTTGGAAAATCTTGAAATTTATTGGGTTTGAAGCGGCTCAGTAGGTATATATCGACAATCGACAACGCCAGCAGGGATTTATAGTTGAGACAAAAACAAAGCCGGTGGTTGAGTCCCCACCACCCACCCCCACCGAGACATATGTTTTCCTCCTCCAACTAATCCATTAATGTTGGACACCACTGACTTTTGTAAAGGGTCTTTTGAAAGAACTAAACTTTCAGAATGGGTTTCCCTCTAACCGCAAATTGTTACCTTCCATACTACGTCCCCAAGCCACACTCTGGTAAGGTTCTAACTGTCCTCCAAATCCAACACTGCTCTCATATACCAGACCACGGACTTGGCAGAATTGAAAGGCATCCATCCAATCATGGTTGAAAAGAAGAATTCTGTCGGCTGTTGCGCCTGTAGCTTCGCCCTTCTCTCACTATGTTAACCCCGTTTTGGTTCTGAGTAAGTCAGGGGAAGATAGGCGGGGTGGGTAGATCTAGGGGCCGCATAGGATTTGGAAAATCTATGAATGTAATTGGGTTGAGCGGCTCAAGTAGGTATATATCGACAATCGACAACGCCAGCAGGGATTTATAGTTGAGACAAAAACAAAGCCGGTGGTTGAGTCCCCACCACCCACCCCCACCGAGACATATGTTTTCCTCCTCCAACTAATCCATTAATGTTGGACACCACTGACTTTTGTAAAGGGTCTTTTGAAAGAACTAAACTTTCAGAATGGGTTTCCCTCTAACCGCAAATTGTTACCTTCCATACTACGTCCCCAAGCCACACTCTGGTAAGGTTCTAACTGTCCTCCAAATCCAACACTGCTCTCATATACCAGACCACGGACTTGGCAGAATTGAAAGGCATCCATCCAATCATGGTTGAAAAGAAGAATTCTGTCGGCTGTTGCGCCTGTAGCTTCGCCCTTTCTCTCCACTCTCACCTCTGTACCCCGTTTTTTGTTCTTCTGTACCCCTCGACACCCAGGCAGGGAGTTTATAGTTGAGACAGCCGGTGGTTGAGTCAACCCCACCCCCCCACCGAACATATTGTTTCCAACCTAATCCATTAAATGTTTGACCACCGAATTTTGTAAAGGGTCTTTTGAAAGAATTTTGTATAAAAAAAAAAAAGAAATCATACTACTCTCAGCTACTTGTTGTTTAAATATATGTAGTTTTTGATTCATTACACCTATTGTACACCCTTGCAAGGCAATGTAGAGTCCGTTAAGTGTAAATCCAGATAATATGCGTAGTGAAGATGTCGGTCGAATGGACTCCTATTCCTTTAACTTCAAACTTCGATATACGTATAAGAATATAGGTTTATACGAGTATAAACTTGAAAATAGATCTAAAATATACCACTTAATTAAAAGTATCTAACCCCTTGTAAGGGATATCTAACAACCTATATAGAAAGATTTCTAAAATGATTCGCTTCAGCATTGACCTTAAAAACATTTCTCTTTGGCGTAGAGCTTGCAAGAAACGATGAGTGTATATATATATATATAGTAGCATATAATCATTATGTAACCCAATTATGAATTAGCAAAGTTAGCAGAACAAATAATTGAAACCGCACTTGAATAAACCGATAGTGGAGGTAAGGACTCTCCCAGTAAATTGCGCGTTTCGTTTACCCGACAATTTAAGACATCAGGTAAGAATTTAGAACAATTGTAATTTGTTAGATCTTATGGTATGACACCTCAAAAGACGTTTAGCAAGCTTTTCTCAAATGAATGCTTGTCGTGTTTCGTGGAGAACGAAGGTATCTTTTTTCGCAAAACAAAAAAAAAATGTCGCATTTTCGGGACGTTTGTTTGTTGCGGCGTCGTCATCGTCGTCGTCGTCGAGTGAGTGTCGTATTTGAGTGGCGTTACAAATCGCATGAAATACCCAAGCACAAATTTGTAATGAAAAATATTCGTAAGGGAAATAGAAGAAAGAATAAGGACATATAGGCCCACACATAGATAAGCTAAGAAGAAAAAATAAGAAGGCCATACAGGCCCAAAATGGACAAATGGACAAAAATGATAAGGCCACGAGGACCCAAAAAATATTCAAAAATAGAAGAAACATTTAAGCCCATGGATGAAAAGGAAGTTATGGAGGATAAAATAATAGAAATATAAGAATAGTGGTGTAGTGAGAAAGAGAAGGAATGCAGAGTTATAAAAATATAGGTTGATTCTATCACTTAAGAGACTCTTCGGAGGGAGAGACGCTAGTTAGTTGAGTCATGGAATGACTAAATAGTTAAGAAGAGAAAGAAAAGAGCATTGAGCCAAGTTGGATCATAGTTAGGATAGGTCCAAGGAACACACCGCAACCTAGATAGCTCAAAGTGAGTCTGTAAACTCCATAATAGAGCATCGTGTAAATAGATGTCATATTTAGGGATTAAATTAAATATGAAATTTATTATTGTGCATGAGCTATATCACGTATTAGTAAACATTTGGTGTACCTGTTGTCAAATATGTAAGCCTCCAACCATTTTTTTATATCAGCGAGACTTAAATTTTAAACTAAAATAATGTAAGAACGTGTTAGATAGCAATTTATAATCAGTCAAATTATATTAGTGTGTCATATTTCATGGCCAAAAATATTTTATTGTTAAATAAATTTTAGTAAACACTAAACAAGTCTTAATTATTTATAAAAATTGTAGAGGCATTATGTCTTTAAAAATGTAAGCTACAAAAAACAATGTGTTTGGTAATTTTATACGTATTTAATAATATTTTATTTGTAAAAATTAATTTCTTGATGTAAAAATAATGTCGATAAAATTGAACACATTTATAGAGACAATCATGAAAATAGGGTTAGAAGAGATTTTCAATAAGAGACAATCATGCAAAGAGGGTTAGAAGAGATTGTTAATAAAACAACTCATTATCTTACCTCTTGGTGTACTACCTTAGGATAAATTTACTAGTTCTCAGGAGAACGTGGGTAAAAGAAAATCTTTTTGTACTACCTTGGGATGAATTTCCTGGTTTCGAGAGAATGTTGGTAAATTAAAATTAGGATGATTTCGAGCCTCTTGGACAACATGAGTAAAAGAAAATTAAGAATATTTCAAACCCCCTCGCACCCAAAAAAAAATATAAGACTAATATTTAACCAAGTTGCTCCCTTTATTTATCTTGTTAGCCTTTTTATACTCGTTTCCAAGGGATCTATCCATTATTGACAACAAAATTTCAATGATATACTGCAATTCAGTCATCAGAAGAATAAATTGTCTACCATATGGAACATTAGTTATTAAACACAAAATTTTCCTTGAGTTCAAATAATAATCTCTATATACCAGAGGCTTTATTCTAGCTTTGAATCTTGGTATAAGAGGAAATGATTAAGTTCATAAAATCTATAGAATAGAGTATATACTCTATAATATTTGAACTTGTATATGGTTTTTATTTCTCAATTTATTTTAAAAATTTTATCAAGTTAGATGTTATTATTTTTAAATTTTGTTGATTTTTTATTTTTTTCCATTAAAATTAAAGCAAAACTTATTGTTATCCATTTTTCCCCCCGGGAAAAATGGACAACATGGAGTATTGTATCTGGGCACTAGAACAGTTCTCACAAGAAAACCTGGGTTTACTCGCAAAATCAGGTGTTTCTGGAGCATTTGGAATTTTGGGAGTTAGAAATCAGTTAAGGAATTTTTTCCTCTTCTGGGTTTTGAAAAGGAAACAGAGTTTTTTTGAGATGAAAACGAGCCCCGAAAATCACATCCGGTTGAAAAATGCACAAGAATGGCCAACCTTAAGAAAATATATTATTTTAGGTTTCAAGGCATTTCAACCCATCCCCTTAGTCCTCTGGTTTGAAAAAATGAGGGAAAAAGTAAAAAAGCGGTGAGAATTGCACAAAAGGGGTCCATGAGAGACATCGAGCTAAAAACATCTCACTAAGCTACTTGGCGAGCTAGTGGTTGAGTCACAGGTCACAGACAACAATTTTTTTGGGAGATCGGGTTGAGTTGCATGGGTTGTCACATGATATTGAGCACAAGACCATACATAGAGAAAACAAAAAGGCCAACTCGGTGGTGGCTCATGTAGAGTAAGCTAGGATCGAGCTTAGGGTGAGCGGAGCAGACAAAACTTGTGGGGAGCTATGCGAGGAGGTCAACTCAGTGGTAAGAAATAAAACAAGGCGAGATCATTAGAGGATTCACAAGAGGCTCAAGGTTGAATGGGAGGTGAACAAGGTTTATTTTAAGAAGCCTCTGGGAAATTGGAGGTTGAAAATCCCCGTTGAATTTCCTGGAACCACTTTCATGATAAAGGATAATATTATGAGATTTCAGAGTCAAATTTTCACATGTTAGTTTCTTAAGAGGGAGAATTTTTTTCTTGGTATTTTTTTTCACATGAAAATTTTTCTTCTAACTGGTTGTCACATGAAAACAAACCTTGTTGTTGCATGACAACAAGGTTAGTAAGGTTGTTGTCGCGTGACAACAAGATTGATGTCGTACAACAACAAGGTTTGTTGTCTGAACAACAAACTCTTACTGTCATGCGGCAGGAAGGTTTGTTGTCTTAACAATAAACCTTGCTATCATGAGACAAAAAGGTTTGTTGTCTGAACAAAAAACCTTATTGTCACACAAAAACAACCCTTACTGTCATGCTACAGAAAGGTTTGTTGTCTTAATAGTAAACCTTGGTATCATGCGACAAAATGTTTTGTTGTCGCACGACAACAAGTTTTTTTTCACACGATAGCAAGGTTTTTTTTTTGCAAGACAACAAACCTTATTGTCATGCAAAAACAAGGTTTTTTGTCATGTGACAATAAACCTTCCTGTCACATGAAACTAATAAATATGTAACCCCCTTATCAATCTTGTGCAACCCCTTTTTGCTCATCAATAACACTCTTTTATCGCACATCTGTAACCCTCGATCGACAAGGGGGTTTCATCTTTATTAGTGTTGTGTGATAGGAAGGTTTGTTGTCACATGAAAACAAAGTTTTTTGTCGTGTGACAATAAGGTTTACTGTCATGCGAAAATAAACCTTGTTGTCATACGACATCAAGGTTTGCGGTCATGCGATAATAAACCATCCTATCACACGACACTAATAAAGATGCAACCCCCTTATTGATCATCTGCAACCCCTTGTTGCTCATCAGTATAACTCTTTTATCGCCCATCTGTAACCCTTCCTTGTCACGCATCAGCAGTCATCTTGTCACGTGTCAATACCTTCTCTTATTGCATGTTAGCAACACTATATTCACAAGTAATTTAGATGATACCTTAGTAAGTTACTAGTGTACTATATGGTTAATTGCATAGGCTTATATAGGATTAGTTTTCAATGGTAGGTGAATCCGACCCCTAAAAAAATTATACTCAAAATTTTAGGTGAACAATACACTTAACCGCTTCAAAGAATTCACCTTTTCAAATTTTTATAAAATGGAATATTCACCGAATTATGAATATTCGCCATTAAAAATTCCTTGGAGCTGAATAGCTTGGTTTCAAGCTTTGAGGGGAGGATGTTCATCAGAGACATGATGAGATCTTCGTAAAAGGATCAACATTGGCGAAAATGAATGTGGTCTGAGTCACGAGGCCAAATGTTAAGTGGGCTCACCAAGGGCATAGGAAGCATCGTTGAGTTACACGAATGAAAAAAGTAGCAAGTTAGGGCCGACGAGGTCGAATGAAGAATGAGGCTCTCCGACTATATCGGCAAGCCAGAGGATTTTCTTTCCAAGTCATTGGCATATGATAAGAACGATTAGCTCGGGAGGCCAAGTCGAACAACTCATTGAATGTGTGAGCACTAACATAATTGCAAAGGGAGAGCCTAGTTGGAAACTTGGCGGGATGGCTGAATTGGCCTTGGATGAAGCAATTCATAGCTTGAATGAAAATGGAGGTCGACATAGTTTCAAGAATCAGCTTTGGCATTGGGTCAAACATGAAGTTGAGATTTTTCGAGGTTTTTGGGAGATTTGGTTTCGGAGGAGGGATTACAAACACAAAGCAGCGAGCTAGTATCCTAACATCCAAACTCTGGATTTCAGAGTTTGGATTTTTGGTGATTTGGATTCTTACACAAGCCAGGTGAACATTTTTTTGGCAAGCGAGCTTGGAGTTCCAAACTCCAAAGTCCAAAATTTAGACTTCGGAGGATCAGAGTTTCAGAGATTTTTAGCAAATCACTTGGTGAATAGTATGGTGAAGTATGATTAAGAAAAGCTCAAATATCCAAAGTGGAGATGTCTAATTTGAATCGTTCAAGTGGTTTTCGAGAACACGTCAGGAGCAGGTGAAAGGGTATTCTAATTTGGATTGATGAGTTGGTGCATTGACAAGTGGAGATTAGGGAGGTCCTGAGGGGCTCGGTGGAAAAAAAGGAAGAGGTTGTTTCATAGGTGGGCAGGTGGCTCACCCATGTGCACTTTAAAATGACCGAGTTGGCCAATGGGAGTTCGAAGCACAAGTTAGGGGCCGATACAAACAATGATTTTGGGGGTTGGCTAGAGGAAGAGATGAGATGTTGGCACACCATTACATCTAGAGATGAATTTCGGGGTCAACAGATGCAGGGTAGGGCAGAAAAAAAGGGTATGTGAATCAACCAAGATCTCGGGGGTGTAACATGAAGTGATAGGCGTGAAATGAGGGTTGACTCTACCAATGTAATGTGGGGAAGAAAATGGAGAGGTTAAGGAGTTCGAAGCATAGAACTCAGTGCAAAGATTTCCAAGTAGCTTGGCGAGTTGCTTGATGGGCTCCTCGCCAATGCAAGGTGCAGACCCAAGATATACAAGGAACCCCCCAAAACCCTAAAGGCCATATATTTTTCCCTGATAGTTCATTTCTCACAAACTTATAATAAATGGAGAGATGAGAAGAAGATATACAACCTATAACCATTAAAGATGGAATTTCATAGGTTTTGGGCCTCCAAAATTGCATGAATAGTGAAAACATTTTGGTAGGTGGAGGTGCAGTTAATGAGGTATGGGCATGTTGCCTTATCCAACAAGGTAGAGTACAGGGGGTATGGGAAACACCAAAGGACTCCAAAGGGTGATGCAAGTAGTGATGAAAGGGAAATTTTTATTAGAGAATTTTTGTAATCTCATGAAAATCAAGGATTATGGAAATTCAAATTGGTGAATATTATGTGATTCGTAGCCAATTTATTCGCTGAAAAAATTGACCGATGTGTTCCTTATACTATTCATTTCACCTAGATTTTACACATATATAAGATCTTATGAATGTAATTTTCCACCATTTCAAATCATTTTGTGCACATATTCATCGAAGTACACATAAGTAACCTCTTAGCCCTCCAACTCAGAGCCTTCCAACCCTAAGCTATCCAACCCTGAGCCGTTTAACCCTTGACCATCCAACCCCTAACTCATCCAAACCCTCAAGCATCCAACCCTGAGCCGTCCAAACCCTTAGCCATCCAACCCTTAGCCATCCAACCCTGAGCCATCTAACTTGGAGCCGTCCAACCCGTAACTCATCCAACCCCTTAGACGTCCAACCTTGAGCCGTCCAACCCCTCATCCGTCTAACCCCTCAGTTGTGAGCATTCCAACCCCTTAGTCCTCCAAACCTTTTCCATCCAACAAGAGATCCATCCAATAATTTTCTATCCAACACTTTACCATCTAACCACTATTGTCTAACCCTAACCGTCCAATCTCAGAGCCTTTGAACATAAGAGCCATCCCTGAGTAGTCATGGATACTAGAAATCAGGGTAAGAAGGTTAATAATTTAGCCATGAATACTAGAAATACTTTGTTTAGTTATTACAGAAAACCACAAAAAATGAAGGGGGTTTCTGCATCAACTGAAAATATCAGTATGTGGCATGTGCTATTTACATGTTATTTAATATTAAAATATTTAATAATTATGTTTTTCATACTGCTCTTGAAACTCTTTGTACTATGTAAAAATTTAACTATAGGTAAAATTAATATTATATTTGTAACAATTTTATAGAATTATATGCAGACGTTTTAGAAATTCCTTCATAAAATAATCAATTTAAAGATATCGATGATCCATTATATGTTGATTAAAATATTATCTCCCTTGATGACATAAAAGTATAAGAAAATTCATCGAATTCTCATGATACACCAGTAGAGGAAGCTTCTACTACAAGGTCTATTTCAAGAAAAAGGAGACACAAGAATCAAGAATCAAGAAAAAATGTCAAAAGAAAGAGGACAAACTAGACAATTGGAAGGAAATTCCAGTTCAAATGGGCTGCAAAATATCCATTTATTGAACGTGTTTACATTGAAAATTGTAATGATGTTCTAACACAATGTTGATGCAAAATATGTGGTTGGAAACAGGGGAAATATCACACAATGCATCTCAAACTAGACACAATTGAAAAACATTGTGGGAAAATATACATTTCCCAAATGTAAAAGGATGGCAGCATAGTTAGAACATATAAATGGAAAGATGTAAAAAATTGTCTACATGTCAAATACGCAGAATAATATGAAAAGGAAAAAAATGTATGAAATATGTGAATGAAAAAGGTGGGACCATAGTATCAAGATTGAGCAAAGCTATAGAGGAATAAATGCATGTAAAAAGTATTCAGTTTGCTACCGTATTCCATATATTGAAACGGGGAAGACCGATGTCAGATTTTGGAGAAAATAAAATTTTGTATCAGGTTATTGGTCTATAGAACGTTCCTCAATCTCATTGGTCAGATACCAGCTACGGGGAAATTGCAAAATGTCTATCTCTAGTAGAAAAGGAGGATTGGAAACTGTGTGTTCAAAAGGCTAAGTATATTTCCATTTCAATAGATGAGGTTACTACAGTTGATAATAATTCATGGATTTTTATTCATGTTTATACACTTGCTAATGAAATAATAACTCCACACCTCTTAACAATTCATAAAATGATTGAGAATTGCAATTCTGAAAATATTTATAAATTGGTGGTCTCAAATCTAAAGGATGTCACAAGAATGGATGAATTTTCTATTGCAACAAGATTAGTTTGTGTCATAACCAATGGTGCAATTGTAATGCACGGAGACAAAAATGGTCTCTAAGTTAGACTTCAAACAAATGTTTCTATGTATATGGTTGTTGTCCACTATATGGCTCACAAAATGAATCTAGATTACAAAATTGTGAGCACATTTGAAAATGTAGTTAGAGTGAAGGAATTGATACATGAGTTACATGCTTATTATTCTAGCAGTCCAAAGAGATTTTTGGAATTTCAAAAATTTGCAATTGGACTGACAGAGGGAAAAAAGCTTCTCAAAGATGTAGATACCAGATGGATATCTATGTATGAACCTGCCTATAGAATATTTGATGAATATCCTTCATTGACATGATTTATGTATAAATAATGCAAGGATGTAGATAAAGATAAAGATATATTGTGCCATCTAACAGACATAGAAACTTTAATCACACTCTGCGGTATTTTTCCCATGTTGAGGGAGTTTAATATCTTAACGAAGCATGCACAAGATCGTTCTTTCTACATAAAAGACTTCATAAGACTCGGAAGACGTGTGTGCTGGAGTCTCAAAAGTTTATATATTTCTGATGGGATTTTTCAGGGTGCTACTTTTGAAAAATTGAATGCATTGACAGATTTGAAAAATATCAGGTGCTTATTAAAATACAATATACATGATCATCTGTGCATTACAGCACATGGAAAGGAGATTCCAGTTCATACGTTCCAAAAAAGAGTTGATATGATTGTATCTGAAATAGAAGAAGTAAAAGTGACACAGAATTTATATGATGTAGTATTAATGGAAACCATGAATAAGTTGAGAAATATCTATGAATCGTTAACTAAAGAGATTTGGGAAATATTAAAAAATGATAAAATTCTTGAAGCAATGGGAGTTGTAAATCCATAGTTTTGGAATTTTTTGGGGGAAAACCTTATAAATTTACTAGTCCTTTGCTTTTCAAAAACATGAGTGTTCTAGATGACCATTTCTCTAAGACTAAAGAGATAAACAAAGTTTTTGTAGAAGGTATTTTACAAATAAAAATACTTAGTTCCCAGTCAACAGATTTTGCTAATGCTATGATAAGACAAGTTCAGCTTCGACAAAACCCATAGGATTATGGTGCCATCAAAAGGATTTGGAAGGATATTTTTTCCAGTATTATTCTAAGTGAAGATTTGAGTGAGTATATTAAGTTGTATGAACTCTATCAAACTATGATTCTAGGTTTTGTGGAAGATGAGAGGGTTTTTCAGTGCACTATCCTTTTTAAAATCAAAAGTTTGAAACAGATTGGATAGGAATATAGAAAGTTGTCTGAGGTTGTATGTATCACGTTACTCAATGGAGTCTTTCCCTTATGATAGAGCACTCGTATTATGGAATTCACTAGTAAAAAGAAGAGGAGTTAGTAATATTCTTCCTAACCCAGGGGATGGAGACACATCCACAAATCATGCTACAGTTGATTTCCAAGACACGAATGAAAGTGTTGATCCACGACTGTTTCAATTCACATAGATTTTATTACAATAATTTATTGTAATAAATTATAACTATTGATGTATTTCATACAAAGATTGCAACTTTCAATAAATGTAATATTAAATATTTGTTTTTTATATTTGGTTTTTAAACTGAAATAAGAAAATATGTCTTTTATATCTATTAATTGATTTATTTTACATCTGCAAGAAATCAGAAATGTAAATATTTTAAACAAACAAAATCAAGTAAATTTAAGCAAAATTTACATAAACAAAGAGACAGAAACATCATTTGTATTGTGTAGAAATCGAATAACAATATATAGTTACAATTCCAATTCCCAAAGTACTGTTGAAATCGTTCTCTCATGTGGTGGATTACTTTATGAAAAAAAGTACAAATTCATAAATGATTATCAGCCAATACGATTACAAAAGGGGGGTTATCGATACATTTCAAAGCTTCCAGAAAATTTCTATCATATAAGGACACATTACAAGGTCACCCTCTTTTCTGCCTATGATTCTGAATCATCGTTGTCCTTACATCTGCCTCACGGAATAAAAACAAAAAAATTCGCTGGCCACTATCTTTTAATTCCTATGTCAGTGATGGAATTGTGACAACACACCTATCAAATGGCGAACTTCACTAACATATTTCATTTCAAAGCTTCTGAATAAGTTATGTCATATAAAGACACATTATGAGGTCATCCTCTTTTCTGTCTATGATTCTGAATCATAGTTGTCTTTACGTCTGCCTCACGGAATAAAAAAAATGGCTGGCCACTATCTTTTAATTCCTATGCCAGTGTTGAAATTGTGACAACACCCCTGTCACATGGTGAACTTCACTAACATATTGAATTTATTATGTAGCAGGAGAATCTTGATATTTTTTTTGTGTTAGAGGTGGAGGAATCTGCTGTGTCTGTAAAGATTTATCTGCTATAGCTCCTGATGCCTACAAATCTTGTGCAACAGTATTGATATTTTCATGAATATTCAGTTCCTCCCTCATTACGTCTCCTGCTGACAAAAGTGTTGCATCTGCATCTATCTTTTCCTTTAGTAAGACTTCTGGATCCATCTTATGCTCCTTGATTATTCTTCTCAACGTATTATTTTGTTTATTTATTACTATCATTTTTCCCTTTAACTGTACAAACAAATTTAGGCTTTTGCGGGCATTCTTTAAATGTGCTTTAAAAACAACTACTTCTTTCTTTAAATTTTCATATTTTTCCTACAAAACAGAAATAATTTTTTTTAGTCTATTAGATAAGTTAAACAAATATATTACAGTTCTTATAATATTAGGATTTTGCATGTAAAACATAAAGCCCACTCACCACAACTTATTCTTTTTGAGAATTTGCTATTAAAACATTTTTCATGTCTTTTTCCCATTTGTTGTAGTAAGCTTGTGCTTCAGCATTTAGTTTCTCCAACCTGTTCAACATTATGTCTATAATTTCATTGTTGTAATTATTAGTACAGGAAATTGTCCCTGAATGAGCTTTATTTAGAAAAACGTCATGCCTTGTCGGTTGGCTCTCTATGGTAGTAAACAATGAATTCCTTTGAGCGTGATTATGGTATCTTGTATTTATTTCTTTTATCAAAGTTTTTTCTCTCCTCTACCAATACTGCACTAAATCCACATCAGACATTATAACCTCTTGAATTGTTTACCCCATATTATCTGATATCAGATTCTCTAATATAAAATGTGTATTTTCATCATCTGTTTGTGGAGCGTTTGTTGGAGAAGGAGGAAAATCACTTTCCTGTACATCATGCACATTTTTTTGTTGTTGTGGTTGAGGCAGAGTATATTGAATCATATCATGAGTGTCAAAATAGTTTCCCTTGTCAGCATCTCTTGTATTGAAGCCCAAATACTCCTTGTAAAAGGTGATGTTGTTGAAAACCTATGAGATCATTACACTTAAAACACCTCCTAGCGAGAGTCCAAGAAATTATGTTGTTGTAGGATGAACTCTTCCATCTGATTCTATAGGAAACCTTATATTCTTTCCTACAGATCATCTTTTTGCTTGGACTGAATGTGTTGGCGGTATTGGTGGCCTCCTTACAAGTGGAATGTGCTCAGAAGATATATTACCTACAAGATGCAAACAAAAAATTGTTAGAAGCCATTATATGGTTAGCCCTTGTAAATTCTAAAAAGTAGTAATGTAATAAAACACACTAAATATTAAATATTACAATTTACCTTGCACATTTTGAGACGCAAGCGTAAAATTTCAATCTTGTGTGTCAGAATGAGTTTGATCATCATCACCCATTTCAGTAGTTTTTGAATACAATAAATGTAAAAAAGAATAGTAGAAATATTTAAATATAGTACTACCTACTCAATCTATATTAGTTTTTTGAATTAGTTAATTATATCAATAGAAAACTTCATACCTATAGTTAAATGTGATGGTAGACATGATGCACATAACAAACCCCTAGGTTGCTTTTGACGAGGAGGTTTTACTGGTCATGATTTTGTTAAATCCATGTCAGAATCAGTAGAGACCTCTGCAAGGGCTTTACCTCAAGCAATTTCCTCCTTATGAGTTGTTGCAACAATAATTCTTCTCTGCAATAGAAAATATTGCAATTATTATTTTATTGAAATATATTGAATTTGAAATCGTTATAAGAAGAAAACTGTAAAAGTAACAATTACCTGTTGTTCTTCAAGAGTGAGACCAATCATTTATCATTAATTGCAGTAGGCATTTTAGCTTTTTGAAATTCGTAGAATGCTTCCTAATAGAAAGCAATAATAAAATTGCAACAAGAAAATACAGTCTTAGGTTTAATAGATTGATTGGAATTGTGGGTACGAGAGACATCTATATTTATTCGATTAGATAAAAATGTGCACCAATAGAATTGTTGACCCACTAGTGTCTGCAATAAATATTGAACTGCCAATACAAAATTTCTGTTGATCTTCCTTGTAATACAATCCTGGCCTGAAAAAGTGATGCAACTGCAAGAAAGAATTGGTTTTTAATACCTTGAAGAAGTAGGCCTCGTGATGAACAATTAAGAGGAGCTGCAATAACAAAAAAAATGTTAGAGGATTGGGTGGTGGAAAAATGTTAAGAGAAATATAATTTTAAAATAATAAGCTTACCATCAACCTGCACACTGTAATGAGACTCCAAAAAAAATTTGTCTTCGTCTGTGAGGATAACCTTTGTAGTAATAGGTGGCTTATTTTTGAATGGTAACCCAGTTAACTGATGTACGTCTGTGGGCTCAATTGTGAATGAAATTTGACAACATCTCAAGTGCGCCAAAAGAACGGAAAATTTTCCATCATTCTCGTTGTAAGAGGCGAGAAGGTAATCAAGCATTTAAGTATCAGTATCGAATTGGGGCATGTCCACAAGCCAGGTAAATTCTTATTTTTCGATCCAATCCTTTTGTGTGTCTTTCTCTTTCATAAGGGCTACAATTTTTGGGCACATGAGGTTTTTTGTACTGGAATTTGGGTGTAGGAGTAGATGTGGTGCTCACGATTGTTAAAATTTGGGAGAACTTTGAAAATTAGAGAGCTTAGAGCACTGGAAATTTTCATATAAAAGTGAAGAAATGAACCTTGTAGGGGTATTTATAGGGTTCTAAATGGGTCAAATGACACATGGCTGAAAATTATTGGCTAGCCAAGGCATCCTCTCAACCCATAATTAATAAACCCATCCAACCATTAGCCATCCAACCCCTCAACTGACCAACCCACCGTCCAACCCTTAGTTTTCTAACCCCTCTACTGTCTAACACCTTTAACCATCCATCCCACCCGTCCAACCCTAATCCATCCAACCCCCAAATGTCCTACCTACCCATCCAAACCTTAGTCGTCCAACCCTTAGTCATCCAACCCCTCAAATGACCAACCATCTCGTCCAACCCCATGCTTGCCCAACACACCCATCCAACACCTACCTATCCAACCCACCCCTCCAACCCTTATCTGTCCAACCTCGCCGTAAAACCCTTAGTTGTCTAACCTTCCCGTCCAATGTACTCGTCTAACCCCTTATCTGTCCAACCCACCCATCCAACCCTTCGTTGTCCAATAAACCCATCCAACCCACCCATCCAACCCCTTTACAGTCCAACCGACCTGTCTAACCCCATAGCTATCCAACCTATCCATATAAACTTAACTGTCTAACCTTCCCGTCCAAACCTTTGCCATCCAACCCACCCACCCAACCCTTAGCCATCCAACCCATAATCACCCAATACCTCAATTTTCAACTGTCCAACCCACCCGACCAACCTTCCCACCCAACTTGCATGCTAACCTTCCCAGCCTACTTTGTGAAACCAAAGAAAATTGCTCTCTGTGAAATTGTCTTTACAACGAAACATTTTTTAATAAATTCACCAACGATTCAAAATTTGATTTTTGAGATTCACCAAAAATTCTAAACTAATTTTTTAGAGGGACCTTCTTAAAATGAACCCTGAGAGATGGAGCTCCATGCACATTGGAATACAAATTTCTTCCCTCTCTCATGTATTTTCTTCTATAATTTTTGAAAGGGTTGCACATTGCAAAATGTTAGTCATTCTTCTCCTCCCATGCACCCCTCTTCTTCCCTTAGGCATATCTAGGGCTTCAAGCCTTTTTGTTGAATACCGCAATGGTATTTTTCCTTTCCCTACATGTAATGTATTGTGCATAATCACATTGAGTAATAAAATCATGTATGTGTTAATCTTCCTAGCCTCTCATGGTTTATTGTTTTCATCTTTCCTCTCATTACAAATCAGGTGTTTTGTGCATATTTCTATTTTATTAAAGGATTTGGGCGTATTGTGATTATTAGGGAATGGTGGATGTATGTGTTTTGGTCTATGGTGGATGACCACCCTCTCCAATTTCATTCCTCTATTGTTTTGCAGACTGGTAAAGTATCTAACACTCCTTTTATTGGTGTATCACTGCTTCTAGTGTAGGTTTTATTTCATGGAATTTCTCTCCCTCTCTCCTTAGAATGTTAGAATAGATTTAGATAGGTATTTTATTGCAATAGGAGTAGTTGTGGTAGGTAGGATTAAAAAGAGGAGTCAGAATTCTCCTGAGAGTTATCTGATTCACAAGCTCCCACACTTCAAGATTACTCCATGTTAGGAAATTACATCAAATTCCCCATTCACGTGTTGGCTATTAGAGGGGTTTTGTAATTTTTTCATAATAGTTTTGGCATGCCCAGTGGGACAACATTGAATTTAGGGTTTAATTTTTACAATTGTTCCATTATAAGATCTGAACCACCGTGTATAAAATTATAATTTCATAGGTTCCCTCACACTTCGGATTTTGAAAGTTACAGATTTCAGATTTCGGAGGCTCTGTTGTAGGGTCAAAGTTCCAAAATTATTTTTCAAGGGTTTAACATGTGAAAAATGGGCTCATAGTTTCAATGGTGATAGATCAGGGTTTGGATCATGCAAAACATACCTTAAATTCCAATTGCATGAATTTTAGACTTTTTGGGTTTTCAGAATTTTAGATTTCAGACATCTTAGAATTTTAAAATTTTTGGATTACAGAATTAAGAGATTTTGGAATTTAGACTTTCAGGGTCTTACTGCATTTCGAAATTAAGAATTTGGAGGTTACATGTGATTTCATATTTTGGACTTCAGAGATAATCTAGTGCTTAGAATTTAAGAGATCTCTCATTTTCAATTTTGGAGTTTGTATACATTTTATACTTTCATAGGTTGCTTGGCATTTCGAATTGCAGGGTTTTCCTACTCAGATTTCAAATTTTACACTGTGTCTTACATTTCAAACTTCAGAGGTTTTAAGGAGGGGCCAGATTCTGAAATTTTGGAATTCAGAGGTTTTTATGTTGTTGAATAATCCAACCCCACAACCGGTTTTGATCCCTTCAAGGTGTGCATGTAGGTATTCATATCATTTCATCAAGTTTCATTGTGCTCTTAGTGAAATCACTACCTTTGGAGACACATGTAAAACATAATTAACGACTTCATCTGGTCAAAAATCCATCTTCTCTAAGTTATTGATAATCTCTTTTCCACCCATTTCCATCCATTTTTCCTCTCATTTTACTTTTCACACCTTTCCATCTTCTTCCATTCATGAATTTGTGTAGTCATGACTTCATTCCCCACTTAGAACTCACACTTGTAACATCCATACCGGTTCAACCCACCTCCCAACTTGCAAGATCCATCCCCATGTTATTATACAACCCCTCCATATCAGTACTATGATGAAAATCAACAGTTTGCATACTACTATGATCAAGGTATAGGGAAGTTTGGAAATCCACGACACTATGTATATTTTCAAGGACACAAGTATGCATGTGACGGAGGCTACCTTGTACCCAAAGATGTTGAATTTAAGATGAAGATTCAAAAAGATAGAGGCAAGAATGGTGTAATCCAGGGCTTCAGCTCAAATGAAAGCATTCAATATTGGTCTTAGGGAACCTTGTCCATGTGGCAGCCCTATTCCAAGACACTTTAGCCCTCAATAGAAGTTGGACTTCATAATTGAAATGTTTCCCCAAATGGTAGGATGAATCGAGGAAATAGATTCTTTCGAACTTCATACCGAGAAACCTTGTCAATGGGTAAGTCCTACACCATCATCTTCAAAAAATTTCCCCATCCCCCAAGTAGTACCATCTCAGCTTGAGCTTCAATTTCTAAGCTTCTCACCTACTACCCACATTGTGGAACCCACTTATTCATCTTCCACTCTCCCACCTCATCTCAATTTTTCTGCCTTTTCCCTTCCAAACCCAAGTCCCCTCTACAAGAGCAGAGTGCAATACTTTCTCCACCACCACTAACATTGCAAAAAAAAGTTGAATCCTAACCCAACCCTTCTCTGAAATTTCCTAATTCATGGCAGGAGGAAAATCAAAAGGCTATTCAAGAGGAACAACAAAAAGAAGATCCTAAAAAAGAATAAATGATGAGGTTTCTAAGGAATTGGGCTTCAAAGTATGGAATGGACAGAATCCCCTTATTGGTCAAAACTTCGGAGGAGGCCAAGGTTGGAGAACAAGTGGTAAAATATGATTTGGTTGCAACAGTAGTAAAGTAAAAACAAGTAGAGGAAGATCAACAATTAATGTGTTTAGAGTGTGGTGTTCTTGAGGGCACTCTATTTTTAGAAATTATTGATCAACTGCAAGTTATAGGGATAATAAAATAAGAGGAGATCCATGTTACATAGGAGAGTCACATAGATTCAGAGGTCTTAAACACAAGACAAGCTATGCAAAAAACTCCAAGCCCTTCCCCCACTTCACCCTCTCTGGATTCTAATTTCGAGGATAAGTTTGAGATCTCAAACTTCATGTTTGAGGATGAGGACGACCGTGGTGAGAAAGTTATAGATTCAAAGGTCATCATAGAAGAGCATGTTCATATCATATAGGAGAACAAGTCAATTTTAGAGGCCCTACATGAGGAAGATATTATAGAGATATTTTTTCTTTCTTGTGATGACGAAAATTTAAATTTCCCTCTTCCTTCAAATGAATTTTTTGATGAATCCACTGGGGAGGAAAGCCTTGAAGACCCCACTATCCATAATAGCCCTCAGGATCAGCAAGAAGAGGATTTTGACCTTTCAAACTTCAATTTAGAAGAGGGAGATGTATGTGTAGGGAAACCTTTCCTTCAAAAGAGGAAATCTTGAGGAACTCCAAGATCTAAATAATGAACAATAAACTACTTGTAGTAATCCACTAATGGTTCCATCATAGGCTACAAAAAATCCCAAAGAGCTACATGCCATGGAAGAATTTCTTGCTGCCAAGAAGGAGAACATGCAAGAACACTCTATCTCTCTTCAAATTACTCTTGGATTGGGATTGGTGGAATTGAATATTCAAATATTCATATCGAACGAGGGAAAGGAAGGGCACAAGGATGTCACCATTTTCATATCATTCACCAAGGTGGCACATCAGTTATTTGTAGATGTGTAAAAAGAAGAAAATCAATTCACAGATAGTCACCTTTTCCAAGAAATTCTGCATAAGGACTTTCTTATTCATATTGAAACTTAGAGTATTGGGTAGGTCCAGCAATTTAGGCCATGCCCCATAAGGTATTTGGCTTCATTAGAGCTATAGGAGAAGCCACATCTGGTCGTGTTGAATCCTACACATGAGGATGAGTCCCAAATTCTCAATGGTCAGCACCAATACCTCCAAAAGCACGATGCAGGTCATTCGAAGGGGGAAATTTTATTTTTTTTTGTTGATACCTTGAGTTCTAACACAGAAGGCCAACTTCATGAAAAGTATTCAGGATCATCAATAGCCAAGTATAGCGTCAAATCAACCGTCTAGCTACAAGTTGTGAGAAAGGGAAGTTAATTTTCCCTACCAGTATTAGGGTTTTTTTTAATCCTTCTCTTTCTTCAGTTAGTGTAGGGTAGGATTAGGGTTGTTTCTAGAAAAATAAGTGCTTCTGCACACTTTATATGTCTCACTTGAGCATGTATGATTTGTCATTTTGTACATAGTTTTTGTTCGTGTTGCTCCAACACAGTGCACCATGTTTCAGTTTTCTACCCAAAAAGGGATGTTACAGAAGCCCATACTTACAAGGAAAAGTTACAATTTTCAAGTCAATTCAAATGTAAAACAACTAAATTTGATAAGGGATGGGTTTATAAGTTTCATCCTCTTATTCTTCCAAATCAATCATTGAGCTTCCAACATCCTTGCAGGAACAAAATGTCAGCTCCAATGGTGGTTATTGCATTATGGGTAGCATAATTCACAACAACAACATGCCTAAGTTTTAGGAGCAGCCTCAAATCATTCAAAGTCCCCCATAGTTGAAATTGAATCAACCTCAAATCCTTGATCAATTGTTTCAATTTCAAATTTTATGGATTTATAAGGAGTCTCAACCTCCAGCAGTGTCCTAAGTAGCCATTCAGAAGAAAGAATTTAATAGAGTTCCATGATGTCCCAACTCAGTAAATGTATTACTCAAAAATCCATAATGTGCTATACTTTCTAAGAAATCATTGGATTCAGTGTGCTCATTTTGGAAAAATTATGTTTTGGGATTGGTTCAAAAGTCCATTTTCAGTTCCACAGATCAGGATTACAGAGAGCAAAGGGTGAAAATTCAAGATTTAAAACAATTTTCCACTCTTACAAAAAATTGTAATTAAAAATCTTGTAAGTGAGATGGTCAATTCAACGTTACAAGAAGTATCAGAGAAAATTCAAAGTTTTAAGTCAGTTGCATGCCATTAACAGTGACTCCATGCCCAATGGAGGCTTCAGGCTACTGGTCTATGAACATCTAACAGGAAGATGTCCCCATGAGTCACCAAATTGTTATCCATTTTTCCCTCCAAGAAAAATGGACAACATGTAGTATTAAACCCGAGCACCAGAACATGACCTCACAGGAAATCCTGGGTTTATAGGAAAACTCAAGCATTTCGGGATAATTTGGACTAATTTGGGAGTTGGAAATCAATTAAGGAATTTTTTCCTATTTTTGGTTTTGAAAATGACTCAAATTTTGTTTTAGATGAAAATGAGCCCTAGGAGTCACATTTGGTCGAGAAATGGGAAATAATGGACAACCTCATGAAAATATCAAAGTTTAGGCTTCAAGGCATTTCATCCCTTCTCCTCAGTCCTCTGGTTTGAAAAAATCTGGGGAAAAGTCAGAAAGGGGTGAGAATTTCCCAAAAGGGGTCCATGAGAGACATCAAGCTAAAAATATCTCACCAAGCAGCTCGAAGAGCTTCTCAATGAGCTAGTGGATGAGTCATAGGTTGCAGGTAGTGATTTTTTGCAGAGATTGGGTCGAGTTTCATGAGTTGTGACATGAGATTGAGTAGGAAACCATAAGCGGGGAAAATAAGAAGGCCAACTCAGCCTTGGCATAGGTACAGTAAGCTCATATCGAGCTCAGGGAGAATCACAAGAGCTTGGTGTGATCTGAGCATATAAAAATTGTGGGGAGCTATGCAAGGATATCAGATCAGTAGAAAGGAATCAAATGAGCTAAGCTCATTAGACGGTTGACTAAGGATCAAGGTCATATGAGAGGTGAATAACTTGATTTCAGGATTCAAGGGGAGGATTTTCAGTGGAGATAAGGAAATATCATCACAAAAGGATTGACATTGGCGGAAATAGACATGGTCTGAGTCATGAGGCCAAAGGTTAAGTGGGCTCACTAAGCACGTAGGTGGCATCGCCAAGCTACGTGAAGGAAAAATGAGTGATTCAGAGATGACGAGGTCAAATGAAGAATGAGGATCTCTGTTTATCTTGGTGATCTAGGGGACTGTCTTACCAGGTCATCAAAAAATGATAAGGATTAGCTCAGGAGGCCAAGTCAAGAACATTGCTGAATATGTGAGTGCCGAAAAAATTTCAAAGGGAGATCCTATTTGGAAACATAGCAAGATGATTGAATCTACCTTTGATGAAGAAATTCACAGCTTGCGCGAAAATGGAGGTCGATGCAGTTTTGAGAGTCAGTGTTAGCACCAGGTCAAACATGAAGATGAGCTTTTTCAAGGTTTCGGGAGATTTGGTTTTAGAGGTAGAGGGATTGCAAAGGTGAAGTGGTGAGCTAGTGTCCTGAAATAAGAACTCCAAATTTTAGATTTTAGATTTTTGGTGATTCAGAGTCTTGGACGGGCTAGGTGAACAATGTTTTGGTGAGTAGGCTTGAAGTTCCGAACTTTGAAGTCCAAATTTCAGACTTCGAAGGATCATAGTTTTAGATATTTTTAGCAACTCTCCCAGTAAATAGTGTGGCAAAGTCCATGTTTCACCTGATTTCTTAGTTTTCTGAGAAGTACTTGATGAAAAAGATAAGGTAAGGGTGGTAAGAGGAACACTTGTTTTTGGGATGGTTGAAGGTTGTATGAATGTGTATCTAAATCCTGGATCGAATTGATTGTGAGACCTTCCTTTTGGCTAGGAGGAACTACCTGTATAAGAATCAAAACAAGACCACCAAAGATAGTTAAACAATATATGTAGTGGACTACCTAGCATGTGTTAGATCCTAGAAGTGTGATACTTCCTAGATGGCTATCAGTCCACTGTTTAAAAAAATTCAATGCTGAAAAGAAATAAATATTTTCCTACTGTAGTCTAATATGATTTAGGCATCTCATAAAAACACAATAGGCTAGATCTAATCTAACAGGCTAGGCTAGAAGGAGATCCAGAGGTCAAGTAGGTTGGTAATAAGTGAATCTGAACTAACAGGCTAGGTTAGATACAGATCTAAAGTTCAACTAGGTGTTCATGTAGGTATATGTCAGAAATAGGTTATAATTCTGGCAGAGATCAGGTGACACAAAGACCAACCATGGTTTTATAAAACCGATGACGGTTGGAATGTAACCAATGACGGTTAGGAAGAACCGACGGTGGTTATGTCAGTGGCTGGTGGACTCACACAGTCCGGGTTTTAAAAATGTTTTTAGGAAAGAATGGAGTTAGTCGAAGGTGTGGGGTAATCACAGAGGATGTATATGTATGTTACAAAGGTCTGGGGTTGGTGAGGCATTCAAGTAGGTGGTTGGGCAAGGTATTACAATGGTTAGGTAAGGAGGGTGGCTGAAACTGGATAGGAGGAATGAAGAAATGGTAAAAGTGGTAAGATCTTTTGTCAAGAATAATACTGACGCTAATAAAAAACTAAAATAGATGAGAGGCAAACACTTACTTTCTAGTGAGCTACTGATCTGAAGCCCAATGGAAGAGTGGTTATGTTGGAAGGTGTTGGGAAGAGGCTTCACTATTGTCCCAGTGAACCTGGTTGTCTTGGTTGATCACAAATTAATCCTTGCTTTGTTGCTACATCAAAAAGGTCGAATTCGCGATATGGAAATCCAATGTTGAAGTTTCAACCCATGATCAACCATCAACAACCCATATTACAAAGCTGTAGATGGGGCTAAATAGGTTGTTTGGTCCATCCCGACATAACCAGCGTTGTTTTAGAGGAACCGACATCGGTTTAGGGTGAACCGATGTCGGTTTGGGTGAGAAATTTTGGGCCATTCAAAAGCTGCCTAGGAAGTTATTCCGCCATTTGATAAGGGTCTCGTCTTTTTCTCAGGGTGAAAACCGATCTTAGGAGGCTTTTAATGCGAGGTGAGGGGAAGGGTGTAATGTTAGGTTTTATTTAGGAAATTGGTTTAGGGTTTAGGTTAATAAGCTAAATGATGGGGGTGGTTAGGTGAGGTGTATTTAATAAAGGCAATTTATTAAATAGGTGTGTGAGGGTGGTGAATTAATTTAATGTGAATAATTAAATTAATATTTATGGAGATAAATGGCATTAGTTTATTTTAAATTAATTAAATTAAAATGTGTGGGGTGCAGGAGATAGGTGTTAAGGTGTTGAGGATGGGGAAGTGATTATAGAGCTGCAGCAGGGGACCAAGGTGATTACGACAAGATTTCAGTGTCTACTGTCCAATTCGAAAAATCCCGAATCTCTGAAGTGTAGATGTCCAATTTGACTCAGTCAAGTGGTGTTCGAGAATGCATCGGGAGTAGGTGAAAGGGTATGCCGAGTCAGAGTGGTGAGTTAGTGCATTGACAAGTGGAGATCAAGGAGGTCCCAAGGGGCTCGGTGGAGCCAAAGGAAAAGGTTGTTTTAGAGGTGGGCAGGTGGAGTTTGAAGAGGCAGTTAGGGGATGATGCAAAAAATGATTTCAAGGGTTGGTTGGAGGAAGATCCAAGCTTTCTATACACCATTGCACCCAGATATGAATGTTGGGGCTGATAGATGCAACGCAGGGCAGAAAACAAAGGAAATGTGAAGCAACTGGGAGCTCAAGGGATGTAACGTGAAGTGGTAGGTGTGAAATGAGGGGTGGCTCGTCTAATGTAATGTGGGGAATAAAATGGAGGGTCCAAGGATCCTGAAGCATAAAATTCAGTGCAGAGCCCACCGAGCTACTCAAAGAGCTTTTCGATGGGCTACTCACCAATGCAATGTAGACCCAGGATACACAAGGAACCCCAAAAACCCTAAAAGCCATATATTTGGCCTAGATAGTTTGTTTCTCACAAAATTATAGTTAATGGAGATCTAAGAAGAATATATAACACTTGGAACCATCAAAGATGCAATTTATATGGTTCTGGATCTCTGAAATTGCATGAACAATGAATAGTAATAGGTATGTGGAGGTGCAGTTAATGAGGTATGGGCACACTATCTTCTCCAAAATAGCAGATTATAGGGGGTATGGGAAACACCAAAGGACTCTAGACGGTGATGTAAGCAGGGATGGAGATCTATGCACAATTGAATCTGAATTTATTCCCTCTCTTGCATTTTCTTCTATAAATTATAATGGGGTTGCACATTGCAAAACTTTAGCCATTCTTCTCCTCCCATGCACCTTTCTTCTTCCCTTAGGCAGATCTAGGGATTCAATCCTTTCTCCTGAATACTTTAACGATATCTTGCCTCTCCATACATGTAATGTATTTTGCATATTCATATGGAGCAATAAAACTATGTCTGTGTTAATCTTCCTAGCCTCTCATGGTTTATTGTTTTCATATTGCCTCCCCTTACAAATCAGGTTTTATGTGCATATTTCTATTTCATTGTAGGATTTGGGTGTTTTGTGCTTATTTGGGAATGGTGGATGCATGTGTTTTTATCTTTTTTGCGTGACCACCCTCTCCAAGTTCATTCCTTCACTATTTTTTACACTATGAAAGTGTCTGATACTGTTTTTCTTGGTGTATCACTACTTCTAGTGTAGGTTTTATTTCATGTAATCTCTCTCCCTGTTTTCTTAGAATGTTAGAATAGGTTTAGATATGTATTTTCTTGCATTAGGAGTAGTTGTGTTTGGTAGGATTAGGAAGAGGATTCGGCCTTCTCCTGAGAGTTATCTGATTTGTAAGGTACCACACTTCAAGATAACTCCATGTTAGCAAATTACACCGAATGCCCCATTCACGTGCTGGCTATTCAGGGGGTGCTGTAATTTTTTCATAACACTTATTTTCCGTTAACTATAATTTTTTTCAAATTAAATGTAATTACCTCAAAAATCAACTAGTTTATATAAATAAAATAATTAATAAAAACACTAATAGCATTAGAAATAACTAATCTAATATTCAACTAATTTGGACCAATATAATGAAAAAAATTATTATTGGTAAATAATTTTTTTATGGGGACTATACCCTAGGAACAACAAAGGGTTCAAAACTCAGATACAACAATAGAGAGTGGAAATAAAAGGGTCTAAGAACTAGAATATATGATGGAACGTCAAGAAAAAAATCAGCCTAACTACCCAACAAAAATAGAAAACAACAAAGCAAGCCCACAGCTAGTCGTCAGCCTGAGTGCAATAGACAAACACGGAAAGAACATCGGGCCACCCAACCCAAATAAAAATTAAAAATAAAAACAAAATAAGGATCATACCTTATATGATACGGTGGTGGATTTTAGTTTGAACTGTCCTTTTTTTCTCCTATCCACCACCATCCATTCCTTGTTACCTTCTTCTAGAAAGACTAGAAGCACAACTTCAAGATTCCTGGTACGGATGTGGCCCTGAATAAGGGACAACAGGGCACAATCAATTATAGAATCAACAGTGACCTTTTAATTATCATGATCTTAGATTAACTTATCATATTCAATAAGATTAAACTTTTGAGGTTCTTCATTGACAGGGGAGTATCTACCCTTTAAGGGCTCAATGATTCCTTAACCAAATCTGAGTTAACCGTGAAATGTTCTCAAAGGAAGTCCTTCCACCATGCCGGTTTTTCATTTTTCTTACGTCTAGAGTACTCAAATTCAACTGAAATATGCCCCATTTGAAATCATCGCCAACATCTGAAGGCTAAACCCTCATAGTTGATCTTCTAAAACCAGTGTTTGTCACCGATTTTCAGACTAATTTTTGTTGGACCAATATAATATTTTTTTGATAATTGGTAAACATAGGGTTTTTCTAGGGGCCTTACCTAGTTACAGACAAGGAACAACCATCCAGATATAGCAATGTACAAGGAGAAAATAAAAACCAGAACAAAACAACTGGAAAATCTAGTCGAGGACTAGTCAAAACCAGGATAAAACTAGAAGAAAACCTAGACTAGACCAGAGAACAACCTCAGAAGAGGCACCTAGAAATTTTTAATACAAATATAATTCACTCTCAAGGGGTGACAAAAGGGATGCAATGATTTATTCTAGGCACTTTTCCATCCTTCTTCACCCTCTTTTCTAGGTGAGATATCTATCTTACCCAAAAAATTTAGATATCATTGAAATTCCCTTACCATTATTACCTTGCTTTGTTATGGGTTCCACTTCTGTCACCATTCTGTCCAAAACCTTATGAGATTGGTCAAAGATGTAGTCATTAATACTCTTTTCCACCAGATTTTTTTTTTCAAATCCTTCGGTTTCAATGTCATTAATTCCATGCTTCCCAATGTTGATCTCAACATCCGAATTTTCTTGATGTTGTGTGGTAGTATTTACTAGAGGGATCTTCCCCACGTAACCACTAACCACCTCTTCTCCACGTGTCTTGCCATAATTGTGACCCGTTCCTATCAAAATCAGAGTTGATAGAAATTCATTTCCAATGAAGGGAGTGTATGGATTGTACTTAAACCCAGTCACTAACATATTCCTTGGTTATTCCACATTTGGTTACGGTTTGAAGATATTTTGGATCATAAAGACGGTTTCACACATGACATATTTAGGATTTCACAATGTATTATATTTCAAATGTTTGTATAGGGACATAAAGTTTCATAGCTTCGGCATCTCTTAGTAAAGAACCATCAAACAAGTATGGAAATGGCAAAAAGAGTCTAAAGGTTCTATAAAGAACTAATGATTTTGTTCCTACTCACTCTATGCTCATAGAATCATAAAAGAAAGTAATGATAGGAAGGGATCAAATTTGAATTTGGAAATGCCCTTCAAACGTCTTTTAGCTTGTCATAGAAGGGTGATTAAAAATTTACACTTAAAAAAGTTGAAATTTCAAATTACACTTCAATTCTAAAAAACATTAAAATATTATAAATTTTCATTAGAAGGGCAAACTAAAAAAATTGCTTGTTGTTTAAATTGTATGCTAAGTTAATTTAAATAATTTTAGAATTTATTTTACTAAATATAATATATTACAAAATAATTAGAGAAACAAAATTCGTTTGTGCTATCTTTCTATAGTCTATATTCAAAATCTTCATTCACTCACATAAATCATGCACCAAATCAGTACGAAAAAGGATAAACCTCTAGAAAATAATAAATTACCTTATTATTTCTATTTTTAATATAGTGATATTCTCTTTAAGATTTTGCTAGCTTGTAAATCATGTTTGGAATTTGGTGGTTTATTCTCAAAGCCCTTATTTATTTTGTAAATTGGTCATTTAAATATTACCTGTTTGTATAAATTTTTTATTACCAAATTCACAAATTTATGCATGAGTGATAATTTTTACAAGAACCAAGTGAAGTCAAGTCCTACTGAGTTTTGTTTCTCAAAATATTATCAATGTAAATGTGTTAGCCAAAACATTATTTGATAAAAATGCCGAATGTATTTTTGAATTTTGGAAGAACTTGCTACGTAATGTATAGTTTGTTAAAATACATGTCGATTTTACACATTAACACCATAATTAATATGGCATTTTGCATTTCTCAATAGTAAATTTTTATTGCTTCTTGTCTCTACAATATTTTAGGTGCAATAATATATTACTCGATATGCTTATTAAGAAGGTATTATTGCTTCAATTTATAACATTCTATTATATTTATTAAATAAGTATTTTCAATAACCTTGTACTTCTTGAATTGTAGGTTTAAAAAAATATATGAGAGGTATGCCCTGAATTCTACACAATTTTTCTATTTGTTGTCTTAGGAAGATACAATCTAGTTTGAGAGCAATAATATTTAAATTGGAGATTTGTAAGTGTCTCCTCCATACCCATTTTTTCTATCAGTTAAGACAACTTTACTAGGAATGAAATGATTTGAAATATGCGGCACTACGATTACCTAAGTTGGTGAGCCTAAGGTTCATGTGTCATGCTAAAATTTTAGTTTTTTTCTATGGCCAACTTATAAATTTTTTACAATGATTTATCAAACTTATAACTTGTGTAACTACCTTTTTGAATCTTGAATATTTAATTTAAATAAACTTCAAATTTATTATTAGATGTTATATATTCAATAATTTTTCACCTTTTTCATATTTATTTTATTTAAATTAATCAGAGATATATTTCAAGGAAATTTATTATTTTATTTTTTTTATTAAAAGGTAATGCGTTATTTAATTTGTCACTTATGAAGGGTAAATCTTAACCTAGCCCATCAAGTTAAAATATGGGGAGCCCTTCAAATTTTATCATTGATGGTAGGCCATTTCTAATCAGTTCCCCACTCTATATAAACTAGATAATATTTTGAATCAGCTAAGATGTCATTCTAACCTTAATTTACACTCTTACTTTCTTATAAGATGCTTCTTCATGAAAACCCTAATATCTAAGTTTGTATATCAAATGTGTATAATCTTATTATTCATTATTCTTGTAATAAAAATAACACTAAATTAATACTATCACATATTTATTACTGCTTGTTTGAGTGACACTAGTGTTCCTTATTTTTGGCTTCTATTTCCTTTTTCATTCCCTTTTTGTGTGGGACATTCATGTATCCCTTGTATGTCTCTTTTCATGTGTTATGACTTTATTAATATGTGACATTTCTTTTGTACTTATTTGTTTCTCTGCTTATGTACTTGTATTCATGTTTTCCCTCTTTAAATGTTTGTACCTACAAACTTGTTTTCTTCCAGGACTGGTTTTGAGTATGTTATTTTCTCTCTCTTTGTGTTGTGGTTTCTAGAATGCACTCGTTTTTGAAGAAAAAAATATTTATAATGGCCACCTATAATAATCCTTCAATGTTATCCAATGTTGACTGCTGCATCTAATATGGATATACATCATTTTTTATGAGCCAAGAACATGGATGCACATATCATTTACATCAATGGGTTTTGTTATCCAATTTTTTCCCCTCAGGAAAAATTGGACAAACATAACCCC
Organism: Taxus chinensis; assembly: GCA_019776745.2. Taxonomy (NCBI): domain Eukaryota; kingdom Viridiplantae; phylum Streptophyta; class Pinopsida; order Cupressales; family Taxaceae; genus Taxus; species Taxus chinensis. The sequence goes on along the minus strand of CM034155.1, from coordinate 535,169,081 downwards.
ACAGAGAAAAAATGAGGGATTGAATTGGCCAGGGAGATCACACTTCAGGATTGGATGAACAGGTTAAGTGGGCTGGGAACATTGCAAAGGAGTTAGGGAAATGAAGAAACTCTAAAGTAAGAAATTCAGACTTCAAAGGTAAGGTCGTTCAAAGATAGGCCTAAGTGAAAAATGGTGAAACCCAGAGACAAGGAGTGTAAAGCTCCAAAATTCGGAGGTCAACACATAAAATACATGTTGGTTTAAGATTTTTACAGGTTTCATGAGCTCTCAGTGAACAGTGTCATGTGAGGAGAAGAAAAACTTGAACCCCTGAAATTCTGAAACCCGAACCCTCAAAATCCCGAAACCCGAAGCCCCGAAAAGGAAAAAGGTCCGAAACCCAAAGTTTGAATTTTGGACTTCGGTGTTTCAGAATTTCATAACTTTTAACTTGAATGATGAACAATATCACGCGACATGGTTTTGGAGTCCGAACTCCGAAGTATGAATTTCAGATTTCAGATATTCGACATTTCATAACTTTCAAGTCATCTTGAGTGAATAACAGTAACCCGAACTTTGAAATAAAAAATCCCAAAGTCCTGAATCCTAAAATTCTAAAATTTTGGATTTTGGAGGTTGCGATGCAAGTTCGGAGTCTAAAAAAATAGAGCCAGACACTCGCATTTACTATAGTATGGCACCCTCTCTTGGAGGGGCCTTTTTTACTACACCCATGTGCTTCATATCCCACTCTCTAGCATTTACTACAAAAAAACAAGCGAATCCTCAAACACCAATTTTTGTTTCCATACCCCAATGTGAGACACCAAATTTATGGTCTCCAGTGGAGAAGATCCTATAGAAACATTAACACACATTCTTGCAACAATGAAACGAGATATAATTGTGGTAGTTGGGTCAAGTGTTATTGAAATCCTTTACTATCTCGCTAGCACATCCACTTCCCAGAACTCTAGAGGCAGGCCAAGGATCCTTACCTAAACATGGAACACATATAGAATATGATTCTTGGAGCATGGCTTCCATCTAATAATGGAAAGAGTAGTTCTCCCGTAGAACCATGGCCCTCTTTGCAGAACATGAGCATGATATTTCTCAAGAGAAAATACAAACAAGAAAAACTTTTGAGACAGGGAAAAGATAGAAACTTGCCCCAAATTCTCCCATTTCTTCCTAATCCAACTTCTTACCTAGTCAAGATTTGGCATGATCCCTGCAAAACAACCCATTAATGCAAACCTGAACCTATCGTAGGATTTGTCTATTACAGCATCTAAGATCTTCATCCAAGGGGTGTCCTTCTCCCATGTAGGTTTAATATTTTGTAAATATTCCTGGGGATGTTGTTTAAACTACTTGGATTCCCATGATCTAGGCTAATGCAGGTCGTCCACACCCTCTTTCTGCCCTTCCATTTTCCATTTTGAGCTCCCTGATTCCATAGTAAATCCAATAATAATAATAATAATAATGTAATAGTAATCCAATCCGACCAATATAATAATCACTAATATTATAATATTCATCTAATCCCACATTTATTATATTTATATCTTCACATCAACATTTTATAATATAAAAAAATAGAAAGAAACTAATACCATAATAATTAACTAATCTCATAGCAATAATATAATTATTAAAAACAAAAATACAACAACTAGCTAATCCATACCAATATTTAATAATAAACACACCAATATATTTATATTTATATTAAATATCTATTAATTTTATGAATAGTACTTTTTACTCTACATATTAATTATATGAATTTTATGGGAAGGGGTCCTAGGAATGAGTTCTTCATGTTTGGTATTGTTGTTGCTTTGGTTTTGCAGTTGTTTTTGCTAAGTATTCAAAAATGAAGAAATACAGTCCGCCATTTTAGAGGGTGTTTTCAGGTTTCTCACCTACCAAAATAATGAAGGTATGGGCTTCCTTTCTTCTCCAACAAGGCAAATTACATGGGGGTATGGGTTTTGTAGTGGCACCCATCATTGTTGTAGGAGATTTTAATGCATTTTTGGGTGCTTGAAGAAAGATTTTGAATTCTTCTCTCTCCCTTCTCTCATTCTTCCTATATATTGTAAGGAGTGGATCATTTCAAAAGCTTGGATAATCTTGCTTTTCACCCCCCTTCTTCTCTTGTCTGCAAGTGAATTTGTGGAGTTCAAACCTCCCATTCAAACTGTAATGAAAATTAGTGCCTCTTTGCCATTGTAATGCACTTTATCAAATATGTGGAGCAATAATATAAATTTGTAGATGAATATCAACCCTATCTTGTGTTCATTGCATTCTCTTGATCTCTCATTGCAATTTTGGTTAACTGTGCATGTTAAATTGTGTTTCATATTTAATGGTCTATGTTTAATGGTGAATGAATTCATAACAATTGGTTCACTCATGGTGTGTATCCATCCCCTTAAAACTTATTGGTTTTCATCTCCATGAAAAGCAAGTGTTCAACATTCCTCTTGGTGCATCACCTCCATCAGTTTAGGTTTAATTTCTTACAATCTTTCCAACCTTTTCTCCTTAGCAAGTTAGAGTAGATTTTATGATAGATCCTCTACAATCTGAGTGTGTGTATCAAAATAGAGGAATAGGAACTAACCTTCATCCAAAGAGCTTTCGCAATTGCAAATTCCCACACTTTGGGAAAAGCTCCATGTTATGCAATCACACTGACAGTTTCAATCTATCGAGTTGCAAATAATCAAGGGTGTTATGATTATGCATCAACATGTTTATCAGAAAAATATCAATTAAATTTAGGCATCTTACATAATATAGAACTAACAAAAGAATGGAACATAATATAGATATGTAAGGAACATGAATAGATACAAAACATGTTTAGAATATACATAGGTACAAAATAGTCCTATATGGGACAAAATGAGCATAATTTTTTTCAAGGATAGATGATCTCATCTTGAAAAAAATTTCAATGATAGATTCGACATTTTCTAGAACATACCAAATTTTGTATGGTTTCTAATATATATTCCATGACATATGGAACACTTATCGAGGAAAGATTATAATACATTTTGATACAAAAAATTTGGGCATGAGTATAATGTGCTCCCTTTTTTATTTCTACACCTTAAGCATGTTTACACTACAAAATGTGGGGGAGTGGGACTCCTCTTATAATTCAACATTTCACACTTGATTTGCATGTGACATCACACAATTGGGGCATGGGTGTACTTCATTCACCTTAAACTTTTAGTTATTTAACAAACTTGGGGCTAGGTCCATCTGTAAAGGTGTGGTCCATGGGAAGAATTATTTGGGGAGACCATAAAAATCCATGTGGCATCCTTATTCCCACTCTCTTAGGGACATTTTTTTGGTTGCTATAAATACATGTGACACCCCTCCATTTTTTAGTTTCTTGGGGAAACTAAAATACCCTATGACACTCTTTTTTTGGTTTTATGTCAAGTGAAACCCAATTCCCTTGCAAATTTCGCTTCACCATAAAATAATTGGGGACTAATCACCCTCCAATCCTCTAGTATTGAATTCCAATCCAACTCTCTAAGAACAACATCAAGGATATTCTTCTTTAGCAATATAAATAGGTGTAGTAGTCCTTCCTTGTTTTATTTATGTTTTAGATTTTACAAATTTCAATTTTAATTTATAATTTTATAATTACATAAATGCAAATCTAAGTTAAAGTTTAAATATTTCTATGGAAATTGAATAATCTCTTTATTTAAGGATTTTTAGTATCGAGATAATGTCAACATTCAAGTAAATCAAGCACCTTGAGTGAGGATAAATTTTGTTTACACACTTTCATGCAATTTCATTCCATGCAATAAAGTATAATTTTATTTAATCATGCAATTTCATTTCATAATTAAGAAAGGAACAAATGTAGACGCCTAAATTTATAAATTATAAGTGTTGACCTAGAAATGGGCTATATTATTAACAACTAGTGATGTAAAGGTGTGTATGGATCCCTAAAGTAGAGCATACAACTAATCAAGAACATAGTTTTTCAATCATTTACGAAATAGCTTGGTCAATAATGAATCTTCATGTGTAAATTATAAGAAAAAAATATTTAATGACCTATGGTGGTGGGATGAATCTCCTTTCTCTGTTTTCCACTTTTCTCAAAGTGGGAATCTTCTTGTTTACCTAGGTTACCGGTTCCCGGTTTCTAGGTTGCCCATCTATCTGGTGAAAAGCCTCTCACATTCCTATATAAAGGTATGTTGAGACTCATTCACTACATCGGAGAATTGGGAATGCTTAGTAAGGCATATAACAAGATCTTCAGAAGTTTGTATTAAGTATTAGTCTTTGTATGCACTAAGTATTGTATTGTCTTGGAAAGTAAGTGTTGTATTAAGGATGTAAGTGTAGTCTTGGTATTAAGTGGTAGAGTGGTCTCTATGTAATAGAGCTTGGAAATCAATAAAATTGCAAGATTCTTATTTGCTGGTTTTCTATCTTGATACTTGGTGTATGATCTGTTTTTCTTCATCTGCGAAGTAAGTTTATACCTCGTAAGTCAGGAAAAGAGGCGAGCCTCCCACTTTGTAAGTCACCATGGATGTGCACAGTTTTAGGTTGAAGGCCGATACCGTAAGCCCTGCTAAAGAGTTGCTTATCAGTAACAGTCATGGAGTTTGAAGATCATGCCAGTATTCAAGGAGAACAAGAAGATCAAGATCTTGTAAGTCTATCTGATGTCTTTCCTATTAATTCTGCAGTAGATATACAACAAGAATCAGATCCCTTACCTGCATGGAAAATGCCTAAGATCCCATATAACCAAGTCTATGATAAATTAACTACTTTTCATTTGATTGCTGCTACTACCTTAAAAACCCATGAGTCTGTTATTCAGGTTTCTCAAACCTCTAGTCATGAGTATGATATACCTTTAGTAGATCCCGCTGATATACAGTCTCTCAAAAAACAAAAAACATTTAAATTTGCTCATATAGGTTGTGTTCAAATAGGTATTACTCCACTTTTCCGTCGTGGTCTAAATGCTTTTGTTTTATGCTGTTTAATGGATTTGCATTTTGAAAGTTTTAAAGATTCCCTATTGGCTGCTATTCAAACTGGTCTTCATAATGGCCCCATATCTTTTGAGGTTTATCCAAATTACCCAGTAAGCCTGCAAAAAGAAGATTTGTTAAAGCAAGTTCTGCGTCTACATCTTGCAACCACAAGTCTTCACATGAAGCCTGGCGCTTGTCCTTTGGCTATTCATTACAAAGTCATTTATCACCTTGTTAACACAATGTATCCTGCCGTCAAGCATGGTATCTCTAAAGGCAGCAGCGTGGTGAGTCACACCAGTATAGAAAGTCAGAAAATTGAGCCCGAACTCATTTCGTGGTCTCAAATTAAAGTCCCAAAAGAATGGACCCTATCTAAAAAGTTTATTGAGAAAAATCAGCCTAGATTAGAAAATGCTACAGCTGTGAATGAATCCAAGTCAAATGTAACTCTGTCTTTCAGATCTAAAAAGTCTACGTCTGAAATATCCCGGTCTAGTTCTTTTAGATCAGATACTTCCTTTTTCTCTACAGCTGAACCCTCGAGAAAATCCATGAAAGAACAGACTTATATTTGTAGTCATAATAGCCTGATTCATGATCCCAACACTGATTACCTTTGGTGTAAGGACTGTGAACAAATTATAAAGCAAAAGTATGTCCCTTCTAATGGTCCAACCATTAGTATGGCTTCTAGAGAAACAAATATTTCTACATCTTTTCCATCTCTAGACAGTAGTGAAGTCTTATCATCTGATGAAACCCAAAAGGCCATCTTTTGGTACCAAAGAACTGTAGATAGACATGTAGACCCTTCTGAGTCTTCCAAAATGCTAAACTGGACAAATAAAGCTGTCAAGTCTGTCCATGATTGTCTACAATCCCAAGAGTCTATTCTTGCAGAAATGGAAAAAACATTGAAAGCCATAGAACTTCATCAGAAAGGAGATATAACTTCTGCTCTTAGATTACTAAATTCTAAAGTTGATGATGTTACTACCCAAATGAAGAAGGTTGATAAAAGTCTTGAAAATACTTCTAGATATGTATCTACTTGTCCTGATATTCCTAAAATTGTGTCTAGAGAAGTAATTGATGTTGTTCAACCCCTTATCAGTCAGTCTAAAGATACTAAAAAGGACATTGCTTCAAAAATAGGTACTACCCATAAAATTGTACAAAATAGCCTACACCAGTTGCATGAGTCCTCTATTGAGTTAATCCACAAAGTTGAACAAGTTCAAGAGCATGTAAGCCCTATTCCTGAGATAGTCCCACAGATAGAGAAAATTCTGGATAATACAAAAAAGCCAGAAGAAATTGAACCAGATTGGTCTCACAAAGTGTCCTGGACAGAAGTTGCTAATTCTTCCGGATCTTCAACACGTCATAAGACTGTTCTGCTAGAACATAGTCCTTTGTTTATTTCTGATAAAAAGACTCCAGACAAAGGATCAGTCAGTATGGCCAAGCTTCTTCCAGAAGAAGCAGAAAGTATGGTTTTGATGGAAGAAACTTCTAGAGCTTCAACATCTGAGCCTCTTCATCATACTGCAAGAACACAGACCTTGCAGCCTAATTGGTATAAGCTAGATTGCTCTACTCCTGAACAAGTGAAAGAGTTAATACATGGAATTATAGGGTGGGAAAATTCTCAGCTTTTGTTATATAAGAAGGATCCCAGAACTATTGCTGAAGTTATTGCAAATGGATTTGTTGGCATAGTCAAAGAATGGTGGGATGCTCATCCACACCAAGAAGAAATTTTGAATGGTGGATATGCTTCATTAACTGCAGCTTTAATACATGAATTTCTAGGCACTATTGATAATGACAAGCTTAGAAATACTTCTTTATTCTTGAGAGCCAGATTATGTGATATGAGTAGGATAAAAGAATACCAATGTTATATGCAAAAGTTGTATTATAATTCTAGTAATATAAATGATCCTACTATGAGACTCCAATATATAGAATCTTTCCCTGCATTTTTTGCAACAGAATATAAAAATCCCTGCATGGAAAGAGTACAGAAGAATTAAGTCTTGGAGCTCTAAATCAGCTTATAGATGAGACGAATGCTCATCTCTGCCAAGAAAAACAAGACCACAAGGAAGCTGCTAAAGCCCAAAAAGCCTTAGGAACCAAATTCTGTCAGTTACTAGATAATGACTCATTTGGTTGTCGACCCCAACACAAGTTCAGAATCAAGAAACCTTGTAAATATTGTTCATCTTTTTCAAGGGGGAAGGGTCAGTATAAGTATAAGAAAAGACATAAGTTTTCCAGAAATAGATATTCAAAAGATGTCCCATACAAAAAGCAATATTTCAGGAAAAAGAAATATATGGGAAAGAAAAGAAAATTCATACCAACTTGTTTTATCTGTAAAGGCAAGCATTATGCAAATGAGTGCCCAAAGAAAGATACAGAGAAAGGTAAAGCAAAAATAAATATGCTTGCAGCAAAAGGTATAACGGATCAAGATTACTGCTTAATCTCTGATTCTGATTGCTATTCTTCTGATGTATCATATATATCTTCAGAAGAATATTTTCAAGTAAATATAATAGAGCACACAGAGTCAGATTCAGACAGTACAGAATCTGGTTATGATTCATTTCCTTCTTTCATAAATATGATTGCTAGTTTTCCTCACCCTCTCATGCCTGTGTCTTCTGAAGTTCTATATAAATAGCTAGAACTAAGACAAAGTGAGTTTGAAGATTTTTCCCCCATGGGATACTGCTAAAAATACCTATCTCTCATAGAAATTCAGAGAGCTAGAAAGAAAATACTCAATCCAGGTCAGAGCTGAAAATGAAGCCCGAGAGAGAAAGGAAGAAGAGGAAGAAAAGCAGAAATGGTCTCTTCAACAGAGGTCATTACCCACTTCAAGGCCTCCTGTACAAGGACGTATACGTCAAAGACAAACTCCCTACAGAGGAAGAGGTCATGGCAGAGGAGGAAGATACTCTCCACCTAGGAGAAGTTTTCCATTCCTTTTTCCAGAAGAAGATCAGAACAATGAATTTCAGGTAATAACTCCTAGCACAAATATTATAATTCCAGCACCTGAAACTATGAGGACATGGAGAAGAAATAGAATAGAATTCTTACAGAAGGTGATTGCTAAAGCTACTAATGAATATAAAAGATTAGTAGAAGAAGAAAACAGGGAAAAGAAAGAAGCTGAAGATGATGAACAGTTTCTAGAAGAAGCCTATCAACAAATACTGCACCAAGAAGCAGAGGAATCAGTTCCAACAGAAGAGATTAATACAGAGGTATGTACAGTAAAAGGAGCCCAAAATCCTTTTATTACTATCAATATCTGCATTCCAAATATCAATCCCTACTCTATAGATGCAATGATAGATACAGGAGCAGATATAAGTTTGCTTAGAACCAGAGCTATACCTCCAGATTGTTGGACTGAAACATATTTAAAGATAAATTTTGATAAGAAAGAAGTGATATCCAGATATACAACATATGTGCCTATCAAGATAGAAGGATATGAAAGAACACTACAATTTTATCAACATGATATGCTTTCATATGATTGTTTGATAGGGGTAGATGCTTTGCAAGAATGTGGTACTTTTAGCCTAAATAAAGATTTTATATCTTTATTTAATCTTGATGTTCAGATTCCCAGGAAGTACTCATTTAGAACTATAATACCTTTACCAGAACAAAGGAAAGAATCCAATCATGAATGGATTCATAAATCTATAGCCCTATGCAAAGGTAATATAGATGATATAGTTGGAAAGATAAAAAAGAATCTATGTTCAGATGATCCTCATGCTTTTGTTGAAAGAAAAAAGCATTACTGTTCATTAGATTTACAGTTCCAGAAAGATGAGAAAGGGAATGATATCATTCCAAAATTCAAAGCTCATCATAAAGGCATGATCCCTTCTGAGAGAAAATAATGTCATGAAGAGATTAAAAAGCTAATCCAAGGAGGTTTTATCAAAGAATCTAACTCCCCTTGGGCATGTGCAACTTTTTATGTAAATAAAAGGAGTGAACAGGTTCGCCAGAAGAAAAGACTTGTTGTTGATTACAAGCCTTTGAATAAGTTTGTAAAAGTTGTCCAGCATCCTATTCCTGCTAAAGATGATCTATTATCCAGAATCAAAGGATCAAAGGTATACAACAAGTTTGATTTAAAGAGTGGTTTTTGGAAAATATTCCTAAAACCAGAAAGATACCTACAAAATGACTTTTGTAGTACCAGGAGGACAGTATGAATGGAAAGTTCTTCCATTCGGATTGAAAACTGCTCCATCAATCTTTCAGAAAATGATGGACATTATCTTTGGTGAGTTAGCTGATTTCCTGATAGTTTATATTGATGATATATTAATATTTTCTAAATCTCCCAAAGAACATATTGAACACCTAGAGAAATTCTATGAAGTTGTTTATCAGAATGGTTTATGCTTATCTCCGACAAAAATGGAGATTTTCAAAGATGAAATGGATTTCCTAGGAATTACAGTCAAAGATGGATCTATTGAAATGCAATCTCATATTGTTTCAAAGATTCAAGAATTTCCAGATCAGATTTCAGAAAAGATTCAACTACAGAGATTTCTTGGTTGTATCAACTATGTTGTTGGATTCTATAAAGATATTGCTGCAGACAGAATACTTCTCAATAAAAGATTGAAGAAAAATGCTCCCAGCTGGTCAGAAGAAATGACCCAAGCTGTAAAAAGAATCAAAGCACAAGTTCAAAAGCTTCCTGCTATGTCCCTACCTGGACAAGGACTAAAAATCATAGAAACAGATGCAAGTGAGAATTATTGGGGAGCTGTACTAAAAGAAAAATCAAAAAATGGAAAAGAAAAAATATGCAGATATGCATCTGGATCTTTTCAAGGCTTAGAGCTAAAATATCATTCTACTCACAAAGAAATTTTAGCTGCTAAGAAAGCTAGCAAATCCTTCTTATTCTTCATACAAAATGAACACTTCATTCTATGCACTCTGATTTAAAAGATTTCAAGGCCAGACTCAATAATGGAGATCCTGCTAATAAGACTGCATTCAACAGACTCCAGAGATGGGGAATGTGGTTTGATAATTTCAGTTTTGAAATTGAGCACATTAAAGGAAGAGATAATTCTCTAGCTGACTTTGCCAGTAGAGAATTGAATCATTCAAAGAACATAAATGTTATACAGGTCATCCATGAATTTGTTGAAACTATCTGGCAATCTTCTAATTGCCAAAATTATCTTGGGTCTCTAAAAAGAAATGATAATGAAATGTCATATGAGGCACAACATTTGTTGCTTTCAAGAGGAATTATTTCAGTATCACCTTACAACATGACAGAAGTAGCATCAAGATTTGTTGATCCTGAAATTCCTACTTCAGAATTTCATACCAAACAGGAACCTATGGTTTTCTGCACATTACAGTGGCAATGGAGGCATTCAAGGTATGTGGAACCTCCTCCAGATGATATTCCAGTAGAAGGAATCAGGCTAAGACAATTGGTCCCAAGACCAAATACATTATGGAGGTTTGAATTTTCTAAGCTATGGCCCGAAGGACATCCTATTGAGAATGATGCATGGAACAGACCAAGCACTCCAGGAGATAGGCAGTATATTGTTAATCATTTCAAGTATTTCCTTTCTAAATATCTGCCAACCAAGATTTCTGATAGTCCTCTGCTTAACTTACATCCTGATACTGTTAGAAATATCTAATTAATTGTAAAATTCCCTGGTATGTAAAAGAATCCTATTATGTTAAAACTAACTTTTTACAGGGACACCATTCTAATCCAAATGGACAATTATGGTGAAAGATCTATCTTCATCATACCATGAATGTCCATCCTCCTGCACCTGGTCATTTCCTTCGGATTCTAGACCACTATCTCTATCCATCACGAAGGCATCTAGCCCCAGATAATGATGGAACGTCTTCTGTATCTAGACTTTGGTACGAAAGGAACACTCGTGACCACTACTTTGCCGAAAGAAGAGATTGGGAGGAATCATCCAGCTCGTCTGATAGCGACAACAACCCTAGAGTCCATTTTAGTCCTTAAAGCTATGATGACAGGCTTGTTGTCATCTGTTTGTCTTTTGTCTAATAAAGTTTTGAGATGACTTCCCTTTAGTCATTTCAAAAGCATGGTGGACCTCTCCACTTTCTAAAGGTGTCTTATTGAGTGGCATGTACTCAATTATTGTTTTCCACTTTTCTCAAAGTGGGAATCTTCTTGTTTACCTAGGTTACCGGTTCCTGGTTTCTAGGTTTCCCATCTATCCAGTGAAAAGCCTCTCACATTCCTATATAAAGGTATGCTGAGACTCATTCACTACATCGGAGAATTGGGAATGTTTAGTAAGGCATATAACAAGATACACTAAGTATTGTATTGTATTGGAAGTAAGTGTTGTATTAGATGTAAGTTTGTATATGGGGCCATTATGAAGTAAGTGTTATATTGAATGTAAGCATTGTAGTCTTGGATGTAAGTGCTAAACATTGTTGTCTTGTATTGGATGTAGTGGCATTGGATAGACTGGATAGATTGGAAGAAAGATTAATTACAAAGCAATGGGATTGTGGTTTGGTATTGGTTGATTAATTCGAATGTCATGCATTTGTCTAAGGTGAAAAGCCATGTTTCATAAAGACTATAGTTTAGCTTTGGTAAATGTTTCTTTTGTTTTCCTTTTTACTTGTGGCTACTTTTTCTTCATTGAGGGATTTATATTTTATTTTGATTTATTATTTTCACCTCACTGGTGTTCCTTTATGTTGTGGACAGTTGTCTATATGCATGAGTCCCAGTTTGCTGGAGTCCCTATTTTTTTATTTTTGGTTATAAGCATGGAAGCTCTGAGCTCATCATAATCATGCCAGTTAAATATGTGGTAGTTGTGTGGACGGTTTGCTTACAAAATGTGGCCAGAAAATGGGAGCTTTAGACTAACTGGTAATTCAGGGAAAGTAAAGAACTAGAAGGATGATGATGCTCATGAGTTTTTCAATGATTTAGAATTGTTGGCAATGATTTAGATGCTATAGATGTATCCAGTGATGAGAAAGAAAAACCAAAAATAGATATCCTCAAGAAATTAGTTTATGAAATTGAATGCATTCTCTCCTAAGATGAAGATGAAATGATAAGGGTTTCACTTGTGAAAAGACTTGTGAATTGTGAGGCAAGTCCCTACAATACCAAGCCTAAGACTGAATTTTTTTTATCTACATTATATGAATTGGCACACAAATTCAATCCCAAGAAGAGAAGCAGACGCCTGTTCTCTAAAAGAACTGCCATGAAGAAGGATAAGTTTACAAAGTCTAAGAGCTATGTTTTGAGGTCCTTTATAAACTATGAGAAAAGTTGTAAGTACAGGGGAGTAAGGCACAGACGATGGGGTAAATGCGGTGCAGAGATTATAGATTAATCAAAAGGCATGAGGCTATGGCTTCGAAATTTTGATACTGTAGAAGAAGTTGCACAAGCTTATGATAAATCATCCAGAGGACTAAGGGTCCATCAGCCGCTACTATTTTTTCTCGTAAAATATTTGGAATTGCAAATGTTGAGCACCCAGTTTCCAAACGTTGAGTGTCATGGTATAGAGACATGTTTGTTGAATTGTAAATTTGTATGGCCTTAGCATTTTAGGTACAAACTTGAAGAACCATCTTTAGTGTAGGTCAAGGATTGCCTTAGTATCATGTTTAAGATTCATTAATTCTCCATTGATGTAAACCTCTTAAATTAAACTAAAATCTTAGTTTTCATCTTCCCTCCATTTTTCTCTATCAATTCTGCTCCTCGTGAACAACCTTAATTTTTCAATCACTCTGTTGTTCAACCAAACATGCCATAGGAATTATTGCCTTCAATTGTAGCTTTGATTTAGAGCTCAATACATAATGTAAGCAATTTCAGCAATTATTTCTACATTTTTCCTTTGCTAACCCTCCTTAAGATATAGTAATTGTTTTGGTGGATAAGAAAATCTCTTTGAGCTTGACATTTACCTCAGGGAGTTATAAAATTATATAATTTCCAAATTCAATACCTGTTTTTCAATGAAATTGTCAAATTGACGTAACATGCATCAAAAGTAGACAAGTTCTTTTCAAAATAATCTAGTAGCTTCACAAAAAGGTGATCCCAAAGTTGTTGGTCATGTTTGATCAACACAAATCCAATGATTTTTCCTCTACTTCGCACCCTCTCCAAAAGGCTACTATTTTTGTGCCTTAGATTAGCTACTTTCCACTTGTAATTCTTTAAATCCTTGTGCAAGACTTGTTCTACACTAACTCAAAGTTCTCTTTTTCATAAATTAATTATACACTGCGCTGGCAACACAATAGCAGGAATGGCTATTTAAACTATTTCAAATTCACTAAACTTTACAACTGATTACAGGGGGAAAACAAAGAGAGTCTTTTTGTGAGTTAGTGAGATTGAATGATGGCCATTTCTCTGAGCTTGGATTTGGAATTGAAATCTCCTATAAAGCAGTATTGGGATACCATTAGGGCCCCTTCAAAACTGTTTCCAAAGATCATGCCATCTTTCTTCAAAAACATTGAAATCATTGAAGGAGAAGAGGTAAATGTTGGGTGTGCGAAGCTGATCAAGTATGGAGAAGATGTGCAGCTCCTCACATTTGCCAAGGAGAAAGTGGAGGTTGTGGACACAGCCAATATGTGTGCCACCTATTATTTGATAGAGGGTGAGCTTCTGGGGCTCCTCAAAGCCTTCAAGCCAACATTCAAGGTGGCTCCACTTGATGATAACTCTTGCATTATCAACTGGAGTGTTGAGATTGAATCTGCCGGTGAGACTTTTCCCATAAATGTGGTGTCTAAGATGGTCAAGGAAATAGTTTCTAATACTTTTAGGACAGTTGAAGGGTACCTTCTTGGCACAGTAGCTTGACTGCTCCTATAATGGTGGTTGGGTATAGCAGAAGCTCAGTATCATAGAATGCAATAATTGGTCAAGAGAGCAATTGGGTAATCTAGACCATTCAAGAGAGCAATCAGTTTATCTAGACCATTGAGTTTGGATTTCAAATTCTATTTCAAGTCAAGATGATCTCTTGTCTTCTTACATATACTTATTTAAAATGTTGTATATGTTCCTTCAAAATTCAAAATGAATATTGGATTTGTAGTATATCATTTGTTATAATCTATAAAAGATTGGTCTGATTGTACCTCTCGGCCTTCATCTCTATTAAATTAAGATTGAAATGTTATGTATTTATAGATGGCATGGAAAAATGGTTTTAATACGCAAATGTTTTATCAAATATATACCAATAATTGAAATAAAGGATTAAATCTAAATCATATAAATGTGTAGAAATAGTTTGTAATGAACACATGTTTAGATGGGTTAGAGAGTTAGGATTAAGACAAAAAAAATGTTGAAATCAATGAACTTGAATGAAGTCATCAATGTTAGTTTATAAAAATGAGTCTAGAAAGATAAAAAAACAACTGCCATAAGAAAATTGATTATGAAATTGAGATGAGCACTTTTTTAGAATTATTGCCAGATTCTTATAGATCAGAAACCTGTGAAAAATTATAGATCTCTATAAAAATGCATTTCCCCGCTGCTTAAGTTTTAGTTTTCTTGAAAGCTAAAATTTTGCTTTAGACAAGTATAGAGAAGATAAAGATGTTCATTCTTCATCTTTAGAATTTCTTTCTTGCATATCTCAGGATTCAAAAAATTGTTGGATTGCATCACCGTCATCCATGTTGGAAGTGTCAACATCTAATTTATTAGATGGTCCAGATTTTGAAAAGGACTTTGAAAGCATTTTATCTTCCTCTGCATTGTAGAAATTTGGTGAAGTGTTTGCCCTGCATTGGAGGAGGCCATAGACCTTATTCGGAGCTTGTCTGTATGATGAATTGTTAAATCTAGTCTGAGATGTATTGTGATCCATATAATTCATCACTCTATTGAAATTTCTCTCAAATGCGCTACCCATTGACCCTCACTACTCTGAGGTCTCCAAAACTCATTCGATATGCATCGCACAACAAGGTTGCTTAACAATAATAATAAAATACAAATGGAAGAAATAGTCCATATCTTAACTGTTAATACAATTGGAAGAAATACATTGTGACCTTTCATTGAGTATTTTTTTCCTTTCCTTTTTTGGGATTGTGATTTGCAAGACATTTTACAAGGATTTTTTCCCTTTTTCGGGTCCACAACAGCTGAATTATTGTCCATATCTTATCATTTCGAATGACAATCGACCAGTGTTCGGGAATTTGTTTATTTTCCTACAAGTTGTTTATTTTCCTACATTTAATGAATGCACATGATGCATTGGTCATCCGAATTTTTAAAAAACCTTCCTAATGTTCAACCTTGGAAATATTATTATAAATTTACAAATTGCAATATTTTAACAAACTTTAAGGTGCCAAGTAATTCACTGGTTTGGAATTCAACTTATGGATATCACCAAGTTCTAATGTTGTCCCAAATTTCAATACCAAGTTTGGTCTCTAAGAGTGGTTGGTCATGCCTTTGGTCAAAACCAGCACATTTACCATGGCTAAGGGCATCATAAATAATATATCCATGACACATCTTTGCAAACATTTTTACATCTAGATATCATCTTAGTCTACAACGAGGGCTACAAACAAGCTACCTAGTGTATGTAAATTTCTATATATTCTTTGAAAACAACTACTTAAAGCCAAGATGAAGAATATTTTTTTCCCAAAAAATGCTCAATCAAAAACTTGGGCTTTCTCATTCACAAGCATGAAGTTGTGGATCATGACGAGGTCGAGGTCCTTTATGAATATACCATGACATTCAACATTTAAAATCAGAAGATTTTTTTGGGAGGTATGAACTTCAAGGAAATTCAATCATGACTATTAACATGTTGCATGCCCTCTCTGTCATCTCACTAATTAGAAGGCTTCTAATTGGTATCCATGGACCAATTTTTTTACAAAGGCTCTTTTCTATGCTCTGGTACTTTCTCTCTCTAACTTGCAACAACTCAATAATTAGAAGGCTTCTAATTGGTGTCCATGGACCGCTTTTTTGACAAAGGCTCTTTTCTATGCTCTGGTACTTGCTCTCTCCAACTTGTAAGAACTCACTAATTAGAAGGCTTCTAATTGGTATCCATGGACTTCTTTTTTGAAAAAGGCTATTTTATATACTCTGGTACTTGCTCTATCCAACTTGTAACAACTCACTAATTAGAAGGCTTCTAATTGGTATCCATGGACCACTTTTTTGACAAAGGTTCTTTTCTATGCTCTGGTACTTGCTCTCTCCAACTTGTAACAACCATTTAATCTTAAGGCGTATGCTTCCCAATATGTCTTAAGGGTGGTATTTGAGTAGAGAGGACATCTAATGGATTACCTTACAAAAATATTATCACAATCCAAGCTCAATTGTAGCACCCAAGGTGATTGAGAAGGAAATTTCTTGCAAATAGTTTTTCAAAAGACATCTTCTATTATTTTCTTTTTCCCAAGAGACTCATTTCACTAGTAGTTGTGAGAGTAATGATTTTCCAATTTTAAAAATACCAGATATAATTAAGCCCTTTATGAGATCAGAAGTTTGCAACATCATACAGATCAATCCTCCTCCCACTATTGAATTGATGGATTCTCAGAATGTGCAGCAACAACTTAATCTAGGAACACAAGAGAATTCACTTTTTCTCGTATGGGTCTTCTTTTCTATTTGAATTTTCATCTTCAAATTGTTCAGTTTGAGGGCTATAAAAGTTTTCTAGAAGAAGGCACGGGTTTTTTCTGATCATCCATCCATTCCGCACCTTTATTTAGACATCTTTGCCTTCCATTAGAATAATTCAGGTTATGACTCTTGCAATTACGTTATCCTCGGCTTCTATAATTAACTTTTTCAATGCAAGTAATTTTGTGGTTAGTTGAATTCCATGGTAGTGAAATATAATTAGCTTTTTCAATGTAGGAAATTTTGTGGTCAGTTAACTTCCTTGACAGTGAAAATTTTGCTAGCATAATTTCTGAGTAAGGATTTAATTAACTTTTGAATCAATGATTGCAAAGTGTTGGGGTGTTTTTGCTTTTCTTGAAAGTAGATCATTGTTTTAATCTTGTTAACATACACCAAATTTAGTTTGGAATTTCCCTTACCGAATTTCCATTTTATGTATTAAAATGGTAAAAACAACAAGATTTCACACTAGTAATTTTTTTTTTCTTTAGTCCTAATTTTTTATATTTTCTTAAAACAGTTATAATTATTAAACAATGAAATCCATCTTAAATATTTTCTCGGACTACTATGTATGCAGGTTTGCTCTGTAGTTCAACTCACTAGTTTCGTTCTTTCTGTTGGGAGCTGCAAGGATAACTCATAGAGCTCAACGAATGTCTCCATAGCTACCAGGTGGAATTCATTATCCACCTACTCCTCTCATTCTCCATTTGCATTTTCACATGGCATTTAGGGTAGGTATTACTGCTGCAACACAACCCTTCTTCATCATGTAGTGGTCTTCTTAAAAGGAATGGAAGTGGTAGCATAATGTGCCAGAATAAATGTATGCGACAAAAGACAATTGTTTAAACCAATAGGATCTGAATAAAAGGAATATTATATGTAAGAAAAGTATTTGGTGAATATTAAGAAGCAACGTGTAAATCATCCATAGGTATGTCAAATTATACATGAGGAAAAGCACGAGGGAAAACAATGTTGAATGAAATCTATTAAAGGACCATATGATTAGGAAAAGGTGGTGTATCAAAGGTACTCGATCATTAATAGTGTTTAATATCCATGATCCACATTATAACATATGGCCTTGAATAATAGGCTCATCGGCATGATTCACTTAATTAAAACCTATAGCTTTGAATAATAGGACATTTATTATCACAATCAATATATATATTACCTATTTGATTGTAGATGCTTAAAGATATGTTTTCCAAGATCAATTAATCATTAAGTTTGAGCTTGTGTCCTCTGCGGAAATCTCTTTTCGTTTACTACATTTATCTATAGTAGACATATGAGAAACATTCAAAGAGTTGCCATCCATAAGATTTGGGATGAAGTTAGGGTGAGCTTGGGCTTCATTTAGAGTAACTATGCTCGTTTTCATGTCGACCTTAGGATGAATCAAGGAAACATCACTTAGGTCAACTAGATTGGAGTTTAAACCAGACTTCACCCGATTAGAGAATTGGACCTAGTCAATTTAGATGACAAGAGATATATATCATGAAAAATAAAATACACTACTAATATTATGCACTTGAGATTTAGGATTTGAAGATTGAAATGCACAAAACAAACCATGGGACAATCAATTATATCCACAAAAAGAAACAAAAATCTCTAAAATTTTACAAGCATTGATGGTTTATCAAAAATTAAAACCCTACCTCCTGTAAAATTTGAGTCATTTTACCAAAAAGAAAGTAGCTTGGATTTACAAAAAAATATAATCCATAAGGGTTATATGTTCTAAATGAACACAAATTTACCAATAGAGAAACCTGAAGAGATTGATGTTCAATATGAATACAATTTCATCAAAAAAAAGACCCTAAAAATCAGGTGTGTCAAACAAATTCACATTCATCAAAATGTTTTAAAAAAAAAAAATTATGATAACAAATATATTAAGCTAACCATATTTAGGTGCCAATTAAGTTTATTTGAGACATCCATAAATAAACTAGAACTAATTATAGAAATACGGGTCATTAAGAGCATAGAAAAACCTAAAAATAGTTGATACTAGAGAATTGGCAGGCAGGAGGAGAGAATTCTAGAAAGCAAGGCGAACTTATCAAAAAAAATATATATGCTACATGGCCAATTTGACCAAAACATATCTAAATTATATTATTAGCTTCCCTGTTTGTATGGTCTTTTTAGCAACCTACAATGAGAACAATAAACACGTCGGTGATGCCAACCGATGTAATATGGATTTTTACTGTGCTTTGACACGTGTGAGTACATAGCAATATTTAACTGTAGAAAGCATCGATTGCCGGGAGAGTAAAAGCATCAAGCAAGCACACAAAAATGTTGTGATCGCACCAAGATAGCGCCATTCTGATATTTTTGGCTCGTTTACATTTACGTTCTTATAAAATGTACGTGCCTGCATTCGCAAAACACATAATTCGAGGCCATACATTTGTTCAAGCAACGCGCAGTGGACAAGATCTTCATAAACATGACTTCACTGGGGAAAAATGGAATAAATATTGTGATGGCGGGATGGATTATCAGCTGTTTTACTGCAACTTTTGTAGAATCAACTTCCTCCTACGTGCCGGCAATGTTCGTGTTTGGGGACTCGTTAGGAGATGCAGGCACTAATAATTTCGTTCCTAAATCTACTGCGCTCGCAAATTTTCCACCGTATGGCGTCTCATTTTTCCCCAACCCAACTGGTAGATTCTCAAATGGCCGCACAGCGTTTGATTTTTTAGGTATTGGATTTTTGTTTTCAGTATTTCTGAATTGAATATGTTGTGATGATCCGAATTTAGTTTTAAACAATCTTAAATAAAGAGAGGTAATGTTTTTACTATGTGGGCGATCTTTAAACTCGATGGGTGGATGCAGCTACATCCTATTTGGGGCTCCCCAGTTTCCCACCTCCATTTCTTCAACCACATGCAAACTTTTCAAGCGGCATTAATTTTGCATCAGGAAGCAGCGGATTGCTCGACTCAACCGGGGTGGAAGAGGTGTAATCTCAACTAAAACTAATCTGTTCTTTCAATACAATTCGGTGTTTAATAAAAATTAACACTACATTATCCATTTAAGATGGAAAGAGATGGCAATCCACACAAAACCCATGATAAAAAAGAGTAGATTATCATGTATATCAAATTTGCTTCCTTCCATATTCTTCACATAACGTATGTCAATTCTTGCAGAATATTGTTCCCATGAGTACCCAAGTATCGCAATTCGAACAGTTGGTGAGTGAGAAACGTAATTATGAAGTGTCAAAGTCCTTATATTGTTTTGCAATTGGAAGCAATGACATCAGCAACTACCTATCCAATTCTACTTCTACTCCAAAAGAATTCCTTTCTTTGTTGCTCACAAAATTCAACGAATACATAACAGTAAGTTTTCTATCGTCAGCCTAAACATTACATTTGTTTGCAAGGCTCTATTTTCTATTGCAATACATTTTTCATTTATTTAAGTTGAATTAATGATGCTACAAAGAAAGTGATTTGTTTTAATGAAATTTTAACATTACTGTATTGGAGGACTGTTTTAAATTAAAATTGTAACCAAATTTACAGAGGCTTTACCGTGTTGGGGCAAGAAAATTCCTTGTGCTCGACATTCCCGCTCTAGGATGTACTCCAAACAGCAGACTCATAGACAGCAATGGAGAATGTCTGAAAGCTGCAAATCTGTTGGCTGAGGCATATAACACTGCTTTGAAGCCTCTTATAGATCAGCTCAACCAACAACTGGAAGAACTGTCCATCATTTTACTTAATTCTTTTGATTCTCTTCTTGATATGATTCAACACGGTGAAGCCTATGGTATGAAAAAGCTACTCTTTTTTATCTTCTTTGAAATTTATTATAGGCCAAAAAGTGACATAACTAGTATATATATTTATAAAGCATTTATTTGGCTAAGATATTAGATTAAGTTTTAAAATAATTAATTATATGTTGTAAAATAATTTAAATAGAAAATAAATTAAATTTTAATTATTGTAAGACATTTAAATATTTAAGATAATAATATATAACAAACAAATTGAAATTCATTATTAATTATTTATCCGCAATATTTATTACTTCCATGATAAAAAATTAAAAAGTTATCATTATTCTAAAAGATATTTTAAAGTATACAAAAATTATTGACTATTTATTTGTTATTACTTTAATAACTATTCATAAAAGTTATGTTAGAATGACTTAAATCAACTCAAAAACAATTCCACTAAAATTAACTATGTAATTAAATTCCTATTAAAAGTAATTAATTTATAGTTATTTTATTTTATTATTTGGAATGTTGTCTAGTTTATTAATTATGATTCAAATTAGTCTCAAACAAATCTGACATTTAGAATATATTAGTTTTAGATTCATTGTTTTGATGGGTTTAAATTTAACATCCAATTAACAATTATTTAGATTTTTTGTTTTTTGTTTTCTTTTTTTTTATTGTGAAAAAAAATGAGTTTGTCAAAAACAATTATCAAACAAAAAATGAATAACAACCCCATTCTATTATAATAATAACAAGTTTATTATTGTAA
Source organism: Taxus chinensis (assembly GCA_019776745.2). NCBI lineage: Eukaryota > Viridiplantae > Streptophyta > Pinopsida > Cupressales > Taxaceae > Taxus > Taxus chinensis. The sequence goes on along the minus strand of CM034155.1, from coordinate 535,147,674 downwards.
TAACAAAATCACAAAAACTAAGAAGGAACAAAAGTTCTTTTTTTTACAACTTTAAGGAGTCCCAAGGTGGGAAACACATAGTAGCAGTAAAAAATAACTACAACATAACATGTCTATGCTAGCCAAGTCTAAAACCTCCGTTTGAGAGAGACTATCATATGTCATGATAATTTTTGGTGTGGACTTACATTTACAAGTTAATTGACCCGAGATAGCTAGCATATTGAGGAACATCCTCCTCATCCTGATCCATCATCGGATCCACATTGCCTTTGTTCCTCTCCTCATATTTGAGTGCAAGCACTGCCAAATACTAGATTAGAAGATTTGAATTTTGTAGTTTCAATGGACAACTTATGACATATTGTATCTAATTTTTTATTTTTCACAATTTCAGTTGTAACTTGTCTTTGATGACACTAGATGACCTTTTTTCAAGGCTTCAATAATGTTTTCAAGACCATTCTATGACAACATTCAAGACCTCTCATTAGCTAATTCAAGACCTCTCCAAAGTGCTTTGACACCCAGACACAAATAAATGATAACAACATGGCACACAAGTCATAAGATTGAGTTTGAAATATTTAATTGTATCAGAACAGCTATTAAGTAGCATTTAACTAGATAGCCAAAAGGATACAGTTATAATACAGTTAATATTGAGTTTGAAATATTGATACAGTTAAATTAATACTACTTATCAACAATTAATAAGATTTGTACAGACAATAAAATTATTAATCTAATATAAAATTATTAAAAATATAAAAATATAAAAAAAAATTATCATATTGACAATTTTGAAATAGAGATATCTTCCCATTACTAACAAACACAACATCTGTTAAACTCTATTGTAACATGTACTTTACCTTATCATTGACTAACCTTAAATATCAAATTTTCATTTATTTATTTATTTTCGGAATGTTTTATTGTAATCTAGAATACCGTCCCCCCAAAAAAAGCCTGATCGATTGAATCTATTTATAACTATTACTGCTTGGAATTGGGATGCAGGATTGGATGAGACAATTTCAGCTTGTTGCGGGTCAGGACAATTTAATGCACAAGTACCCTGTGGAAAGACCACACCATCAGCCCTATTTTGCAATGATACCAATGCGTATTTGTTTTGGGATGCAAATCATCCCACAGAAAAGATTTATTCCATATTTTCACAGCTGATATGGACTGGTAATTCTTCGGTTACTTATCCATTTAACCTTTCTACACTCATTTTGGGGTGATCCGGCCATTACTAAGGATTTCATGTCGTCGTTTGGATTAGACATCATTTGAATGTTTCACTGCAATTGATATATCAGAATAAATAAAATGTCTATTTCAATGTTTTTAAGCACAGAATTGTCTCATTCTAGCTTTAGATTTTGGTAGATAAGTTCATAAAATCTGCAATATTTACTTCGTATTCTATATAGCTCTTTCATATGTGAGGAATTTGATGGAGAGCTCTTTCTGGTATGCAACAATAATAAATGAATGAATATTGTTGCACTCTCATAGATTTAATCACAGGTTTTCATGTATAAATGGTAGGGAGTGCACCCATATTAATGATGACACAACCGCAAGGTGGATTAGTCAAAGGTGGTGTGCACACATAGTAGTGGTGGAATTATAGTAAAAATAAATAATGAACCAATTTCTTCGAGAAAAAAAAATACAACATAAAATTTATATTGAAAAACAAATATATATTATTTAAATATAATATATTATTAATTAGAGAATTATTAATACGATGTAATGAAAATATGCAAAATAAAGTACTAATTAATAACTATTTTAAAATAGTTTTAAAAAGAAAATTGAGACTATAGTTGAGTCTCATTTTCACACCCGATAGTCAGATCCTATACTCACCCTATTATTAGTTCCGATATTTTTCCTATAGTCAGATTGCATAGTCAACCTATAGTCATCTTCCATAGTCTCACTATTGTTGGATCCCGTAGTCGGTTCATATAGCTGCCACATAATTAGATCCCATAAACGACCTATAATTGGATACAAAAGTCACCACATATTTGAGCTCCATAGTTAATGTATAGCCTCCACATAGTCCTCGATAATTAGGCTATAGTCGACACTTTATAATAGTCAACCTATTGATGAATTTATATGACTGTGGGACGACTATATGGGATCTAAATATAATGCATTGTTAGGGACAACTATAGGATGAATTGATCACATTCTCTTTTAAAATGTAATATGGTGATAGATTTAGTGATGGCTTAAAGCCACCTATCGTAACTATTTTCAGCTAGGTATCAATGTTTAAATTCTTATGTTTTATACTATGGGCTGAAACTAATATGACTTAGAGGTGTCTTTAAATTTTCCACTATTCAATCTAAATAAGATATTGAAGATAAACACCATCAATCAAATGTAGTACCCGAAATTTGAACTTATGGCACTTGTAAAATATTAACATTATCGCATTTACATATTTATATTTAACTAAACTTAAAGGCATCCTTTTCAATCCCACACTAATTCCACTAGCTCGTAACTTTTTCTTCAGCTCAACTTGTCAAAAATCAATCCAACTTATATAGAAAACATATTCAAATTCTCTACAATCCATCACATTCTCAATTCAGATTCCATCCTAAGCTTGGATGGGTTCTGTTAGATCCCAAAAATACACCCCCTAGAGGGGAGAGGGGGATTCGAGGCGGAGAGGTGGGGCGACGAGGGGAGACATGCAAAGTTCTTCGTTTTGAGGCCAGGGGTGAGGTCTCCTTCCCGTCGCCCGCCCACCCTTCCCGAAGGGAGGCAATGGGGAGGCACCTGGAAAAAGGGTGTGGCTATAGTCCCCACTGTTTTTGACTATGCCCAAGTCAAGGTGAGAGGACCCAAGGTTATGGTCGTGAAAGTACGGAGGTTAAAGAGTGGAGTCAGATCAGTACTCCAAAAACACCAAGTAGGGAAAATCGGGGCTGGGTGCAACCACTAAATGTAACGCTCACTCGATGGAGTGGTCATGAAATGCTACAAACACCTGAGGACCTGATGCGGACCATAGAAGGCACATGAAAGTCTGACTCAAAATTCAACATCCCAACAGCGATGATCAAGTTAACAACAACAGACTTTGAGTCAGATACAAGAACAATATAGTTGTGTCAAGCCTATAATGTGTTCTTGGGGTGGGTCAGTCTGATATTATCAAAGTAATCATAAGCCCACCAAATGAATTGTGGTTTTGGCTACATATTTATATCATTTTAAAAAGGGAATGAGCAGAGATCTTACAGCGAGGAAAAGAAACAAAAGGGGGAGGAGAAAAGAGGGAAAATGATAAAAAGCACAAGAAACAAAGGCTCAACCAAGGTCTGTCTACATCTCAATGTGGATGTAAGCGAAGAAAGTTGATGAATCCAATGAAAAATTGTGTGCGAGGAAATCTTCGGGCAACTCAATTTTTTAAACTCCTTACAATCCAACTCAATACACATAACGAAAGATTGCATTATGCGAGATCATGCTCCAATTGTCTAGATCAAGGGACCCCCAAGATATTACCAATCATACCCCAAAATTCTACCCAGTCTGCAGGGAGATTTTTGCAGGTCTAAGAAATAAAAAATTTAAGTACCCCCAGAAAACATCATATGCTTGCACCCTTCCTCAATGAGATTTGAGAGAGTGCAAGATATGTTCACAATCTGAATATAGTTGTGACCTACAAAGAATTTTAACGCAAAACACACTTCATTCCTACCCAACATCACTTAGAGACAAATAAAGAAAAGAAAATGTTATGATTCCAGACACATACATCAGATACAACCATTAAACAAAGGAAACAACAAGGGAAACATGTATTAATGCTCTCAAAGTCTGTTCATGAATGTACAATATGCAATCATCTTGACACAAATTCCTGATAATTGGTTTGCACAGAGAGAACCTTCATCATGATAAGTTCTCGTTCCTTGGTTAGTTCTGCCACTGTGAGGTCCCACAAAAATTTTCCTTTTCCCCAGGACTTTCCTGCCAATTTCCGCTCCCTAACCCGTAGAGAAAAAGTCTCTCTACTTTCTTCCCCCTTTCTCCACATATATAAAAAATCATCTTATCTTCTTAGGGTTTCAAATCATATTCCTCTATTATCCAGACTAACTGTCACTATTTTTAACTTCCTTGGGCCGCCATGAAAACATAACCCATTATTCTCAAATGGCCGCCCATTGCGCCAACTGCCATTGTATCATGTGTACGTCATTTGATGGCATAGGTGGATATTTTCCAGGTCATATCACATTTAACATTAAATTTTTCCACATGTGTAAAATCATGATGTTGCCAGAAAAGTTAATGTGATGAGACATTCTCAAATTTTGTGGGTAGTTAATTCTTCTCCGATGACACGCTCCTCAAAAACAATATTATTTTCATTTACATTTCACACGTAGGTCAAGAAATTTAAAATTGATATGGCATTAATAACGGAATGATTTTTCTTGCCACATCAATGCCACCGCCATGCCTATTTAAGCAATTTATCAACTCCTTTCCTTCGTCACCTATCCAGTCCTAATTTATCTATAGATTTTTCAAAGTCATCTTCTTCCCAGCCCACTAAATTTCTTCAAATTTCCTAGTGAATGGCTTCACCTTCACTCAGTTCAAATCCTCAAGGGGAGGAGTTGGCTCGTATGGGCCCATATTTTCAACTTACATGGCCCATTGAGGCCTTAATCTACCAAGTCTTCAGTGTTCCAAATGCCAGGGCTAATCCCCAAGATTTCCTTCATCAACCTACCCTGGTTTTATCCTTTATAAATCACCTGGATGAAATGTGTCCCTCCTTTCCCATATTTCAAACCCTACACTTTCATCTAGTTCACCTAGAGTTTCAATTGACTCTCGAGGACCTGAGGAATAACTGGTCTCGCCATTGTCTGCGCATCCATGAAAATCACTGGCATATGATGAGAGATTACTACACTCCATTCCTTTTGTACTTAACACTCTAGTTTTCTGTTCAAAACCTGGGGAGAAACAATGAAGACCCTTCATCAGGAATTCATGCCAGCATATTGGAGGAGTGGCTGGCTACTCTAGAGTTGGTCGTGGAAGAGGTTCAAGTCGTGGTTTGGTTGTAGATGGTCTCCTCTCAGAAATTTTGTGCCCTTCCTCGTACTTCATCTGGTGGATTCACACCTACTCCCGAGGTTCACCCGACTGGAGTTCGGACTCCCAAATCACAATACCAAAGTGGACGCGCTTTTCCTAAGAGAGGGAAGGAGTTGGTGGATATCCTAAATGGGATGAGAGTGATAATTGTTGTGCTAGGTGAAAAGGGGGTGTCCAAGGCCCTGGTAGGGTCCATTCAATTTTTGTTTGGTTTCAAGGCCCATGATGACTTCATCAGGAACTGAGATGAGCTTCTAAAGGGCATTCACTGCATGCCTGATGGGATGGAGACCTGACCCTACTGCCACCATACAAATGCACTTACATTATATATTTAGTTATATTATATTGTTCAAACAATATTATATAGCGAAGAGATGGGGCCCCATAAATAGAATCCCCATTTTGTTAATGTAAAATTTGCCTCGAAATTTCCTTCTATGCATGTGTGACTATCATTCATTCATACATCATTTTGCATTTTCTATTTTCTCTTCTTAATCAACAAGAACACCTTCAAAACAGATTTTCAATTACCTTTTCATGTTTTATTATATCGCGCTTAACTACATATATCATGGGATGGAGAAAAAGGCATAACTATTCTTCTCATTCCTTTATAAGTTGTACACCATCAAGATCTTTTTCTTTATCAATTCCACATGAACAGGTCAGGTCTGGGACAATTATTTACACAAGCGGATCGGGCCCCCAAATTATACTTTGTTTAGAATGACCAGCCAAAGGCGTCATCTCGGGAGACGAGGAAATATTGTCCCTCAAACATCTTCGGAGATATCGAGCCTCCTGGTTCTAGGATACAAATACATTTATTACCCTTGCATTTCTACCAAGCATACCCGAGATCCAAATTTCACATTACCAAATCAACCCCTTTTGAAAATGAGCCCCATACTAATCCACCTTTTCAAACCAATCCATCAATAATCCAAAGAATAGCCAAAAACAAGGTAGACTTATTTGGGTACCAAGAGGTTCATACATGCCCAAGATACATTTGGAAAAAGAATATATCTCAATCTTGATAGTTACATGTGTGACGTAATTACAAAAAATCATATTTTCAAATACATATAAATTTAGTTATCTTATATTCAACTGGTCAAGAAATCATTCACACACATTATATATATACCCCCTAACCTATTAGGTGTGTAACGCCGCTAAAAAGACGACGCTCGCTCGACGACATCGAGCGATGACGACGACGCCGCCAAACAAGTGACCCGAAAATGCGAAAACTTTTTTTTTGGTATGGCGAATTATTACCTACGAGTTTCTTCCATATGAGTATTAATTACATCGGGCGAGTTCGGAACAGGGTTGAAAACCACCTCGGTCACGAAGGTTTCGAAGGCAGAGATGGATCTATCTCATTCGACGCCCCTCAGAGATTTGCAGGGTCATCATGCGAGTAAGCTTGTCTGATATCGGATAATATTGGTGACAAAAAAAACTGAAAGGTAATTCAAGAGTACGGTATAATTTATTTTGAATCAAACATTAGCCACTCCGATTTCTTTATTCTTACTATATTATTTGAATTTTTCCCTTTGAGAACATTATAGTATAGATATACACTTCTTAACACATTTATTCTTGCTTCCCTAGAGCACATTCATGTACTAAAATCAAACATATGATAATATTTCCTATGTGTTGAGGGCGGTGAATTAGTTTTTCAACCAAAACAAACAACAACAAAAAAAACAAATCTCCAACTATCCGCCCACACACACGTATTTAGATTTGCAATCTTTCATCAGGTCAGACAGCCCGTCGGCTCATTTGAACAGGCCTAGCCGCGCACTAAGAGAAATAAATGTGGTGGTTGCAGGTTAAATCTATAGGCGAGTACAGCAGGTGGGAAGTCGTTTCCAACACTTTATTGTCAATTATCCAACTTTGACTCTACCCTAGACTTAAAGAAAAATCTGTAATTAACTGATTCCACTGTAGATGCTATTGTTTTTCAAGTCGCCTGTCAGGCGGATAACTTCTCAAACGCTATGCAGTTATTCTCTTAGGTCTTAAGGGTGATTTACTGGTCTTGATTTTGATAACTTCACATTTGTTTGGGCAGTTGCAAGGCCTGCCATGCAGCTTGATATTTGTGAAGCTAAGACCACACACAATGTCCTTATCCGTGACTCTAGTTCATATGATGAAATTCCCTTTTACAAGTCAATAAGATCTTAAAGATAAAAGAATATTATAAATAAATGTATAAAAAATCAACAAATGGATCCAAAAACAAAAAAATATCCAAAGACACATATGAAGTGAGAGATAGAGGAATATTATAAATCTCAATAGAAGAGGACACCATCATCATCCATAGGAAGCCTTCATTTGGTGACCCTATCTATAAATATAAGAACATTTCCTACACTCACTTTTAGGTCCATGTTTTTATTTGTTAATATAAATAAAAGAAAATAAATGATAGTTCAAATTTTGTAGGAATATAAACACTTTATACATCATCCACATCCAAGTTCATATTTTCACCACACATCTAGATTCCATTCAAGGTGAAAATGTTATTTATTTTTTATAAGTGTGTTTCAATAAAAATTTCATTCATTTCATAATCTAGGACACGCATGTGTACTATATTATTTTATTTAATGTGTTGTATTTTTAAATACATGTGACTGTAATATCTTAACTATATTAACCCTAATTTTTATATTATGTTTTAGCAAATCCTCTTATTAATTTTAGATTTTACATTGATTTCATTTATTTTATCCCTAATATTTATTCTTTTATAATTTTACCAAAACCCTTCTATTGGAGTAGCCTAAACCAAGAACTTGTCCAAGCTTCTTCCCAAATCAATCCAAGCATGCAAGTCCAAAAACTCTCTTATCTCTTTCTCCTAATTCTCCTCTGGTGCATGATCAAATATTGTTTTCTTATATTATCTAAACAATATTCTATCCATTACCCCAACCCACCAAATGGATAAATTATTTGGTAACCACACTGACTACCATACTATAAGAATTCATTCAAGGGACACTTGAAAAATCCTTCTTTTTTAATAATATAATTATCTTTCCAAATTTTCTTACTCTACGAAATCCCACCTTGCTTAATAATGACAACTGCATCTATTAAGAAGTGAGATTTATTTTACAATTTTTGAATTTAATTGATAAGATTCATTATGAAATCATATACACATACAAAAAAACATGCTTATGAAAACTATTAAATGTAGAGTTACATTTAATATTCCCATTTCACCTTCTACATTCAATTATGGAATTTGCATTTCATAAATTTAAAATTACATCTAATATTTCCATTTCACCTTCTATATTCAATTATGGAATTTTCTGAAAATTATTTCACAATTCTATAACATAATTAAGATCTTTTGTATATGTCCATATGTTATGTGACACTTCCTAAGTGACTCCTCATGCTTCAAGAAATTATATTATCTCTCTAACACCTCTCGAGTCATAGGGTGAGGGCTATCCTCCCCACAAAATGAACCACATTAAGAAGTGAGATTTATTTTACAATTTTTGAATTTAATTGATAAGATTCATTATGAAATCATATACACATACAAAAAAACACATCGTAGCCACCATCATAAGCAACATGCCGGCCATGACATCACTTAGTGCCACATGGCGTATCATTTTGAAATTTTTTTTTTGGATTGTAAAATGCACTGTGGTTTTCACCAACATGCAAAGAAACCCAACATGAATCACACTCGTGACCTGCATGTTCCAAACGCACCATCCCCACCATCCCACCTATCGCCTGTCGCATGGTTCAATCTTATTTTATAACACTTTGTTAAGAATACAAGATACCACTGATGTCACTCTTGACACGCAAGTCCCACTTATACATGTACATTCATGGGTATGGTGTATTTTTATGGGTCACGCATGGGCATTCATTGCATTTTGTGTGGAAGATAGCTTTCAGCGGTTCATAGGGACTTGAATTAGATAAGATTTGGCCATAAATTTAATTCGAAGGGAACACCTCCATATTCCACATGTAGAATAGCCAAATATTGTTATCAAGATTTAATTTTATCTCCTAGTATTGATTTGACTAAGTAAAAAACTCATGTTAATTCTATATGTTGGGAAAATATATTTTTTAGGAAATATGTGGCACTTTAAAGGGGAGGTTTCTTTTATTGAAAAATTATTACACACACAAAAGTATTAAAAATATTGATAATAAATTATCTTGTGGGGTGGGGGTGGAGGGATTTGAAACAAATTGTGTAAGAATGGAAAAAAAAAATGAGATGAAAATGAAAGAAAAAAAGAAGAAGAGATGATAAGAGAAAAGCACATGCAGATAAGCAAATGTTGATTTTATTCAAATGTGCAAGAAAATAACTTATAAATTATTGTTAGTTAAATGTTGAATATTTACACTATATTGAAGGAAACATAAGAATGGCATATATTCAAAATAAATGAGAATATCATTGTCAAACAAACTCAAAATGAAGTCTGAAAATTTTCCTTGTATTCATTAATGTTGGATGAATATAAATCCTCATACGCCTATCCATCCGGTAGAAAATTTTGGATCAGCATCAAAAATCCCTCATTATGTAGACCTAATTCATCTTTATAGTAAGAAAAGGTAATCTGCACTTTGTGACCTTTCAACTTCCCCTCCTAATAATAAATTATAAAATAAATAAATAAAATAGAATATACCTTTCATATTCCTTTGATAAAATGAATGGCCACATAAGTTACATTCTATTTTTTATAAGTAACTCAAAATTGTATCAATAAAGGAAACTTACAATTCCTTAATCCTTGACACAAAATTGCCTAGCCATGAATTTCTTTAAAATGCTTGATCACCTTAAATATCATGGTGGAGTTTTCCCTACTTATTGTACTTATCCATTAGGCCATAGACTCAATAACATAAACATATAATTGATATTTTTAGTGACTTAAGTTGCATAGAAGAAGAAACAAGGACACTCATAAATGAAAATGAAGAAAACAACAACGGAAATGGGAAAACACTAAAATTGGAACAAAACACACAAGACATAGGAAATCCCAAAATCCTAATCACCTAGAACATGCGTGAGACAAACTTCTTTCAATTTTTACTCTAATTAAAATTTTACTTACACAGGAGTAACATAAGACAATAATGATCTGCAAACCATTGATATTTTCAATAAAGTAGGATGCCTTCCACAATTACTATGGAGAAATAAGTGAGACAAATAATCCCCATGTGCTATGGAAAGTGAATGATGCATGTCTTTCCTTGAACCAACATATATGGTCCTAGTTAAATGTGAAGGGATCTTCATAAGTATCATCATCATCACTATTTTGAATTACTTCTACCTTCTTCCATGACATTTCTAAATTCAAACTTTCTTTTGATTTCATGTCTTTAACATTTATACCATAAAAAAATATTTCCCTTTCCCAAATGTTTAACTCATTAAAAAAATGGTTATGCTTTTGTTATTTGAAAGTAATGAATCCCTATCTTTCATTCCCTCTTTGATAGTTGATTTCGATATTTGATTTGTGTTAGGGTTCCCATGATTCTCAAGGCCACCAAAGACCTATTGATTAGAACTTGGCCTTTGACCAAAATATCCATCTTCCATATAGATCACTTCATTTCGCACCTGCTAGCTAATATTATGATAGTGGTATTTCTCGCATTATATTTCATCCTATTGAAATAATAACTAACACAAATGTGTAGAAAAAATAGGAAACCACCAACCTCCTATTAACCATTATGACTTGTAGTACCTATTTCCATGTTGAAGGAATTTTTCTTTGAAATTGAATCATCTATGATTAACTCTTGAATTGTCTCATTCTTTAATTCATCATCTAATAATTTTCCTTCACCCAAAAAAAAACAAAAAAATATATCAAATTTACTTAGAAAATATTCATCATACATTTTTTGGGGATGATTTGAAAGAGGTTTTTCTTTCTGCCAACCTTCACAATGCATCTCTCATTTCTCATGTTTAATATCATCAATCACTTTCCTTACACCCTTTTTCATGAAATGGTGCTCGTGATTTACTTCAACTTCTTGTAAATAAATTATATATGTTCCTCAATAAAAATAAATATTGTCACACTCAAGGGTCCACATGTCATCTAGATGTTCTTCAATGAGTTATAAGTCATTCAAATATCCCCCTTTCGACACCATATAACACCCATAGTTTTTTCATTTCACATAAGATATCAATTGTATGATATTCATGTCTTAGCACTATGTACTTTGTCTTTGTCTAAAGTTCTAATCTTTGTTTCACTCCTTCGGTTAGGATCATAACATATGACCAATTTATTTAAATATCTCCTCCAAGATTTTTGAAAAAAAATATTCTTAGATACATATCGTATGTTGTTCAAATAATGGTGACAAGGATAGTTGTTTTCAATTTATTCTCCAAATAGGAAGTTAAGGCAACTTAAAAATATTTAATTTCACTAATCAAATTGAAATCTTTACTTTTCATATAGAAACACATTCTAATTTTCTTATTAAGCGTCAACCCAAGGGAATGAGTAAATTTATCTTGCATTACACTATCCATAGATCTATATATAATGATGTGATTAATTAGTTTATAGCCACAAATGAAGAAGAAAATATGGAATGGTTCAACTCTTCTAGAGGTGGAGATGGATGCAGCCATGATATTGTTATAAGTCAGTGTTATAGAAGTGAAAATAATACCATTTGGGGGGTCTATTAAGAAATGGATATATTCCCTTTGTTTAATTTAACTCTTCTATAGATTTGATCTAGGTTGCAACATAATTATTTCTCCTTATAATTTTTATCTTAAACCTTTTTACGTGGCTAATGATATAAAGGGTCATAAAAGAGGTAGAAGTGGAAATTTCATCATTTTACTGACCTTGGAAATTTTTCTACATGGTTCTATATTGGAATAGTGTTGTCATTGATGTAAAAGAGAGTTGTTTTTAGTGTTGTCTAAGGTCATTGATGTCAAAATATAAAATCAATATGAAGGTTGATTGGTAGTATCATTTGAGGTTGTCTAGACCTGATATTGGTGCATGGAGTCTTGAGTCAATTTGGTGTCTTATAGAGGTGTTGAAGTGAATTGGTGATTATAGGATCATGTCATGGAGTGTGATGAAGGTCATTACAGGTGTTCTAGGTTAGCCAAGTAATGAGGAGGTCATATTTGATGAAGCAAGCATGTTTTAGGTGCTTGTGTGTGAGGCCTAGAGAGCAAAATGAGGTATGGAATGTTGAAATGAAGCATGTAGCAGATTTATATGTTTGATTTGATCATGAGAAGAATTAATATTATGTGTTATGACACTCACGGGTGTTAGAAAGTGCAGGTTCAGGATTTAGACATGGTTTTTAGGTCTGTCCTAAACCTAATCCTTGAGAAAGCATGACCAAATGAGAAGGTCTGATCATATTTTGAGCTAGGTATGTAAAGGTTAGTATTGGAGTATGTGTAGGAGATTGATACAGAGGTGTGGATCAAATTTCAGGTCTTGGAATGCAACATTTTGCAAGATATGTAATTTTTAATCCTACTAAGTTCACAAAGGTGAGTTTTTGAGCTTAAATTTGACTTTCAAATGTCCGTTGGAGAGTGTATGTTTTTCATGGGAACCCAAGATCCTAGGGATATTTTAATAGGTCTATAATAAATATTTTCCAATATGAATGATGTTTTTTTATTGTCGTGTTTCTATGAACAATCGTTAAGAAGCCAAACAACGTTTTAACCCTCTTAAAATAGGTAGGAGTATAACAACTTGGGAGAAAATGATTGTAGTGGAACATAATGGATCTTGGTTTTGTAAATTTTATAATTTTAGGTTTTATATGAATATTTCATATTTATTTTGATGTAATTTAGGGGTTGTGACAGTATGTGGGCCCCACTCAAAATTGGTAGTTTCTTGAAAAGTTTAGTTTTTGTTAAAGTTTTCCATTGGACCTAATGAATAATTTATCATTTATTAAATCATGGGAGTTTTTATTCATTTACATGATGGTTTCAGATAATTTTTTAGCTTCTAGGTGGTCAAGTGTGCCCTATTTTTTAGGACTGATTTTTAGGTAAATTTTGACAGTTTAGAACAGTTTGGGTGCAGAGCAATTTTGGAGGTCCTACAGTACATTTTTTTGAATGGTTTGAGTGTTTTGATGACCCTGAGTTCAATCTATTTCCATTTATATATCAGACTTTATTTCTTGTTGTGATTTGAACAATTTATGGCTTGATTACTTAAGACTAGTTTTTGGGGTGTTTGTTTGTGCATGCTCTTGAGGGGCTTCATGAGGTGAGATGATTGTTCCAACATGTTTCATGGTTTCTGAAGGTTTTCAAAGGATTATAAAACATATATAAGTGTCTGGAATTATTTGGTGAAGTTTTTTGGCTCTAGAACATTCCCTTGTTGGCAAGTTGTTTGTTTTGGTGTTTTAGGGCTTGTTGAGTCCTAATGGAGGTATAGAAGGATCTAGTTGATGTTGGCGACCTATATGGTCCTATGGGTGATATATTTATGGTTTTATTATGATGTGGTAGTTTATTTTACAATGTGAATGCCTACCCAGGTGATTTGTAATGAAGAAAAAGGGTTACAAACATATTATGAATCTTGTTTAAGCTATTGTATAAGAGGGAGAAAAGTGTAACCAAGACGTGTGTTTTTAGGAGTTAAATAAGGTATTTGTGATATTTTTGATAGGGAAATGAGGATATGATTCAATTATATATAGATATCAGGTGATGGAGAGCTAGGGATGATGTGGAAATTAGCTTGAAGGAAGAATTATTTTGCATGGAGGCTAGAGAGATTGTTTGAGGAAGATAGAGAGAAGAGTGAGATTCATAGAGTTATCATCAATTGTTGAAGAAAAATTTCAGAGATGGAATTAATTTCGAATGGATTCTATTGTTGTTGAGTCATCTAGGGGGTTAATACCTCCATGTAGGGTTGTGTTTTACTAAACTAGGGTTTGGTTCTCCTTGTAGGGTTAGTGTTCCTTGTGGGGTTTATGCCTCACTAAATAAATATATTGTGCTGTGTAATATACACATGATTCTTGTTATCCAATTTTTCCCCTGAGGAGAAATTAGACAAAAATGACCTCGCACAGGAAAAGAGAAGGATTGATTTGGCCATGGGAGCTTGCATTTAGAGCTCAAACTAAGTGAATTGAAGTGGGTCGAGCACATTGCAAGGAATCTCAGTATTTCGAGTTGGTTCGGGGAATGAAGGAGCTCCGAAGTATAAAATTTAGACTTCAAAGGTGAGATTGTTCAAAGGTAGGCCCAAGTAAAAAATGGTGAAACTTGGAGACATGGAGCATAAAGCTCTGAAATTCGGAGGTCAATGCATAAAAGGCAGGTCAATTTTAGAGTTTCAGAGTCTTGGGAGCTCACGGTGAACAGTGCCACACGAGGGAGAAAAAGGTCCGAAACCCAAATTTTGAAATTTAGACTTTGGGCTTACAGGTTTTCATAGTTTTCATGTGCCAAGTAGATAATCTAACCCTGAAACCTGAAGTCCTGAAACCCCAAAACTCTGAAATCCCCAAAATTCCTAAAACCCCAAAACCTGAAGTCCCGAAACACGAATCCCTGAAACTAAAATCCCTGAAATCCTCAAAACCCCTCAAAAGAAAAAGGTCTGAAACCTGAAGTTTGAATTTTGGACTTCAGGGTTTCATAATTTTGGAACTTTTGGCTAGAATGGTGAATAGTGTCACGCAACATGATTTCAGAGTCTGAACTCCAAATTCCTAATTTCAAACTTTTGAGGTTCGGCATTTCGGAAATCTCAAGCTAGCTTGAGAAATGAACAGTACAGCAATCTCCGAAGTGGAAAATCTCGAATCTCTAAATCCTGAAAGTCCAAAATTTCAGATTTTGGAGGGTGTGATGCAAGTTTGAAGTCCGAAAATGAAGATCACCACTAGAATTTACTACAGTATGGCACCCTCATCTTCAAATGGCCATAACTTTTGAATGGGAACTTGGATTTTCACAAAATAGGACTTTTTGGAAATCTCTCAGTGTTCTCTACACAATATAGGACTTTTTAATGAGACTAAGTATTTAAAAAATGAAGAAATATAGTATTCCATTTTAGAGGTTGTTTCCATATTTCTCATCTACCAAAATGATGAGGTATGGACTTCCTTTCTTCTCCAACAAGGAAAAGTACATGGAGGCATGGGTTTTGCAGTGGTACCCATCATTGTTGCAGGTGATTTTAATACGTTTTTGGGTAGTTGAAGCAATATTTTTAATTCCTCTCTCTCCCTTCTCTCATTCTTCCTATATATTGTAAGGAGGGGCTCATTTTAAAAGGTTGGACACCTTTTATATGCCCCTCCCTTCTTCTTCTTGTCTGTAAGAGATTTTTTGGAGATCCCAAACCTCTCTATTAGATATTGTAAGGCAAAATATGTGCCTCTGAGCTTGAGTGTGGTGTATTGTATCAATTTAGGGAGCAATATAAACATATATGTGTATGTTCGAAACACCCTTTTTTGTTTTTTTGCATCTCTTCTGGTCTTTCATCACATGAAAATTATCATGCACTATTGTTTTTTCATTGCAAGATTATAGTTGTGTTGTGTTTATTGTGCAAGTTGTCTAACAATCCTTATTGGTTCATCACCTCCATTAGATTAGTTTATTTTTCTTTCATCTTCTTATCCTTGTCTCATTGGAAAAATTTAGGAAAGGATTTAGATTAGTTTTCTGCAAATTGGTGAGTGGTGATAGATACAGGAATAAGAACCAACCTTCATCTAGAGAGATTTCCTTATTACAAAGTCCCACACTTTGGGGAAAGCTCCATGTTATGCAATCACATTGACAGTTTTAATCTATCGAGTTGTAAACAATCAAGGGTTATACGATTATGCATCAAAAATTCCTTTGTGTTGAGTAATATATTCATATTTTTAGTGGTTTTTCTTCCCCTTGAGGGTTTTCCACTTATATCTTGCATCCATGTGTTGATATGTTCTTCTTGCTCATGTTTTTCTATGGTTTTTGAATGCATGATTAATGGTGAATAGTTAATATGATGAATGTCAAATGAATATTTAAATTTTAAGTGATTTAATGTTTAAATGCCCACTGATTCAACCCCCCCTCTCTCAGTGGTTGTGCTTCTAAAAATTGGTATTAGAGCATGGCCTCTTAAAGCAATCTTAAGAAGCTCGAGGTGATCCGTAAAGCATGAAAATGGGAAAATCATCTGAGCCAAGTGTAGAATTGATGTGTCAAAGAAATAAGAACCAAGTTTTGGAATATTTGGTTATGAGATATGAAGATCAAAACAGTTGTATGAGTTTTGAGCATGATCATCAAAAGTTGGAATCTCAATTTAGGTTAATGACAGCATCTCTACAAGGCACGGTTGTTGAATGTAGCAAGCTCAAGGAATAGATAGAAGCCCTAAAAGTTAAAAAGGATGAATCCATCAAGTATGAAGTAGAGATAATATCTTTGAAGGATGAGTTAGAGTAGGTATATAGTAACTTGAAGATCTTTGAGAGGTTTGAGAAGAGTATTATGGCCCTAGATGATATCTTGAGCAATCAAAAGTTAGCTAGTGACAAATCAGGTATTGTTTTCAATGGAGATTATAAGAATTCTAAAATACCAAGTCAAGAAGCATGACCTAATTCCAAAGAAGGTGAAAATGAATGTTTCCATGCCAAGAATGTAACGCCCACTAATTCACGACACAAAGACCAACATAGCAAAGTACATGATATTTTTTTGACTTGTTTGATGTATAGAACGATGCAATAGGTGGTCACAAAGGTTACGAATAACTCTTAAAACAACTTGACTCAAGGATGACCTTATGGACAACACGGAAACAACTAACACCCAACAAGGACAATTCACTTTACTCCTTGACAAGGCACCACGAAACATCTCAACCACAATACACAGTCACAATTGGATACACTCCAAGGTTTATAATCCCTTAAGGTTATGCATTTACCAAAAATGTTTTTCAAGACCTGCCTTAACAATCTATAAGATTCATGTTTGGTTCTAGCATTCTTCTCACAAAGGTGAACTTATTACTTTGGTAATCTAGACTAACTAACCGAAGCACAAGATTTTTGAAAGAGGTCCAACTAAAGACTGAAAAAGCTAACAAAATTTGTTTGACCAAAAGGGACACCTTTCATCTCTCACAAGGTTGCATAAACATTCCTGAGCTAAAAAATTTTGATCCAGACCTCCATTGCACAAGCGATGAGCGTAAGCTCTAACTGAAGTGGAGTGCCACTACAATAGTTACCAAAACATCCTACAAAACACCAAGAGAGAGAAAGTCATCCTTAGCGCGGATAGATTATCTTCTTGTGGGGTGCGCGAAAGAAATTTATTTGGGTGTGGAACAAGTTTAAATTGGTCCCAAAAGTCCCCAAATTGCCCTCAAAACGCCAAATTCGATTTAGAGATTTGGAGTGGTCAACACTCAAGATGAAGCAGTCAATACAAGAGACAACCCACATGGCTCCAAGGAGCAACAAACAAAAGGTATTACAACCACATGACTAAACAAGATTAAATAATCTAAACTTACTTAGCAAAAGTAATAAGAAGGGCATCCCAATGAAATCACTACTAAGTAAATAAAACACAATTAATAGAAATTCTAACCCATGGTCACATTAGAACCTTACCCCCTCAAGAAATTTTCTCACACATACAAGAACAAGCTAACACAATTACAGTTTTACAAGTGCCTTTGACGACCAATGTTGTAACCACCCAGACATTCTGTCGTGTTTGTGTCCCCAATCCTCCCTCATGGTGTGGCATGTCGTGGTTCCATGCCAAAGATGCAAATACCCTCTTTGGCCTTGCGGGGCCATGTCAAAATATCCAAAATAATAGTGCATGAAATTTATTAAATTATACGTAATTCCAAGCAATCATTATTTCTATGTCTAATTCACAATTTAAATATGCATTCATCGTTTTCCAAATCATAGATGTAAATCACAAACTACGTTCTACTCATCAAGGCGAAGAAATCAATTTTTTTTTTTGTAGAAAACATGCAATAATCTATAAAAATAATTCAATATCCAATAGTCTGTCCATGAGTCAGTTGTAGATCTACTGAAAACAAAATCCATCATTAATCCAAATGCAATCTAGTCACAAAAACATCATTTGCAATCAAACATAAGATAATCATGTCATATTTAGGGTCTGCATAACTCGAACGTAACAACTAAGTGTCGTAGGGAAGTGGGCATCACAAGGTGCATATGAAGATGTCATATCCAAGAATATTCTAATAAGATTTTTTTGACAAATATTTCAAAGAATTTTTCCCTTTGAGAACATTATAGTATAGATATACACTTCTTAACACATTTATTCTTGCTTCCCTAGAGCACATTCATGTACTAAAATCAAACCAAACAATATTTCCTAGTGTTGAGGGATGAATTAGGGATTCAACTTTATTGTCAATTATCCAACTTTGACTCTACCCTAGACTTAAAGAAAAATCTATAGATTGATTCCACTTAGATGTATTGGAATGTAGTGGATAACTTCTCATGCCAACGGGGTCATGTTTAGGTGACTCTAGTTCATATGATGAAATTCCCTTTTACAAGTCAATAAGATCTTAAAGATAAAAGAATATTAATAAATAAATGTATAAAAAATCAACAATGGATCCACAAACAAACAAATATCCAAGACACCTAGGCAGTGAGAGATAGAGGATATATAAATTCAATAGAAGAGGACACCATCATCATCCATAGGAAAGCCTTCATTGGTGACCTATCTATATATTAAGAACATTCCTACACTCACTTTAGGTCCAAATTTTGTAGGAATATAAACATACATCATCCACATTCCAAGAGTTCAGATTTTCACCACCAACATCAGCTCCATTCAAGAGTGAAAATGTTATTTATTTTTATAAGTGGTTTCAAAAAATTTCATATTTCATAATCTAGGACACGCATGTGTACTATATTATGTATTTAATGTGTTGTATTTTTAAATACATGTGACGTGTAATAGCTTAAACTATATACCACTAATTTTATATTATGTTTAAGAAAATCCTCTTATTAATTTGAGATTTTACATTGGATTTTCATTTATTTTCTCCCAATATTTATCGTTTAGAATTTTACAAAAAAAACCCTATTTGATCCTCTGGTGCCATGATCAAATATTTGTTTTCTTATATTATCTAAACAATTTTCTATCCATTACCCCAACCCACACAAATGGATAAAGTATTTGGTAACCAACTGACTCCATAATATAAGAATTCATCAAGGGCACTTGAAAAAAATCCTTCTTTTTTATAAATAATTATCTTTCAAATTTCTTACCTCTACGAAACCCACACTTGCTAATAATGACAATGCATCTATTAAGAAAGTGAGATTTATTTTACAATTTTTGAATTTAATTGATAAGCGTCATTAGACATCATATACACATACAAAAAAAAAATGATTATGAAAACTAATTAATGTAGAGTGACATTTAATATTCACATTTCACTTCTACATTCAATTATGATATTTGATTTCATAATAAATTAAATACATCTAATATTTCAATTTCACCTTCTATATTCAATTATGGAATTTCTGAAAAATTTATTTCACAATTCTATATAACATAAATTAAGATCTTTTGTATATGTCATATGTTAGTGCACTTCTAGTGACTCCTAATGCTTCAAGAAATTATATTATCTCTCTAACACCTCTCGAGTCATAGGGTGAGGGCTATCCTCCCCACAAAATGAACCACATCATAAGCAACATGCCGGCCATGACATCACTTAGTGCCACATGGCGTATCATTTTGAAATTTTTTTTTTGGATTGTAAAATGCACTGTGGTTTTCACCAACATGCAAAGAAACCCAACTATGAATCACACTCGTGACCTGCATGTTCAAATCGCACATCCTACACCATCCCACCTACGCCGTCGCAGGTGTTTTCACCTTGTTATAACACTTATGTTAAGAATACAAGATACCACTGATTGTCAACTCTTGAACGCAAGTCCACTTATACAGTACATTTCATGGGTTATGGTTTATTTTTGGGTCACGCCTGGCATTCATTGCATTTGGTGTGGGAGATAGCTTTCAGCGGTTCATATGGACTTGAATTAGATAGATTTGGCCATTAAATTTAATCGAAGGGAAACCTCCATTTCCACATGTAGAATAGCAATTTGTTATCAAGATTTAATTTTATCTCTAGTATGTGATTTGACTAAGTAAAAACCCTCCCTTGTGGTTTTTCTTATTAATTCATATGTTGGGAAAATATTATTTTAGGACAATATGTGGCACTTTAAAGGGAGGTTTCTTTATGTGAAAAATTATTACACACACAAAAAGTATTAAAAACCTATTGAGAATAAATTATCTTGTGGGGTGGTGCTGGTGGAGGGATGGAAACCAAAGTTGTTAAGAATGGAAAAAAAAAAATGAGAGAAAATGAAGAAAAAAAGAAGAAGACGATGATAAGAGAAAAAGGCACATGCAGATAAGCAATGTTTGATTTATTTCAAATGTGCAAGAAAATAAATTATTAAATGATTGTTAGTTAAATGGTGAATATTACACTTAATTGAGGAAAACATAAGAATGCATATATTCAAAATAAATGAGAAAATCATTGTCAACACTCAAAATGAAAGTCTGAAAATTTTCCGTGATCATAATGTTGATTGATATAAATCCTATACGCCTATCCATCCGGTAGAAAAATTTTGGTATCAGCATCAAAAAATCCCTCATTATGAGACCTTAATTCATCTTTATAGTAAGAAAAGGTGAATCTGCACTTTGTGACCTTTCAAACTTTCCCCTCCTAATAATAAATTATAAATAATAAATAAAATAGAATATACCTTTCATATTCCTTTGATAAAATGAATGGCCACATACAAAGTTACATTCTATTGTTTATAAGTAACTCAAATATTTGTATCAATAAAGGAAACTTATGGCAATTCCTTAATCCTGACACAAAATTGGCCTAGCCAGGACTTTCTTTTAAAATGCGTGATCACCTTAAATATATGGTGGAGAGTTTTCCCTACTTATTGTACTTATCCATTAGGCCATAGACTCAATACATAAACATATAATTGAATTTTTAGTGACTTAGTTGCATAGAAGAAGAAACGAAGACCACTCATAAATGAAAATGAAGAAAACAACAACGGAAATGGGAAAACACTAAAATTGGAACAAAACACACAAGACATAGGAAATCCCAAAATCCTAATCACCTAGAACATGCGTGAGACAAACTTCTTTCAATTTTTACTCTAATTAAAATTTTACTTACACAGGAGTAACATAAGACAATAATGATCTGCCAAACCATTGATATTTTCAATAAAGTAGGATGCCTTCCACAATTACTATGGAGAAATAAGTGAGACAATAATCCCCATGTGCTATGGAAAGTGAATGATGCATGTCTTTCCTTGAACCAACATATATGGTCCTAGTTAAATGTGAAAGGGATCTTCATAAGTATCATCATCATCACTATTTGGAATTACGTCTACCTTCTTCCATGACATTTCTAAATTCAAACTTTCTTTTGATTTCATGTCTTTAACATTTATACCATAAAAAATATTTCCCTTTCCCAAATGTTTAACTCATTAAAAAAATGGTATGCTTTTTGTATTTGAAAGTAATGAATCCCTATCTTTCATTCCCTCTTGGATAGTTGATTTCGATATTTGATTTGTGTTAGGGTTCCCATGATTCTCAAGGCCACCAAAGACCTATTGATTAGAACTTGGCCTTTGACCAAAATATCCATCTTCCATATAGATCACTTCATTTCGCACCTGCTAGCTAATATTATGATAGTGGTATTTCTCGCATTATATTTCATCCTATGAAATAATAACTAACACAATGGTGTAGAAAAAATAGGAAACCACCAACCTCCTATTAACCATTATGACTTGTAGTACCTATTTCCATGTTGAAGGAATTTTTCTTTGAAATTGAATCATCTATGATTAACTCTTGAATTGTCTCATTCTTTAATTCATCATCTAATAATTTTCCTTCACCCAAAAAAAACAAAAAAAAATATCAAATTTACTTAGAAAATATTCATCATACATTTTTTGGGGATGATTTGAAAGAGGTTTTTCTTTCTGCCAACCTTCACAATGCATCTCTCATTTCTCATGTTTAATATCATCAATCACTTTCCTTACACCCTTTTTCATGAAATGGTGCTCGTGATTTACTTCAACTTCTTGTAAATAAATTATATATGTTCCTCAATAAAAATAAATATTGTCACACTCAAGGGTCCACATGTCATCTAGATGTTCTTCAATGAGTTATAAGTCATTCAAATATCCCCCTTTCGACACCATATAACACCCATAGTTTTTTTCATTTCACATAAGATATCAATTGTATGATATTCATGTCTTAGCACTATGTACTTTGTCTTTGTCTAAAGTTCTAATCTTTGTTTCACTCCTTCGGTTAGGATCATAACATATGACCAATTTATTTAAATATCTCCTCCAAGATTTTTGAAAAAAAATATTCTTAGATACATATCGTATGTTGTTCAAATAATGGTGACAAGGATAGTTGTTTTCAATTTATTCTCCAAATAGGAAGTTAAGGCAACTTAAAAATATTTAATTTCACTAATCAAATTGAAATCTTTACTTTTCATATAGAAACACATTCTAATTTTCTTATTAAGCGTCAACCCAAGGGAATGAGTAAATTTATCTTGCATTACACTATCCATAGATCTATATTTAATGATGTGATTAATTAGTTTATAGCCACAAATGAAGAAGAAAATATGGAATGGTTCAACTCTTCTAGAGGTGGAGATGGATGCAGCCATGATATTGTTATAAGTCAGTGTTATAGAAGTGAAAATAATACCATTTGGGGGGTCTATTAAGAAATGGATATATTCCCTTTGTTTAATTTAACTCTTCTATAGATTTGATCTAGGTTGCAACATAATTATTTCTCCTTATAATTTTATCTTAAACCTTTTTACGTGGCTAATGATATAAAGGGTCATAAAAGAGGTAGAAGTGGAAATTTCATCATTTACTGACCTTGGAAATTTTTCTTACATGGTTCTATATTGGAATAGTGTTGTCATTGATGTAAAAGAGAGTTGTTTTTAGTGTTGTCTAAGGTCATTGATGTCAAAATATAAATCAATATGAAGGTTGATTGGTAGTATCATTTGAGGTTGTCTAGACCTGATATGGTGCATGGAGTCTTGAGTCAATTTGGTGTCTTATAGAGGTGTTGAAGTGAATTGGTGATTATAGGATCATGTCATGGAGTGTGATGAAGGTCATTACAGGTGTTCTAGGTTAGCCAAGTAATGAGAGGTCATATTTGATGAAGCAAGCATGTTTTAGGTGCTTGTGTGTGAGGCCTAGAGAGCAAAATGAGGTATGGAATGTTTGAAATGAAGCATGTAGCAGATTTATATGTTTGATTTGATCATGAGAAGAATTAATATTATGTGTTATGACACTCACGGGTGTTAGAAAGTGCAGGTTCAGGATTTAGACATGGTTTTTAGGTCTGTCCTAAACCTAATCCTTGAGAAAGCATGACCAAATGAGAAGGTCTGATCATATTTTGAGCTAGGTATGTAAAGGTTAGTATTGGAGTATGTGTAGGAGATTGATACAGAGGTGTGGATCAAATTTCAGGTCTTGGAATGCAACATTTTGCAAGATATGTAATTTTTAATCCTACTAAGTTCACAAAGGTGAGTTTTTGAGCTTAAATTTGACTTTCAAATGTCCGTTGGAGAGTGTATGTTTTTCATGGGAACCCAAGATCCTAGGGATATTTTAATAGGTCTATAATAAATATTTTCCAATATGAATGATGTTTTTTTATTGTCGTGTTTCTATGAACAATCGTTAAGAAGCCAAACAACGTTTTAACCCTCTTAAAATAGGTAGGAGTTATAACAACTTGGGAGAAAAATGATTGTAGTGGAACATAATGGATCTTGGTTTTGTAAATTTTATAATTTTAGGTTTTATATGAATATTTCATATTTATTTTGATGTAATTTAGGGGTTTGTGACAGTATGTGGGCCCCACTCAAAATTGGTAGTTTCTTGAAAAGTTTAGTTTTTGTTAAAGTTTTCCATTGGACCTAATGAATAATTTATCATTTATTAAATCATGGGAGTTTTTATTCATTTACATGATGGTTTCAGATAATTTTTTAGCTTCTAGGTGGTCAAGTGTGCCCTATTTTTTAGGACTGATTTTTAGGTAAATTTTGACAGTTTAGAACAGTTTGGGTGCAGAGCAATTTTGGAGGTCCTACAGTACATTTTTTTGAATGGTTTGAGTGTTTTGATGACCCTGAGTTCAAATCTATTTCCATTTATATATCAGACTTTATTTCTTGTTGTGATTGAACAATTTATGGCTTTGATTACTTAAGACTAGTTTTTGGGGTGTTTGTTTGTGCATGCTCTTGAGGGGCTTCATGAGGTGAGATGATTGTTCCAACATGTTTCATGGTTTCTGAAGGTTTTCAAAGGATTATAAAACATATATAAGTGTCTGGAATTATTTGGTGAAGTTTTTTGGCTCTAGAACATTCCCTTGTTGGCAAGTTGTTTGTTTTGGTGTTTTAGGGCTTGTTGAGTCCTAATGGAGGTATAGAAAAGGATCTAGTTGATGTTGGCGACCTATATGGTCCTATGGGTGATATATTTATGGTTTTATTATGATGTGGTAGTTTATTTTACAATGTGAATGCCTACCCAGGTGATTTGTAATGAAGAAAAAGGGTTACAAACATATTATGAATCTTGTTTAAGCTATGTATAAGAGGGAGAAAAGTGTAACCAAGACGTGTGTTTTTAGGAGTTAAATAAGGTATTTGTGATATTTTTGATAGGGAAATGAGGATATGATTCAATTATATATAGATATCAGGTGATGGAGAGCTAGGGATGATGTGGAAATTAGCTTGAAGGAAGAATTATTTTGCATGGAGGCTAGAGAGATTGTTGAGGAAGATAGAGAGAAGAGTGAGATTCATAGAGTTATCATCAATTGTTGAAGAAAATTTCAGAGATGGAATTAATTTCGAATGGATTCTATTGTTGTTTGAGTCATCTAGGGGGTTAATACCTCCATGTAGGGTTGTGTTTTACTAAACTAGGGTTTGGGTTCTCCTTGTAGGGTTAGTGTTCCTTGTGGGGTTTATGCCTCACTAAATAAATATATTGTGCTGTGTAATATACACATGATTCTTGTTATCCAATTTTTCCCCTGAGGAGAAATTAGACAAAAATGACCTCGCACAGGAAAAGAGAAGGATCGATTTGGTCATGGGAGCTTGCATTTAGAGCTCAAACTAAGTGAATTGAAATGGGTCGAGCACATTGCAAGGAATCTCAGTATTTCGAGTTGGTTCGGGGAATGAAGGAGCTCCGAAGTATAAAATTTAGACTTCAAAGGTGAGATTGTTCAGAGGTAGGCCCAAGTAAAAAATGGTGAAACTTGGAGACATGGAGCATAAAGCTCCGAAATTCAGAGGTCAACGCATAAAAGGCAGGTCAATTTTGGAGTTTCAGAGTCTTTGGAGCTCAAAGTGAACAATGCCACATGAGGGAGAAAAAGGTCCAAAACCCAAAGTTTTGAAATTTAGACTTTGGGCTTACAGGTTTTCAGAGATTTCATGTGCCAAGTAGATAATCTAACCCCAAAACCTGAAGTCCTGAAACCCCAAAACTCTGAAATCCCCAAAATTCCTAAAACCCCCAAAACCTGAAGTCCCGAAACATGAATCCCCGAAACTCAAATCCCTGAAATCCTCAAAACCCCTCAAAAGAAAAAGGTATGAAACCCGAAGTTTGAATTTTGGACTTCAGGGTTTCATAATTTTGGAACTTTTGGCTCGAACGGTGAATAGTGTCACGCAACATGATTTCAGAGTCTGAACTCCAAATTCCTAATTTCAAACTTTGGAGGTTTGGCATTTCGGAACTCTCAAGCTAGCTTGAGAAATGAACAGTACAGCAATCTCCGAAGTGGAAAATCTCGAATCTCTAAATCCTGAAAGTCCAAAATTTAAGATTTTGGAGGGTGTGATGCAAGTTCGAAGTCCGAAAAGGAAGATCACCACTAGAATTTACTACAGTATGGCACCCTCATCTTCAAATGGCCATAACTTTTGAATGGGAACTTGGATTTTCACAAAATAGGACTTTTTGGAAATCTCTCAGTGTTCTCTACACAAAATAGGACTTTTTAATGAGACTAAGTATTTAAAAAATGAAGAAATATAGTATTCCATTTTAGAGGTTGTTTTCCATATTTCTCACCTACCAAAATTATGAGGTATGGGCTTCCTTTCTTCTCCAACAAGGAAAAGTACATGGAGGCATGGGTTTTTCAGTGGAACCCGTCATTGTTGCATGTGATTTTAATACATTTTTGGGTAGTTGAAGCAAGATTTTTAATTCCTCTCTCTCCCTTCTCTCATTATTCCTATATATTGTATGGAGGGGCTCATTTTAAAAGGTTGGACACCTTGTATATGCCCCTCCCTTCTTCTTCTTGTCTGTAAGAGATTTTTTGGAGATCCCAAACCTCTCTACTAGACTTTTTAATGCAAAATATGTTCCTCTGAGCTTGAGTGTGGTGTATTGTATCAATTTAGGGAGCAATATAAACATATATGTGTATGTTCGAAACACCCTTTTTTGTTTTTTTGCATCTCTTCTGGTCTTTCATCACATGAAAATTATCATGCACTATTGTTTTTTCATTGCAAGATTATAGTTGTGTTGTGTTTATTGTGCAAGTTGTATAAAATTCCTTATTGGTTCATCACCTCCATTAGATTAGTTTATTTTTCTTTCATCTTCTTATCCTTGTCTCATTGGAAAAATTTAGGAAAGGATTTAGATTAGTTTTCTGCAAATTGGTGAGTGGTGATAGATACAGGAATAAGAACCAACCTTCATATAGAGATATTTCCTGATTACAAAGTCCCACACTTTGGGTAAAGCTCCATGTTCTGTAATCACACTTAGAGTTTTAATCTATCGAGTTGTAAACAATCAAGGGTTATACGATTATGCATCAAAAATTCCTTTGTGTTGAGTAATATATTCATATTTTTAGTGGTTTTTCTTCCCCTTGAGGGTTTTCCACTTATATCTTGCATCCATGTGTTGATATGTTCTTCTTGCTCATGTTTTTCTATGGTTTTTGAATGCATGATTAATGGTGAATAGTTAATATGATGAATGTCAAATGAATATTTAAATTTTAAGTGATTTAATGTTTAAATGCCCACTGATTCAACCCCCCCTCTCTCAGTGGTTTGTGCTTCTAAAAATTGGTATTAGAGCATGGCCTCTTAAAGAAATCTTAACAAGCTCAAGGTGATCCGTAAAGCATGAAAATGGGAAAATCATCTGAGCCCAGTTTAGAATTGATGTGTCAAAGAAATAAGAACCAAGTTTTGGAATATTTGGTTATGAGATATGAAGATCAAAACAGTTGTATGAGTTTTGAGCATGATCATCAAAAGTTGGAATCTCAATTTAGGTTAATGACACCATCTCTACAAGGCACGGTTGTTGAATGTAGCAAGCTCAAGGAATAGATAGAAGCCCTAAAGGTAAAAAAGGATGAATCCATCAGGTATGATGTAGAGATAATATCTTTTAAGGATGAGTTAGAGTAGGTATATAGTAACTTGAAGATCTTTGAGAGGTTTGAGAAGAGTATTATGGCCCTAGATGATATCTTGAGCAAACAAAAGTTAGCTAGTGACAAATCAGGTATTGTTTTCAATGGAGATGATAAGAATTCTAAAATACCAAGTCAAGAAGCATGACCTAATTCCAAAGAAGGTGAAAATGAATGTTTCCATGCCAAGAATGTAACGCCCACTAATTCATGACACAAAGACCAACATAGCAAAGTACAGGATATTTTTTTGACTTGTTTGATGTATAGAACGATGCAATAGGTGGTCACAAAGGTTACGACTAACTCTTAAAACAACTTGACTCAAGGATGACCTTATGGACAACATGGAAACAACTAACACCCAACAAGGACAGTTCACTTTACTCCTTGACAAGGCACCACGAAACAGCTCAACCACAATACACGGTCACAATTGGATACACTCCAAGGTTTACAATCCCTTAAGGTTATGCATTTACCAAAAATGTTTTTCAAGACCTGCCTTAGCAATCTATAAGATTCATGTTTGGTTCGAGCATTATTCTAACAAGGTGAACTTATTACTTTGGTAATCTAGACTAACTAACCAAAGCACAAGATTTTTGAAAGAGGTTCAACTAAAGACTGGAAAAACTAACAAAATTCGTTTGACCAAAATGGACACCTTTCCTCTCTCACAAGGTTGCATAAACATTCCTGAGCTGAAAATTTTTGATCCAGACCTCCATTGCACAAGCGATGAGCGTAAGCTCTAACTGAAGTGGAGTGCCATTACAACAGTTATCAAAACATCCTACACAACACTAAGAGAGAGAGAAAGTCATCCTTAGCGCGGATAGATTATCTTCTTGTGGGGTGCGCGGAAGAAATTTATTTGGGTGTGGAAAAAAACTTTTCTTCTGGGCGCGGAAGAGAGGCACGGGAGAAACTCTTTTTCTCCCAGGCACACAAGACAGGCGCGAAAGAGACTCCTTTTTCTCCCAGGTGCACAAGATGGGCATGGAAGAGACTCATTTTCTAATGGGCACACAAGACGGGTGCACAAGAATCTCTGGGCATGCAAGATGGTCGTGCAAGAGGCTCTGGGCGTGTAAGACGTGTGCGTAAGAAGTTATAGGTGCACAAGATGCACACGCATGAAGCTTTTTCTCTTCTGCGAACTTCAGAAGGCTGTAATGTTTGACAGGGAACTCTTTTTTTGGAAAACAAGGACTTTTCATAAATATCTCGACGTCCTCCTTGCATAGTAACCTTAAGAATTTAATTTGGATAAATTTTGAAGGGTCAATTTTTAGAAAATGCTCTGCATGCTTTAAAATGAAAAATGGTAACATTTTACTTATAAAAATTTTGTTCAATTTGACCTCCATCCTTTCTCAACATGCCAAATAGACATGGAGGGTTACACTTAGAGAAATTTAGGATGGATAGCAAAGGTTAATCTGTTTGATTGAAGATCAATTCGAAATTTCCAACCTTTGACAACAAAATGACTGCAATTTTGCCTTTGTTCGATTTGAAAGGTTTCTTAAAAATTTCTTAAGTGTTTTAGTTTTTTGGGGGTCATTTTGGTCTTATTAAGTTCAATTTAATGTTTCATTTCATTTTCCATAGTTGCAGGGCACTCTATATATTTTTTGATAAATATATGCAGTTATACAGTGAAACAAATAGAAATCAGACTTAAACTTGAATGGATCTAATTCACTTGTCATACTTTAGGTATTTGAATTCATTTTAATTTTACCATGTTCTATTTCCCTCCATCATAAAATGTGAAAAGAGAATGCAATACTAATTTCCCTAAATCAAGCATTTCAAATGAAACAGAGTAATATACTTTCTTCATACGTATTTCTAGTCTTTCAAATAGAGGATTTCATAATACATTTCAACAATCGGATTTCAAATATAACAGTACCATTTGTGGAAAATAATACAACTTGTATTAATTTGAATGATCCTTTTACAACTTCTTTCCCATTTTTTTCCAAAATCCAGATTACATAATGCTCATCTTTAACAAAAAAGATTACACAGTATGTCTTTCACATTCGAATATAGAATTTCATTTCTAAAACAGAGCTACTCTTCATCACAAAACATTTTACATTGTCATCCACTTGAAGTGGGAAATGTTTTTACAAATAGAAATCTCACAAGGGACTCTCAAAACTGTCTTCTTTCTCAACTCCAAAACACTGGTATGAATTTCCATCATTCTTCAATTTGATCACAACAGAACAGGGGGAAAGGCAACACTCTTCACCCAACCAAGACATCCAACGAAAAGGAGAAGTCATCCTTCTTCATTGGCCCCCGAGCCCCAACCATAATGCAATAATAAATTTGTTTCAACACATGGCAACAACAAGCTTCCACAACACAAAGGAAATCTTTCAACATGCACATTTCATATTAAAACACAATCCAAAACAAAATAACAGTTTTACAACCACCTAAAAGATAGCAAATGAAACTCAGGCTTCTTCATGCAAGCCAAAGGAGCAAGAAACTATGGGGGATGCTACTTATGCCTCCCAAAGGGGAAATGGGTATCAGCACCTGAGAATAAAATGCCAAAATATAACATTTCAAATCCCTAACATGCTCTTATGCCTCCCCCAAGTACCCCTTATTCCTCACATTTCCTTATGCCTCCCCAACCTCTTATGGCACCCCATAACGAGTAAAGAAATGCAATCTATTTCTTTGTAAGGTGGAACCCAAATCGCAACTCCCTCCACACTTATACCTCCCCAAAAACACTTATGCCTCCCACAAAATAAACCCCATAGCCTTCTCCTACACCATTCCTAGGCCATCTACCCAACATCCCATAAACAATAACAAACATACAAGCATTTACATATTCATAAAAGGGAAAGAAGAGCATTTGCAAGAGACAAGCTCTTACCTCTCCATGATGGAGTTTACTCTAAGTTCAAAACGGAAAGCCTTCCAATGCAAAATAGTCCAATAGATCAACAATATGCAAGTAGACAACAATCTCCAATCTTTTCCAAAAGAAAGAGCTCTCCAAACCACAAAACAAGTCTCCCAAAAATGAAGTGATAAAGATGAAGCAACCCAAAAATAAGCTAAGGAATTCCAATAAATAGAAGAGGGAAGAGAAGAGGATGAGGTGGATCCATGTAGGATGCCACATCACACATCCTCAACCCCAACACAAAAGTCAACTTCATTCTCCAATGTATAATCAATAGGTGGGTGAATAATATGATAGTTCTACTTACACACTCAAACAAGCCCACAACCCATAAGGACTAAAATTAAAACATGTAAGAAAAGTGTAATTACAACATTCAACTTGACTTACAAAAATGTATAAAGAAGGGCTAAATTTAACTCTCCAACCATAGGTAAGGTTGGTATATAAATTTAAGAGGCGTTGGACAAGTTTAACTTGTCTCACAAGTCTCCAAAATCAGCCTCCAAGGACAAATTCGAATTTCAAAGAAGATGGAGTGTTTCATACTCCAAAATTAGCTTACACATCACTTACACATTTCTTACAACACTTTAATTTTAAGCCAACAACTGTAATAAGTACTTTCCTATGACCCAATTTGATTAATTGATTTTAACAATATGATTACTCACATTAATTTACCATAATTAATAAATAATGAAAGGGTAAACACATCACTTAATAAACACATACAAACATCAATAAAAAGGAACGAAATAAATAAATACACATAACCCTTGGTCAAATCTAAAGGTGATCCCCCCATGGGAATCCCTAACAACAAACAAACACACACACACACACACACACACACACACACACACACACACACACACACACACACACACACACACACACACACACACACACACACACACACACACACACACGAATAATACAAGTTGTCATGGTGACCTTGTTGAATTCATCTAGAATTCCAATGTAGTTGGTCTTCGATCCCCCGATATGTGTTGTGATATTTTAACTTGCAAAACACAAATACGTCCTTCGGTCTCGTGGCCGCATCAGAACATCCAAATGAATATAATATACTTCCAAAGTCATCTATATATATGTGAATCACAACAATCATCAAGATAATCAATAGTGTCACTTAAAATTTCATCAACAACTATATCATCATCAATTTTCATTTTCTAGGTCTACTCAAAATATCCAAATATCACATGTCTGAACAACATCTATAATGTAACCATGTCAGAACAGTATATCAACATCAATATATAAAATGTCTCTAATAATCATCATGCATCATATATGAATCAGAGTCAGCAATAATCCATGCTCTAAACATCTAATCATCATACTAAATCAAACTATAACAATGTCCATGGTATAGTCAACAGTGTCATGATCAATATCAAAAGGTGTCAAAGGGAAGTGGGCACTACAAAGAAGGTCTATTCCAAAAACAATGCAAGGTCTCATCCCATCAAGAAACCAAATACAAGAAATTATGCAAGTTTGTTTCCTGGTTATTATTTTTCTTACAATGAATATGATCATAGAGCAAGGGATTGTAGGAGGTATTTGAAAATTATGTATATGTGGATAAATGAAGGAAAGCATCATCTTAATTCAAACGGTATGCATCATGTTATTTGTTACAGTTGTCACTAAGAAGGTTAAGAAGGTCATATTACAAAATTCTGTCATCTTAAATTTCCAAGGAAGGTCAAGAAGGTTAATGCTCCCAAGTTCAATGAAATATGATTACCAAATACATATCATGCAAAGAAGGTCAAGAAAAATGAATCTAAGCATTGCAAATATTTTGTTTTTAAGGAATCTTAGAAGAAGGAATGTAAATCTATCTTGCCTAATCATGATTTGCATGCTAGTCAAGAAGGAATGTCTTGCTATGATAATACAAAATCCATGTGTTGAAGAGAGTCATGTGTGTTTAACAGCAATCCAGTCAAATGAGGAAAATAATGATGTTGTCATCAAGTCATAGTTTTTAATTAAGTCAAAAAGGATCCTAAAGAATTATTATCAGCCCAAAGAGTGTAAAGAAATGATGGAGATCTATGAATCTTCTGAGTTTCTGGTGCTCTATGCCCTAGAGTGATGTGAGATGTGTCTTCATTATGCTTATTAAAGGCAGTTATCTTCCAGGTGAAGTAATAGCTAGGTATTTTGCTTTATTTTGTCATGTTGTAGTGTAGAAGGTTTCAAGAAGAGTTATAATAGGTTCACAAGGATTGAGTTATGTTTAAACTCAATATATCTACGTAAGGTCTGAGACATGAATATTAACTCTTATGATAGATTTTTAAAACCTAGATTGGTTTGTACTAGTTGAGAAGTACTGTTAAAAATAAGGACATGTTGATACTCTCTAAAGTTTTTGGTTTAATAGAAAGTAAAGCATGGTGTATTGTATATGGTATTAAAGGTCAAGATGATAATTTCCAAAAGTTATGATAAAAGGTAGAAGAAGACAGTTTGTGGGAAATATTTTTTTAATAAGAAAGGAGCTTTATAGATGTCTATGGACATCTGAGTCAGGCTGTGAAAAGAATTGTGTGTGTTGCCAAGAAGATAAGTAGCAAGATCGAATGGGTGAAGTCATATAATCATCGGAAAATTTTAGTGATGATTCTTCACTAATTCACGAATATTTACATTTTCGAAATTTACATTTGTTGATTTTGAGGAGTCATACGAAGCATCATTTTTCCTAAAATTTCTAGGTGCAAGTGAATTTTTTGGGTCATCTCACCTAGTGTTTAAAATAAATTTCATAGTTATGCATGTATATCACCGCTAGCTAGAAATTATAATTAGGTACATTCACCAATATATAGTAATAAAAAATAATAAGCAAGTGAAATGTCTAACTGCAGATGCGTGACTGCATTACTACTAATGTTTGGCCATATATGCAGACAGGTGGTTACATATGCAGACTCCCCAATTACATATGCAACCAGACAACTACATATGCAGATGCCTGGTTGCATATGTAGTTAGGCGGCTACATATGTAGATGTCTTGGTTGTATATGCATTAAGGCGGCTGCATATGTAGCCACACGGTGGCATATGTAGCCGCATGGCTGCATATGTAGCTGCATGGTTGTATATGTATTTCACTCCAGCTACATATGTAGACTCTTGGCTGTATATGTAGTCACTCGGATATGTGTGTAGTCACTCGATTGCATATGTAATCAGGCATCTGCATATGCAACTGCCTGAATGTGTATGTAATCAGGCATCTACATATATAGTTGTACACATTCCCATTTACATACTTGGGCACCCATTCAACTAGGTGTTTATACGGCTACGCAATTTTTAGTCTTCTTCCATTGTATGACTACTTCTGGCTCCCCTTTTACCAAATATATTATTCACCTTCACCACTATATACATTTTTCCAATATTCGCTATCAACATGATACCCATATTTTGCAATTCACCAAAGAAAATATAGGTTGTATTTTGGTAAGGGGTATTAAATTGTACCCTGCATATAATCATGTTGAAAATGTTTAATAGCTAAGAAATATGATTGAGCCCTGGAAATATCATGAACTAAGTTACAAGGCCTAAAGGTGTGAAGTATATAGTTTTCAAGTCATATTTACAATGAAATATGTATGAATACATGTCATAGATATATGATTGGTGAACCTTAAGTGATTTGAAACCTTAGTTTGTGTAACGCCCAATAATTCACGACACAAAGACCAACATAGCAAAGTATAGGATAAATTTTTTTGACTTATTTGATGTACAGAACAATGCAACAGGTGGTCACAAAGGTTACGACTAACTCTTCGAACAACTTGACTCAACGATGACCTTATGGACAGCATGCAAACAACTAACACCCAACAAGGACAATTCACTTTACTCTTTGACAAGGCACTACGAAACAGCTCAACCACAATGCACAATCACAGTTGGATACACTCCATGGTTTACAATCCCTTAAGGTTATGCATTTACCAGAAAATGTTTTTCAAGACCTGCCTTAAAAATCTACAAGATTCATGTTTGGTTTGAGCATTCTTCTCACAAAGGTGAACTTATTACTTTGGTAATCTAGACTAACTAGCCAAAGCACAAGATTTCTGAAAGAGGTTCAACTAAAGACTGACAAACTAACAAATCATTTGACCAAAAGGGGACACTTTCATCTCTACAACGGTTGGATAAATGAAGGAAAGCATCATCTTAATTCAAAAGGTATGCATCATGTTATTTGTTATAGTTGTCACTAAGAAGGTTAAGAAGGTCATATTGCAAAATTCTGTCATCTTAAATTTCCAAGGAAGGTCAAGAAGGTTAATGCTCCCAAGATCAATGAAATATGATTACCAAATACATATCATGCAAAGAAGGTCAAGAAAAATGAATCTAAGCATTGCAAATATTTTGTTTTTAAGGAATCTTAGAAGAAGGAATGTAAATCTATCTTGCCTAATCATGATTTGCATGCTAGTCAAGAAGGAATGTTTGCTATGATAATACAAAATCCATGTGTTGAAGAGAGTCATGTGTGTTTAACAGCAATCCAGTCAAATGAGGAAAATAATGATGTTGTCATCAAGTCATAGTTTTTAATTAAGTCAAAAAAGATCCTAAAGAATTATTATCAGCCCAAAGAGTGTAAAGAAATGATGGAGATCTATGAATCTTCTGAGTTTCTGGTGCTCTATGCCCTAGAGTGATGTGAGATGTCTTCATTATGCTTATTAAAGGCAGTTATCTTCCAGGTGAAGTAATAGCTAGGTATTTTGCTTTATTTTGTCATGTTGTAGTGTAGAAGGTTTCAAGAAGAGTTATAATAGGTTCACAAGGATTGAGTTATGTTTAAACTCAATATATCTACGTAAGGTCTGAGACATGAATATTAACTCTTATGATAGATTTTTAAAACCTAGATTGGTTTGTACTAGTTGAGAAGTATTGTTAAAAATAAGGACATGTTGATACTCTCTAAAGTTGTTGGTTCAATGGAAAGTAAAGCATGGTGTATTGTATATGGTATTAAAGGTCAGGATGATAATTTCAAAAGTTATGATAAAAGGTAGAAGAAGACAGTTTGTGGGAAATATTTTTTTAATAAGAAAGGAGCTTTATAGATGTCTATGGACATCTGAGTTAGCTGTGAAAAGAATTGTGTGTGTTGCCAAGAAGATAAGTAGCAAGATTGAATGGGTGAAGTCATATAATCATGGAAAATTTTAGTGATGATTCTTCACTAATTCACGAATATTTACATTTTCGAAATTTACATTTGTTGATTTTGAGGAGTCATACGAAGCATCATTTTTCCTAAAATTTCTAGGTGCAAGTGACTTTTTTGGGTCATCTCACCTAGTGTTTAAAATAAATTTCATAGTTATGCATGTATATCATCGCTAGCTAGAAATTATAATTAGGTACATTCACCAATATATAGTAATAAAAAATAATAAGTAAGTGAGATGTCTAACTACAGATGCGTGACTGCATTACTACTAATGTTTGGCCATATATGCAGACAGGTGGTTACATATGCAGACTCCCAATTACATACGCAACCAAACAGCTACATATGCATATGCCTGGTTGCATATGTAGGTAGGCGGCTACATATGTAGATGTTTGGTTGTATATACATTAAGGCGGCTACATATATAGCCACACAGTGGCATATGCAGCCGCATGGCTGCATTTGTAGCTGCATGGTTGTATATGTATTCACTCAGCTACATATGTAGACTCCTGGCTATATATGTAGTCACTCGGATATGTGTGTAGTCACTCGATTGCATATGTAATCAGGCATCTACATATGCAACTGCCTGAATGTGTATGTAATCAGGCGTCTACATATATAGTTGTACACATTCCCATTTACATACTTGGGCACCCATTCAACTAGGTGTTTATACGGCTACGCAATTTTTAGTCTTCTTCCATTGTATGACTACTTCTGGCTCCCCTTTTACCAAATATATTATTCACCTTCACCGACACAAAGACCAACATAGCAAAGTACAGGATAATTTTTTTTTGACTTGTTTGATGTACATAATGACGCAATAGGTGGTCACAAAGGCTACGACTAACTCTTCAAACAACTTGACTCAACGATGACCTTATGGACAACACGGAAACAACTAACACCCATCAAGGACAGTTCACTTTACTCTTTGACAAGGCACCACGAAACAACTCAACCACAATACACAGTCACAGTTGGATACACTCCACGGTTTACAATCCCTTAAGGTTATGCATTTACCAAAAATGTTTTTCAAGACCTGCCTTAACAATCTACAAGATTCATGTTTGGTTCAAGCATTCTTCTCACAAAGGTGAACTTATTACTTTGGTAATCTAGACTAACTAGCCGAAGCACAAGATTTCTGAAAGAGGTTCAACTAAAGACTGGAAAAACTAACAAAATTCGTTTGACCAAAATGGACACCTTTCCTCTCTCACAAGGTTGCATAAACATGCCCGAGATAAAAAAATCTTGATCTGGACCTCCATTGCACAAGAGATGAGCGTAAGCTCTAATTGAAGTTAAGTGCCATTACAATCAGTTATCAAAACATCCTATAAAACACTAAGAGAGAGAAACTCATCCTTAGCGTAGATAGATTATCTTCTTACGGGGCGAGCAAAAGAAATTTCCCCGGGTACAGAAGAGAGGCGTGGAAAGAAAACTTTTTTCCAGGCATGCGAAGAGAGGTACGAAAGAGACTCTTTTTCTCCCGGGTGCGCAAGATACAAGCGCGGAAGAGACTCCTTTTCTCTCTCGGACGCACAAGACAGGCGCAGTAAGAGACTCATTTTCTTAATGGGTGCACAAGACACCTGGGTGCATGCAAGAAGCTCATTTTAACATGGGTGCACGCAAGGGACAGGCATGCAAGAGGCTCTGGGCGCACATGTGTGCAAGAAGCGTCAGGCACGCAAGACGTGTGCGCATGATGCTTTTCCTCTTCTGTGAACTTCAAAAGGCCATAACTTTTGATAGGGAACTTTATTTTTGGAAAACGAGGACTTTTCGGAAATCTCTCAACATCCTCTTTACACAAAAACCTTAAGAATTTAATTTTGATAAATTTTTAAGGGTCAATTTTGAGAAAACACTCTGCAGGCTTTAAAATGAAAACTGGTAACATTTTATTTTTAAAACTTGTTCAATTCAACCTCCTTCCTTTCTCAACATGCGAAACAGACATGGAGGGTTTCTCTTAGAGGAATTTAGGATGGATTCCAAGGTTAATTTTTTTTGATTGATTTGCAAATTAAAAAATTCTCAATTTTGACAGCAAAACGACTGGATTTTTTCCTTTGCTTCGATTTGAAAGGTTCTTTAAAAATTTCTTAAGTGCTTTAGTTTATTTTAGGGGTCATTTTGGTCTTATTAAGTTCAATTTAATGTTTCATTTTATTCTCCATATGTTGTAGGGTCTTCTGTATATTTTTTGATAAATATATGCCAGTTATACAGTGAAACAAATTGCTTTAATCAGAGTTAAACTTCAAATGGATCTATTTCACTTGTACCATACTTTAGGTATTTGAATTCATTTTAATTTTACCATGTTCTATTTCCCTCAATCAAAAATGTGAAAAGAGAATATGCAGTACTAATTTCCCAAAAT
The DNA here is from genome assembly GCA_019776745.2 of Taxus chinensis. Classification (NCBI taxonomy): domain Eukaryota; kingdom Viridiplantae; phylum Streptophyta; class Pinopsida; order Cupressales; family Taxaceae; genus Taxus; species Taxus chinensis. Next base: position 535,108,986 of record CM034155.1, on the reverse strand, counting down.
CATACATTTCAAATGAAACAGAGTAATATGATTTTCTTCATACGTATTTCAAGTCTTTCAAATAGAGGATTTCATAATACATTTCAAAAATACGATTTCAAATATAACAATACCATTTGTGGAAAATAATACAACTTCTATTAATTCGAATGATTCTTTACAACTTTCTTTTCCATTTTGAAATACAAAATCCAGATTACATAATGCTTTCATTCTTTCACAAAATAGAAAACACAATATGTCTTTCACATTCGAATATAGAACTTTCATTTCCAATACAGAGCTACTCTTCCATCACAATAAATATTACATTGTTCATCCACTTCAAAGTGGGAAAGGGTTTTACAATAAATAGAAATCTCAACAAGGACTGTCAAAACTGTCTTTTTCCTCAGCTCCAGAACAACAGTATGTAATTTCCATCATTCTTCAATTTTGATCACAACAAAGGCAGGGGGAAAGGCAACGCTCTCCACCAAACCAAGACATCCAATTAAAAGGAGAAGCCATCCTTCTTCATTGGCCCCCGAGCCCCAACCACAATGCAATAAGAAATGTGTTTCAACTCATGGCAACAACAGGCTTCCACAAACACAAAGGCAATCTTTCACATGCACATTTCACATTTAAACACAAGTCCAAAACATAACAATAGTTTTACAACCACATTAAAAATACACAAACAATACTCAGGATTCATCATGCAAGCCAAAGGAGCAAGAAACTATGGGGGATGCTACTTATGCCTCCTAAAGGGGAAATGGGTATCACCACCTGAGAACAAACCACCAAAATATATCATTTCAAATCCCTGACATTCCTTATGCCTCCCCCAAGTACCCCTTATTCCTCACATTTCCTTATGCCTCCCCAACCTCTTATGGCACCCCATAACGAGTAAAGAAATGAAAGCTATTTCTTTGTAAGGTGGAACCCAAATCCCAACTCCCTCCACACTTATACCTCCCCAAAACACTTATGCCTCCCACAAAATAAACCCCATAGCCTTCTCCTACACCATTCCTAGGCCATCTACCCAACATCCCACAAACAATAACAAACATACAAGCATTTACATATTCATAAAAGGGAAAAGAAGAGCATTTCCAAGAGCCAAGCTCTTACCTCTCCATGATGGAGTTTGTTCCAAGTTCAAAACAACAAGCTTTCCAATGCAAAATAGTCCAAATATCAACAATCCACAAGCATGCAACAATCTCCAATCTTCTCCAAAAGCAAGAGCTCTCCCAAACCCCAAAAGGAAGTCTCCCAAAAATGAAGTGATAAAAGTGAAGCAACCCAAAAACAAGCTAAGGAATTCCAATAAATAGAAGAGGGAAGAGAAGAGGATGAGGTGGATCCATGTAGGATGCCACATCACACATCCTCAACCCCAACACAAAATTCAACTTCATTCTCCAATGCATAATAAATAGGTGGGTGAATAATATGATAGTTTTACTTACACACTCAAATCAAGCCCACACCCCATAAGGACTGAAATTAAAACATGTAAGAAAATTGCAATTAAAACATTCAACTTGACTTACAAAAATGCATAAAGAAGGGTTAAATTTAACTCTCCAACCATAGGTAAGGTTGGAATATACATTTAAGAGGTATGGGACAAGTTTAACTTGTCCCACAAGCCTCCAAAATCAGCCTCCAAGGACAAATTCGAATTTCAAAGAAGATGGAGTGTTTCATACTCCAAAATCAACTTACATATCTCTTACACCATTACTTACATTTCTTACAACACTTTAATTTTAGGCCAACAACTCTAATAATTACTTTCTTATGACCCGATTTGATTAACTAATTTTTAACAATATGATTAACTAATTTTTAACAATATGATTACTCACATTAATTTACCACAATTAATAAATAATGAAAGGAGTAAACACATCACTTAATAAACACATACAAACATCAATAAAAAGGAACCAAATAAAAGAAATACACATAACCCTTGGTCACATTTAAAGGTGATCCCCCCCCATGGGAATCCCTAACACAATCAAACACACACAACACACAAACAATACAGTTGCCATGGTGACCTTGTTGAATTCATCTAGAATTCCAATGTGGTTGGTCTCCAATCCCCCGATGTTTGTTGTGATATTTTAAACCTGTAAAATACAAATACCTCCTTCGGCCTCGTGGCCACATCAGAACATCCAAATGAATATAATATAATTCCAAAGTCATCAATATATATGTGAATCACAACAATCATCAAGCCAATCAACAGTGTCACTTAAAATTTCATCAACAACTATATCATCATCAATTTTAATTCAATTTTCATTTTCTAGGTCTACTCAAAATATCCAAATATCACATGTCCGAACAACATCTATAATATAACCATGTCAAACAGTATATCAACATCAATATATAAAATGTCTCTAATAATCATCATGCATCATATATGAATCAAAGTCAGCAATAATCCATGCTCTAACATCTAATCATCATACTAAATCAAAACTATAACAATGTCCATGGTATAGTCAACAGTGTCATGATCAGTATCAAAAGATGTCAAAGGGAAGTGGGCACTACATCCCCCTCCCCTTAGACTCGACTTCCTCCTGGAAGTCACAGGAAAGAGAGATAGGAACAAATGCAACAGAAAAAGGATCACTCCCATTATGGGATTTCTTGCTTCAAACAAGTGTGGGTCCACAGAGTCCCAAGTTTGGTCCAATGCAATTCAAAAAGAAGAAGGGAGATTGTAAGGGATGAGTTCTAAACTTTCTGCATGCAAGGCTATGAACATTTAAATCTAGAGAGTAACTTTACGCTATCAACCAAGATACAACACATAACAATATAACATGAAGAGTTCAAAAGAGTCTTAAGAGTAACCACCAAGTAGAGGAATAATAAGGAGAATTCCATGAGTTTGAGAAAGACCACATAGTTTCCCAAGGAATACAACATACTACAATAACAAAAATTAAGGTTTCCACTAAGGTTAAATTATGCTTTCATAGTTTCGTTGTTTAGACAAGGCTAGCAAAATCAACCAAGGCCAAAATTTTGTACGAGAGACATGTTTACTCAAGGTCTCACAAATTTGAGATCACACAAGATGAGGTTAATCAACAAGGAAGGACACCTAAATCAAAAAAAATTTACAATCAAGGAACTATTCATGGGAAGCACTTCTATAACTCGAGAGGGTACCATTAAATTTTATGGTAATACTAAGAAAATTCATGACCACAAGGTTTCCTATAGTCTGATTTGTTTACACTTTTGTTTTAAGAATCAAACAAACCACACCAACCAAATCTAGAGATTCCAACCATTTAGCAAAAGAAAAATATATATATCTCCCCTAGCAACTAACATATCAATACAAGAAGTACCATTCACAATAACACAATGGGATTCATTTATCTTATTTCTTGATCAAGCTCAAATAACCACAAAGAGAGCACAAGCATAAATCATAACACCAAAGAGCACTCAAGGTCTCTAGGGAGAAGAACAAGTAACATGGGGTCCAACTACAATCCAAGGTGCATCGTATCAAAAGTGAGTAACAACTTACGAAAACATCTTGTGCTTTCCTTCCCAACGATAAGAGAGGCAACAACAACAATGTGTCTCAAGAAGAACAAGAAGAAAAGAAGACTTCCCAAAGTTAGGTCATATCCTTAACATATGTTGCCTTAAAATTACAATAACTTAGGTCTCCAAGGACAAGACAACACGCAAGGAGGTTGCTTCTCAAACAAGAGATAAGTCTCAATCCAAAAAGACCACAACTCACACTCGTCGAGCTACGGGACGATAAGGGTATGATGACCCAAAACTCCCACAAAGAAAGGCACATACATCTATGAACAAGAAGGTACTAAGCAACTAGAACACACTACTATCCACCAGGTGCTTCACAATTCTGGGTAGGTGACAGAACTACAGGTTCAACTATACATTGCACTCAATACACATAAATCTTACTTATTTTATAACTCAACTAATTAAGTCAAAAGTTGTAGTTTCATTTTCTAAGCACATTCCTTTACGAGTTTTCTTAATTAAACTTCCTCCTATTATGACATCACAAGTTTGTGTTATAAGGACCACTAAGGGGGCATGATATCTCACCATTCTGTAAAGGCAGAAAAGAGAAAAAGTATTTATTTTACTCCTAGGGGAGGTAGATGGACAAAGTTTTTTCCCTTTCTGTTCTTCTACATGGTTTTTATTTCTTCTATTAATCTACCAAGGTTAAAGCAAGGACCATTTTCTCTTTCTATGTTCTAGTTTTTTTTTAAGCTTCAAGGCCAAATCTCCTCAATTATAGTTTTATGATGTTTGGGTGAGTCAAATTGTCAATTAAAAATTTAATGAGAAGGAAGGGTAAACATATCACACTATTACTTTTATGGAAAATCAACACATCACATTTTTAATTCTAAGGAAACAAGGGACATTCAACATAGAAAACACATTATTAATTTTGTAAGAACTAGGAAACAATCAACCAACATGGATCACAACAATATTTTGAGATTTTTCCACTAATTACAAGTATCATAAAACATTCCTAGTGGGTTTCTACAAGTTCTCAAAAGAAGTTACAAGGAAGGCCCATTAAAGAAGCATAATTACTTTTACTGATCTACTAGGGTTTAACAATGTTTGTTGTTTTGGCGAAAACATTTTACTCACATGATAAGACAAGGAAAGTTTTCAAATCTACACCCATATTACCACAGGATACCACCAACCAAGAAATCAAAATGACAAGGAAAGATTTAACTATAAGAACACCACATACTCACTAGAAAGCATCAAATGTAAGCAGACAATCAACTATCTATTCAACATGGCTTTACGACCAAGAGTTACAGTTTCACAAGAAGAATCCCATTATAAAATACCATTGAGATTAATTCATCAAGGTCTAATTACACTAACATCACTAGTGGCATGGTCCAAAAGACTCAAAGCATCCATAAGTGTCTCCACATAATTCAAAATTAATAGGTCATAGAGTGTTATTCATAGTAACTTAAAAAGTTAAGGAAAGGGTAGACTTATTTATAGGTCAAGAGGGAAAAAAAACACACTTAATTTACACACACAATACTCAAATGGGATTAATTCTAACCATAATTACCAAGATGCATACAATCCACAAGTCACTACTTTATATAATGAAATAAGGAAATCTTGATAAAACTTAGCATGCCATCGAAGAGAAGCCACTACCAGACAAACACTTTTCCACTAACATCCAGAGCCAGCCAAAAGCAATCCGATCCTAACATAATTCATCAACCCACAATTAAACACCTCTACTCCGATGAGGTTCAAGATCTTACCGGATTGTAAGAGAATCACCACCACCGCTAACAGACTGCCAACTAGAACGCACAACACAACGAACTCTCTATCTAGCAAGGTCGAGCAACGAAAAAGTCACTCTAAGATCCTAGACACCCTCAAGGTTCCATGCATCCAAAACCAAGGCATAACTTTAAGAACCTAAGAAGACATTCAAGACACCAAGGGTGTACCCCCATACGATAAAATGTCACAATACAAGAAGCATAGAACCAGCTCATCATCATGCAAGAAGGAACCACATAACGTTTAGCTAAGTAGCCAACAACATAATGAGCTCTGAGTCACCAATCAAAATAAAATCCAAGAAATGTCGACAATCAAGGAAAGTGGCTAAGTAGCTGCATTGCAAAGTCTGAAAATTCTCACAAAAATATAAATAACTAAAAGAGCCTCAGAGCTTCTCAATCCAATCATAAAATAAGATGTTGGTCCTTGATAAAATAACACAAGATTACAAATGTAAAACATAAAAGTTAACACCACATTCACTCTGCAGCCCTTCATGGCCGCCAATAGGGGTACTCTGCCTCGAGGTCAGTTCCAAGGACACATACGCAGGATTGGGTCATAAACGACACCCAAACTTAATGTCCACTCTCCCATATGGGTAACAAAATGAAAACTGACAACCAGACCATCTTTCCTAACCACTGAAGGAAGGAAGCTCTAAACAACTTCTAATTAACTCTTCCCGACCCCAGAACACAACCACTATTGTCCAACCACAAGAATCACACCATACAATTTATCATTCCAACAACTTCAATAAGGAAGGGTCTCAAAAGGGCTTAACGCATCATACAATTAAATCAAGATTTAGGACTTGTAAAACAACACATTTTCAAAGGGGAACCAAGTTTCCACTACACTAGAAGTTCACAAAAATCAATTTAATTTGACATTCTTAGTTACCCGGGTTTAGACAAAATGCCACTAAGCAAGTACAACAATTCAAACAACTTATTATTTTAATCATGGCAGTTCAAATGAACAGAGTAATGTAATATTCCTTCATAATTATTATTTTTTCAATTTTAAAACAAGGTTGTTTTCTAGATTTAAAAGTGTGCTAGTTTTATATTTCATGTCTCATGTTTTCTAGTGTGCCCAAGGGTCCAAGCTTTGAACCCACAGGATACCAAGTGTAATGCCCACTAAAACACAAAGACCACATAGCAAAGCTCTTGATGTACAAGAACGACGCAAGGTGTAACGAATAACTCTTCAGACTCGAATGATGTTATAAACAGTTCACAGAAACAACTAACACCCACAAGGAAGTTCACTTTACTCTTTGACAATGCACCCAAACAACTCAACCACAATACAAAGTCACAGTTGGATACACTCCACGTTTACAATCCCTTAAGGTTAATTTAAAAAACACTGTTTTTCAAGACCTACCTTAACAATGTAAATTTCATAGCATTCTTCTCTATGAAATTATTTGGTATCTTAACTTTTTAAAAGTGTTCCCAAAAAGGGACAAAATTTAAACATGCCTGAGATGAGGACCTCCACAAGCGATGAGCATAAGCTCTAACTAAGTTATTTACAAAACATCCTACAAAACACTAAGAGAGAGAAATTCATCCTTAGCATAGATAGATTATCTTCTTGTGGGGTGCGTGGAAGAAATTTCTTCTGGGCGCAAAGAGAGGCACGGAAAGAAAATCTCTTCCGGTGCATGGAAGAGTGGGTGAGGGAAGGAGAAACTCCTTTTTCTCCCGGGTGTGCAAGACAGGCACAGAAGAGACTCCTTTTTCTCCCGGGCATGCAAGACGGGCACAGAAGAGACTCATTTTATCATGGGTCAAGAAACTCTTTTCTCATCCTGGGAGCGGGCATGCAAGACGCGCACGCACAAGAGGCTTTTCCTCTTCTGCAAACTTTAGAAGGCCATAAATTTTGATAGGGAACTCCATTTTTGGAAAATGAGGAATTTTTGGAAAGCTCTCAATGTCCTCTTTGCACAAAAACCTAAAGAATTTAATTTGGATAAATTTTTAAGGGTCAACTTTGAGAAAATTATATGCGGGCTTATAAAATGAAAACTACGAACATTTGACTTACAAATTTGTTCAATTTGACCTCCTTCCTTTCTCAAGATGCCAAACAGACATGGAGGGTTGCCCTTAGAGGAATTTAGGATGGATTGCAAGGGTTGATTTATTTTATTGAAGATCAATTCGGAATTTCTCAATTTGATAGCAAAACAACTGTGAGAAGTTTTGCGCCTGATTCTAAAAGGTCCTATAAAAATTTCTTAAGTGTTTTCGTTTGTTTGGGGTCCTTTTAAACTTATTAAGTTCAATTTAATGTTTCATTTTTTTTCCATAGTTGCAGGGCATTCTGTATATTTTTTGATAAATATATGTAGTTATACAGTGAAACAAATAGAAATCAGACTTAAACTTGAATGGATCTATTTCACTTGTCATACTTTAGGTATTTGAATTCATTTTACTTTTACCATGTTCTATTTCCCTCCATCATAAAACGTGAAAAGAGAATGCATTACTAATTTCCCAAAATCAAGCATTTCAAATGAAATAGAGTAATATAATTTCTTCATACGTATTTCCATTCTTTCAAATAGAGGATTTCATAATACATTTCAACAATCAGATTTCAAATATAACAATACCATTTGTGGAAAATAATACATATTTTATTAACTAAAAAAATATATCCTTACAACTTATTTCCCATTTTTTTGAAATATAACATAGCAAAATTACATGTGCTTTCACATTTTTTCAAAAGAAAGAAATTAGAGTATATCTCTTTCACATTCGAAAATAGGTGATTTTTATTTCTAAAACATAGTAACTTTTCAACACAAAATGTATTACATTGCCATCCAATTCTAGTGGGAGAGAGGTTTTAAAAATATAACTCTCACAAGGGACTATCAAAATTGTCTTTTTCCTCTGCTCCAGAACAGCAGACATGAAGATCTTCCATTTAGCTCAATTCTGATCACAAAAAAGCAGGGGAAAGGCAATGCTCTCCACCCAACCAAGACATCTAATGAAAGGAGAAGTCATCCTTCTTCATTGGTCCCCGAACCCCAACCATAATACAATAAAATATGTCATCCAACTCATGGAAACAATAGGCTTCCAAAAAACACGCAAACAACATTTTCACAATAGAACACAGTCTAAAACAGAATGTAGTTTGTGACTACATTAAAACATGACAACAATACCAAGGCTTTATCAAGTAAGCCAAACGAGAAAGAAACTATGGGGGATGTTTCTTATGCCTCTCGAAAGTGGAAATGGAGTATCACCGCTTGAATTACAAACCTCCAAAATATAGCCTATATCAAAACCCTAACATTCCTTATGTCTCCTCAAGTACCCCTTATTCCTCACATTTCCTTATGTCTCCTCAGCCTCTTATGGCACCCCATAATGAGTAAATAAATGAAAGCTATTTCTTTGTAAGGTGGAACCCAAATCCCATCTCCCTCCACCTTTATACCTCTCTAAAACACATTTTTACCTCCCACAAAATAAAACCCATAGTCTTCTCCTACACCATTCCTAGGCCATCTACCCAACAACCCACAAGTATGCTAAAACATTCACAACAAAACATTCAACCATTCACATATACAATAAAAGAAATAAAGAAAATCATTTCAAGAGCTACGCTCCTACCTCTCCTTGATGGATTTTGTTCCAAGTTCAAAACAACAAGCTCTTCCAATGCAAGCAATCCAAAAATTAACCAAGCACAAGTATTCAACAATCTACCCAACTTCTCCAAAGCAATAGATCTCCAAACCAAAAGAAGTCTCTAAAATGTAGTATGCAAAAGTGAAGCCACCCAAAAACAAGCTAAGTAATTCCAATTTATAGAAGAGAGAAAAGAAGAGTATGAGGTGGATCCATGTAGGATTCCACATCACACATCCTTAACTCCAACACAAAAGTCAACTTCATCCTCCAATGCATAACAAATAGGTGGGTGAATAATATGACAATTTTACTTACACACTCAAAATAAACCCAAACCCCAAAGGATTGATATTAAAACATCAAAGAAAAGTGCAGTTAAAACATTCAACTTGAATTTTAAAAAAAAACATAAAGAAGGTCTAAATTTAACCCTTCAACTATAGGTATGGTTGGTAAATAGATTTAAGAGGTGTGGGACAAGATTAACTTGTACCGAAATCCTCCAAAATCATCCTCTAAGGAAAAATTCGAATTTCAAAGAAGGTGGAGTGTTTCATACTCCAAAATTAACTTACATATCTCTTACACATTACTTACACATTTCTTACAACACTTAATTCAAGGCCAACAACTCTATTAATTACTTCCTTATGACATATTTTAATTAACTAACTTAACAATGTGATTACTCACATTACTTTACCACAATTTATTTAAATAAAAGGGGAACACATCACTTATTAAACACATACATACTAAACAAAGGAGCCAAATAAATAAATACACATAACCCTTGGTCACATTTAAAGGTGATCCCCCCCATCGGAATACCTAACAACAATAGTCAAACACACACACACAAATAATACAAATTACCATGGTGACCTTGTTTGAATTCATCTAGAATTCCAATGTGGTTGGTCTCCAATCCCCAAATGTTTGTTGTGATATTTTTAACCTAAAAAATGTAAATACCTCCTTCGGCCTCGTGGTCATATCAGAACATCCAAAAGAATATAAATATGATTTCAAAACCATCAATATATATATATATATATATATATATGAATCGCAACAATATCTCTTGTAATTTTATCAACAACTATATCATCATCAAATAAATTCCATTTTTTAGGTATACTCAAAATATCCAAATATCACATGTTCGAACAACATCTATAATGTAACCATGTCAGACAGTATATCAACATCAATATATAAAATGTCTCTAATAATCATCATGCATCATATATGAATCATAGTCAATAATAATCCATGCTCTAACATCTAATCATCATACTAAATCAAACTATAACAATTTCCATGGTATAGTCAACAGTGTCATGATCAGTATCAAAAGGTGTCAAAGGGAAGTGGGCACTACAGTTTGGATTACTAACAATGGACGACCATTAATAAGGATCATGAATACCTATGTGGAAGTTCTCAAATTTTTGTTTACAATTGCATGGTAAACATCAACATGAAGAGGAAGAGTAAAGGTACAAGCTACATGAATTAGAGTTGGGAATGACTAATAAGATGGATTGCCAATATAGGATGACATAGGAAACTTTAAAATATTCTTACAAGACCTTATAGGTGATTTGGTAACCAAAGTCTATGTTTTGAGGTCTAAAATATGTGTATTGACTCTTTAGGTATGTTTTAAGGACTGTAAATGATGATTCAATGTATGATTGTAAATCCTCTATGATATATTTTAATTTTTCTCACTGACATATTGTATTAATAAGTGTAATGTTGTATTTTTTGAGCTCCTAAGATTGTACAAGAAGGTCTACAATATTATTAGGAAGTATAGTTGCACAAATGGGCAGAGGTATATAATTTATGTTGAATAATGTAAACACATTTTAGAAAGTTTTCATGTGCAGGTAGGTTCATTCAAGAGGGCTTATAACATATAGAAAAATTGTGATTTGGCTCTATAAGTAATTTGAAGTGCCTAAAATGCACATGGAGTCATGAAGTCCCAGTTGACAAGACATGAGGCATGAAAGTTCAAGGTATGTTTATTAAAAGTCTTATCTTGAATATTATGATGAAGCAAGGTTTGTTTTAATTCTTTGGAAGTAGTGCTTATCAGGATTAATAAGCATGTTTTGAGTCTTAAATTTTTATCGTTGAAGAAAATACATCAGTTCAAGGTTGAGAACATCGGTGTCCAACAGTCTATTTTGAATTACACATGAATATGGTTTTGCATAAGATTCATTGAGTTAAGGGGACTCTGTTTTTTTGAGTTTGAATCTGTGTTTGAGTTTCTAAGATTGTATATTTTTAAGTTGTGCAAAAATTATCTATGAATTCCTATAAGCAAATTTTATTGCCTTGAATGTCATTGTAGATAAGTACAGCTATGATCACTTCTTGTATCAAATTGAAGATGTATTATGACCTTAAGGGAAGATTGTTGGATCTGGAACAAGATACATCAAAGATTTGTTTGAGTTTCATGTATGGAAGTTTTTCATTGAAGAGATGTATCTTCTCATGGGGAGTCAATAAAGTAAGTTAACAGGTAACAGTGGTCTAATTTTGTTGAAAACTAGACTATGGTGTCAACGAAATCCTGTCAACTGTTAGTGTAAGATTTATTTTCCTTTCTTTATTTATATTATCCTACTCAGGATATTCCACCTCACTTGGAATTTCCCTGCACTTATGAGATATGCTTGCTTAGGTGTACACTTGACTACAATATTCTAGGTGTTAGTTACCACTTGAATACACTATTCTAAATGTCAGTCATCTCGTGACTACACCATTCTAGATATTGGTTACCATTATTCTAAGTGGAGATTGTCATGATTCTAGGAGGAGGTTACACATTCACCTCCTATATGTACATATCTTGCATTATTCTATTTTATTATATTCAGTTGTAGTTATTTATGTATTATTGCAATGATCTCTCTTGTATTTTCATATTTTGTAATCGTGTGTTCTTGCATTATTTTTTCTGGGAACAATTCACATCTCACACCATTCACCTATGCATTATTCAAACTAGTAGATTGTTGGCACTTCTACGATATGGTATCAGAGTCGAGTTGGTATTGAACTTTTCTGGTTATTATTCTGTAAATTTATTTTCATTTGAGATCAATATTTGCAAGTATTTGGGTGTTATTTGGTGTTGGTTTTGCCTAGCTTCTGGGTACATATATCCTATTTTCAAGCTTATGAGGTTTATAAGCCCACATAGTGCATTTACAGTTTGGAAGATTACTTTTTATAAGGCTTTAATTCATTATTACAGGATCCCTGGAAGATTTATCTAGATCTAGGCGATTTTGGACCTGTGATGGGCATTTTCACCTGTGGTAGTTCCTTGCATGCTTGTTTAGAATTACAAAGGGAGTTTTTTCATGATCAAGAGGAATTTTCAAACTTGTAACAAAGTTTTCAACAACCCATATACGCATTGAAAATCTAGCTTGAGTTACTATTTTACATCCCACAGTAGAGTTGTTTTCTACATGCAAAGCTGTGGTAATTTAAAAGCCTCAATTTTTATCAAAACCCTCCTTATTTTTCTAAAACTATATTTTTATTAAAAAAATGCATATCATGTTTAGTGAAATTTCATTTAAAATAGGGATTATTTATGGGAAATAGTTATTGTAAAACTTTTGATTGGCATCTCAATATCAAGTGCCATTTTTTACAAAAGGTAAATAGTTTTTATTTCCCAAAACATTGGACCTATTTATTTTTTAAAACACACTAAGTTATAAAGTTCCAAAACCATGGGGGTTTCCTGATATAGTTTCCAGTGAGTGTATAGTGTGTTTCCACTCTCGTTCATAACTTCTTTCTTTCCGCGCATTTCCTTGTTTTCCGCAACTACCACAACTTTTATTTCTACATTAATGGATCTAACTATAATTAACCCACTTACACCTTTTAACTACCATGAATGGAAATAAAAAATATCCATTAGACTAAGGATTAAAGGGTTGTATCGTATCACGATGGGGTTAGAACCAGAGTCTAGTACAATTGCAAAAAAAGTTAAGTGGTATAATAAGTGCGATGAAGAATTTGGTATTTTGTGTATTTCAGTGTCTCTTGAACTTTTTTTTCACATAGAGTCAGCCAAATAACCCAACGAGGTATGGAAAACCTTAGAAAAATTATTTGGAAAATTTGACACTATAAGGGGTCATGAGCTAGAAATGGAACTTATCAGCTTAAGTCCTAATAACTTTGACACCTTGGAATATTTCTTTACCAAGCTCAAGCCCTTATGATTGCAATTAAAATAATGTGAAATAGAAAATAAGGATGAACAACTTGTTCTATCAATTCTTGGAAAACTAGGTCCTAACTACTATGTCTTTGTTTCTACATTTTATGCTACCAAGAGGGCTCTTGGAGCCACATGGTCTATGTCATCCTTAGATGACTTCATTGCTAATTTGAATAAGGAGCAAGACAAGTTAATTCAAATGGGTAACTTGAAGTCATCCAAACCCTAAGATCTCATTTCCAAGAATGGAAAATAGAAAGCCTCATTAGACAAATAGTATAAACAGAGTAACAAGGATTAAGAAAGAAATAAATACCAACATTCTTCCACCTCTACATCAAACTTTGAAACTTCCTCTTCTAGTGATAAGTCCAAGAACGAAAGGATTAAATGTGGGTATTGTAAAGTAATACATGATGAAAGAAAATGTTTGAAGAAGAATATTGACCACCTGACAAGTCTTTTTGAGAAGAAAAATATAGGTAAACCCGATTCTTCCAAACAGTCTTCATCAACCAATGAATCCTCTAATAAAAATAGCAATGGAAAAGGGAAAGAGAAATGATGCCGCCTAGAATCTACTATATGAAACCCAACAAAACCCAGCCACCCTGGCACATCACCCAGCTTAAGTTAAGCACTCACCTGAAGCACACAAAGGCACCAGGTCCCTCTTTAGAATTTCTTGTGCAAGATGTTAGTGTGATGAAGATAGAAAATATACATATCCATAAATAGGCATAAATATTCCTTATGCATAACCAGATCTAGATCTTAGATAATCATTAATTAAATAATACACATAATAATGTTAACCATACAAGAACCAGTTACAGTCATGTTTAATACCATTATCCATCCAATATACTCCATTACATTAACATTGTAAAATATAGAAGCTTCTTACATTACAAAATATTACCATAAGTTATGCACGCATCGGATCCAGCAGCATAACTCTACAATAATTGTGTCTCTAAACTACACATTCCACTACTTATTTATAGGGGTGGGTACTTTCCGTTCACTGCTTATGCACTTCCTGAAATAGGTTGCATGCTGAAAATAGCCATGCGCATTTACATTAACATGCACACATGCAAGTGCGCTAATAATAGACATCCTACAATTAACTAGAAGTAGCAATCCTATTATTATCTCAAACCCATGTGTGGTGCTCATCAAATTCTCATTCCCAAAATAGTATTTAAGTGTCACGCAAGTCTCCATTTCGATGTGTGCTCTACACGCTATCTCTAAAAATAGCACGTAACCATAAAAATGGCTAAGTCCCGACTCAGCTTGTATTGGCGCGTGTTTCCTTTCCTATATTTTTGCGCCTTGAAATGTGCCTTGCTCCCACGCATGAATATTTTGTGTGCCTACCCCTTAGAACAATATGTCTTCTCAACATAACCCCACACTAAAGTACATTGTTGTGCTAGTAATGGGGTTCTTCATGATGCTCCCAAATAATAAAGAATAAGAATTTGAAAGAATTCAAAGAATCATGGTACAAAAGAATAAACTTTTATTCTGCAACACCCTCCTCATCAACTGGGAGGATCAACTATAGATATTATGTTTTGATCTTAGCCTCTAATTTTTGCCAGCCATCCAACGCAGTCCTTGTCTTCTCTGGAATGTTTGTGGTAATGGCATGCATCTCGTCTTGAGTGATCTTCTCCTTTTCATTCTGTAATACTTGGACTACACTAGCCATAGCAGACATCATTCCCTCAGAATATCCATTTTATGTGCTATTAGCTTCCCAATCTCATCTATTCTTTCCTTATGTGGATCCTGGGCTACTGCAAGGGCTTCGTACTTTTGTTTTACTAGTGCTAATATTTTTGTGTGCCTTATTGATTCATCCTTCATGGCCTTCATAACTTTGTTATCTTCAATTATATTCTGGTTTTGATTACCACTTCTGGGGCTACACAAATATTCAGATCTTGGTCTGCCTTCTTCAGTTCATCCTTTAAAGTCTAGAGCAATGCCTCATAAGTTGAAATTTTTCTGACTAAAGAGGCCCTTGTTCTTTCTTCTTCTTGTTCAGCATCTTTTGGTGTGGGCATTCTAAGTGGCCCGTATTCTAGCACCAAATCACACAATGTTCATACATAATGCGTTGCGGAAGGAAACTTCTCGAGTACCTTTGGTTCCAAGTGAGGCCTTGCCTTCATAATGTAGTCACCAATCTCCTTTGTCATGCTAACAAAGGCCTCATTCTTTGTTCGTTCTCTTTCCTTCTCTTCCTTTAGGAGATCTATCTCCACATTTTTATGCGTGTTATCTTCCATCAACACTATAACGGTGGCAGCCTTATCAATATTCCTCTGCGCCACCTCTGCAGATACCTTGACTAAGGCATTGCTGACCTACTCATTAGACATGACAGTAGGCTTTATGGTCATGTGCCATCTTTGGGGTGCCTTCTTCACTCTCCTAGATACACAAGACTCCTCACATACATAAAAATTTGGTTCGTCCATGTGAGTCTTCATCGACCAATATATTTTTTTCCTTGCGCACGTAGTGGCCATACCTGGGTCTATCAGCTCCCACCCATATAATTATTTAATGTCCATTGTTCTCTGAAACTGGGCATGGACGATTTTACTTGTGTCCCTAGTATAGCCCATACTTAGCACCACATACTCTTCACTTATCCTCATCCTTGGCCCCTTCGGAACATGAGCGCCAAGGTTTAGAGTCGGTCCCTCTCCTGTTTGAGTTGTAACTTGCGCGTTGGTTTTCTCACATACAATTTCTTCTACATATTTCACCCCTTCTTCTTCATCTCTCATATCCTCATCTCTGGTATCCTCCATATCTTTTGGTTATACTAGGGTTCCAAGTGCACTCTCTTCTGACTCCTCCACCTCCTCATCAAGCTTCAACTTTCTCCTTCTATTCTTTATAGGTGCCTCTTTCTGAGGGGAGAATCTAGGTGATCTTCTTACAGGTTGTGGTGTGCCTACACCCTGAGTCCTGGTTCTTCTGAATACTTATCTAAATTGACACTCTTCAGGTATGGCCTCCACATCTAGGTCCTCTTCTACTTCTTGTGTTTGTGGTGGAGCATCTATGCACTCACTCTCCACTTTATCAGTGGGCTTCCTCTAGCCTCTATGATCAAAGCCTCCACTATCTTCATGTTCTTCTTCCTCCTTGTTTACCTCTATTTTTTGTTGCAGTATTTGGAGCTGGTACATTCTCCACTGTATGTTTACCCTTAGGAAGCCCTGTGAGCATAAATTCATTCTCCACATGCTTTTTATTCTCCAACCTATTCTTGAGATGAAGATATATAAGTGCAATTCCACTGTCCCCAATAGCCAAACTCACTGGCTTGATGTTTATGACATCAGAAATGAGCCTCTCAATATAGGAAGTTTGACCGGGATTTACATATGTTTTCCTGAGAGTGTGGTAGTCACAATCTACCATTTCTATGTCAAATTTTAGCCAGTGTGCATTAGTGAATCTATGGACTAAAGCCTGGAAGTAGTGTACTATGAAGCCATAGGGTAGTTTGCACCATGGACTCCATGTCCCATCCTTCATAGAAAACCATCTAATGAATTTTTTTTGATACATTACAAAATATACTGCCTTTCCTACCACCAAGGGAAACTCCTTCGGAATGTGCCACTCCTCTTCAAACACCAAGTGAAATCGGTCATACCACATCTCTGACCTTTGTTTAAATGACCTATTCATTGAACCTTCACACAAATATTTCTCAAACCTCTCTGTGAAGGACTTCTTCTCTGGGGGTATTCCCAAAATTTGTTCATTGGCCCATCGGGCACTCCAATTTCTATAAACACCAGAGAAAGTAGGATAGTTCCAAAACTTATCTTCTCACCTATGCATTCTTCCTCAATGATATTTTTTACAATACAACTAGGCAAGTTGTATATTTTTCCCTCTAACATTTTCTTTGAAATGTGTAGCCACATTGTATTTACTTGTGACCATCTCTCTTGATCATTTAACTTTTTGAGTAGATGCATGGCTGCATGTACTACATGAAACTTCTTCAATTTCTCTATGTCCATTCCACGTAGACCCTTGGAGTATCATAACTCCTTGTTGGTGGCCACAAAAACTTCCTTATGACTTAGATAACTTAGGATATCTGTCTCTGTGCCCTTCAGTCCTATTAATGTGGTAATTAGAGTTGTTGTGATCCTTACTCTCCATCCAATAAAATAGAAAAATTCCTCATGGAATTTTCTTATCAACCATTGGTATAAAGCCTCTATTTTTTCCAAAATAAGGGATTTCATATAACTGATAGAATCCTACCTTCTTCAGTAGCTTCTCTACAACATCATCATACACTGAAATATTGTCTACCATGCACTTGTTGGTATTTTTTTTTAACAACACATCTAGATCTCCTATTTTTATAGTGGTGCAATGGTTGTAATCACTTATCTTACATCGTTGAATATGTGAATCCCAATCTTGGCCGACTATCACTCCTTCTAGATATTGCATCTCTGAAAAATTTCTCTCAGGAGCAATTTTAACCTCCACTTCTACCTTTTTCTTCCCTTTTGTGCCTGTTGCAAGGGCTTTCTTAGGTACCACTATTAAAATTATGTCTTTTACCTTCTATGTAAAGTAAGATGAATTTATAGCTCAAATCTACATGCCCTAGCTTGAAACCATGTGTTGTAGCTCCTTCTCAATGCTTCTTATTTTCTCAAAACTTTCACTGATGGGGATACAAGCCTCTTCCACACACAAATCTACTCTCCACATCTAGTTTCACAGCTCTCTACACCTCAATACGATTCACTTGGCTCAGTCACACCTGGCTCACTTGAATACTTGTGTTTGCAAAGGTAAAAATGAACCCACATCACTTCCTTAAATATATTTTAAAAAATTTAGTGCATTTATTTATCCTTCACCTACCAACAATCCTCTCATTAATTGACCATTTTCACAATTTCTATGCGGTACATCTTCGCACCCCATCTATAACCTTCTATCGTGCCTTCCTACCTTTTTGGCTACAAAATTCTCTTCCAAGTGCTTCCATGCACTGAGTACCTCATTACTACGCCTTCCCCTAGTAGTTTCCATGGCCACTTCTTACCAAGTGTTATACTTTCCCTTCATTTTTTTCCATCTATGGTCTTCTTTAGAAGTAATTTCCTTTCTAAGAGATCCTTTCCATCCATGATTAGTAACTATAATAGTTTTTTCTCATGTATACCCAATTGTGAATAACATCCACCCCATACCAATGGTATGTGTAGTCCTCTGTGCATAAAAATACTTCAGATTGTAATTAGCTTCCAGTGTGTAATTACACTTATTACATAAAACACCAAACTAAATTGATAAAGTGTAGTGACGAAGAAAGAAATCCACTAAATAAAATAGAGAAATAGAAACCTATACTAGGAAATACTTCCTTATTATAAACACCAAGAAGACATATTTATAGTAGGGCTTCAACCTACTCTCATTAAAGTAACCAGGTAACCGTATTCCATCAAGTGCTTCTAACTAACAAGCCCCTGATTCAATTATATGAGTGATAACATATGGTCCCAATCAATGCACCTTAAGTTTTCCTTGATGGTGCAAGAAACTTAGAATCATACAGTAGCACCATCTATCCAACCTCAAGGTTCTTATCCCTGATGTGTCTATCATGCCATGCCTTCTCACTGACCTTTTCCTAATTTGACTCCAACATGTTATGACATGCCTCTCATCCAACACTATTAACCTATCAATTCTTTCTTCTAATTATTTTTCATAAGCTAGACCTCTAGAGAGCGCAATACGTAAAGAAGTTAACATGAAATCCATAGGAAGTATTGCATCTATGCCAAACAACAACTGAAAGGGTGTGGCCTTATTCAACCTATTGGAGGTTGTTTAATACACCCAAAATATAGAAAATACTTTATCATCCCAGTATTTTCTTCCAACATCATTTTATTGTCAAGGACTAGCTCAATATCTTGTTAAAGGCCTCAACAGTACCATTTTTCTGAGGATGATAAGGTGTAGTCTTATGGTGTGCAACCATAAATTCATCCAGTAATATCATGATTTCCTCATTCAAAAATTTTGTTCCCCTATAACTTTTCAATCTCAACAGACATCCATACCTAGTAAGAATATTTTCCCATAAGAATCCAGTTGTTGTAGTTGATGTATAATCCTTTGTAGGTGCAGCTTCTGCCCACCTTGTAAGATAATCTATGCAAGTGAGGATATATCACGATCCAGTTATATGCATGACTGGTGAAATAGGACCTACAAAGTCTATAACCCATTTCTCAAATGGCTCTGCACTAGCAATAGGACTCAAAGACATTTCTTCTCTTTTCCCAAGTTTTCCAAGGCACTGATAGTGATCATACATGCCTTACAATACTCTTTACAATCCTTGTACAAGGTCTCCCACCATAATCTAGTGAGTAGAATATTACACATGGTGGCATCACTTACATAGTGCCCACCTGCAATACCACCATGAGCCTCTTCCATAATATCTATGCATTCATGCTCTAGTACACACCAACACAATACTTCATCTTGGTCCTAGTTTGGATAAGTCACCATTAATCAACATAAAACGTGTCATATGAATTGCAAGTTTTTTCTTCTCCTAATGCTTTCATTCCTTCTGGTGTCATACCCATGTGTAAAAAGACATAAATATCCTCCAATTCTGAAGTCATGTAGTGTAACCTGTATAACAATGCATTTGGAATTGTATCTTCAATTGTCTGTGCATCCTCCCCTGATTGAATCCTTGATAAAGTGGTCTGGGCCAGAATTACTTTTACCTGGTTTTACCACAACAATGAAATCAAATTCCTGAAATAAGAGTACCCATCGACATATGTGCCCCTATAAAATGGGATTATTTACCAAGTATTTTAATGCCATGCGATCAATATAAAATACAAAAGGTGTTTTCTAGTGAAGTACTGTCTGAATTTATGCAGTGTGTAGATCATCGATAAGGCCTTGCACTCTTTTTTTGTATAATTCTACTCTACAGGAGTCAAATTTATACTAGCAAAACAGATAGGATGATCTATAATACCTTCTCCAGGCTGAGCTAACACCATGCCAATGGATGTGCCAGAGGCATCCACATGTACATGAAATGGTTGGTTCCATGAAGGAAAACATAGGAATATGTGTTGTTGTAAGTCTCTCCTTTAATGCCTCAAATGTGCGTCGTTGTGGTTCTCCCCAATAGAATGTCCCTTTCCCTTTTAATAGTTCTTATAGGGGCATGAAAATATTTGCATACCCTTTGATAAATTTTCTATAATACTCTGTGTGGCCCAAGAATCTGCACACCTCACTCTGACTGGTAGGTTCTTCTAGGCCTATAATAACTACAACCTTAGTTGGATCTACTAACAAACCTTCCTTGCAGATGATGTGCCCTAATAGAGTCCCAAAAGGTGTAGCGAACACACACTTCTTGATGTTTAAGGAGATTTTTAACTTCCTGCATCTCTCAAACATTAACTGCAAGTTATCATAAATGATCCTTAACAAGCCCATACACCATCCAATCATCCAAGTAAATCTATGTAAGAATTTGTGAATAAAATCTGGAATGCTTGGACAACTATGCAAAAAAATATAGCAGGTGCATTTTTCAAACCAAGGGCATCATCATATATGCAAAACTTCCCCATTTAGTGGTGAAATTAATTTTCTCTTGATCTTCCTATGTTATTCTGACCTGATGATACCCAGAGAATCCATCTGTAAAAGAGTAAAATTCATAGCCTGCAACACCTTCTAATATTTCCTTAGTGAATGGCATAGGAAAAGGATCAATCACACATGCAGAATTCAACTCCTTATAGTCCAAACAAATCCTAATCCAACCATATTTCTTTATACCGATTACCATTGGGCTAACCCACTCTGATTCGTCTAGGGGCTTAATGATGCCAAAGTTCAACATTTTGTCAATTTCTTCCTTGAATTTTATGTGTAGGTTTGGGTTCATCTTGTAAGGTCTCTTTGATTGACCAGGAACGCTCCTTCTTTTAACTTAATATTTATCTCACCTAATGACTCATGAAATCCTTTTAAATCATGGTATCCCCTAGGGAATAAATCCTGAAAATATTGTAGTAACTCAATTATCTTTGCTACTTCAGAATCAAACCAATAATCCCCAATTATTGCTTCTTTAGGTTCAACATCCGTACCAATGTTCACTTTCTTGGTCTTCATAGGTTCATGATATGCATGTGCATTCTTATCCGCACTATCTAAAACTTCGCACATACATACTGAATGATCTATATCCAGATTTTCTACTTCTTCATCATCCATTATGTAGACCATCTTTCCTTTTTCTTTCTCATAGAAAGCATGCTTAGGTAGTGTAGCATCTATATCTTCTACTTCATCAAAATGTGCTCCTAAGTCAACCTCACCAAATAAATCCTAGATGATTTCTTCAGCCTTTGCACTGTCTCCCATAGTTAAGTTATTTATAACCCTTAATGCCTCTTCCACCAGAGGTTTAGTAGAGAAGTAGTCAAAATTTTGGGTCATTCCTGCAATCAAGTCCTGCTAATTTCCAGTCTCTCTATGCAACTCTGCATAAACATACCAGGCTCGTGCACAACCTTGTAAAGTGGAATAAAGTTTTTACACCCAAAGTGAAGGTGGTAAAGCTTCCCGCCCTTCTATCCAAAGTATCTCACACTGCTGAACATGGTGTTGAACAAGTTGACTACCATGATACATGTAGATTGTAGTAGGTGCATATTGCTCTTGAAGAACCAAGTGGTTAGAGAAATTCTGACTTCATTCCATTCCATAAGATTATCCTTGTGAACCATCCACCAGTGCGCTATTGTCACGTGTAAGGTATATACTAACATATTCCTTATTTCCACTTGATTTTTCCACTACTCCTCCATGGAATGTAAGAATACCGTAAGATCTCCTTCTCCATTGTACCGTGGTACAAGGTTATCACCTATCCTCTGAATACACCATGGTTTTATTCTCCACGCAAATGTTCTTCTTACTTCACACCCAACCATCTCATAGGTGGCATGTGCCCAAATTGTCACAAGAAATACTTGTAGTATCATTGATAGACTATGCATCTTCCCACTGGAGGATTCCTTCCTTTATGACTCAAGTACTTCTGGGTCCCAAATGGTGCGTACAAAAATTTTGTTTAGGTATTCCTTGCTCAAAGGTTCAACATAAGGCACAAATTTCCCATCTGCCAAAGGGATAATTAATCTTTCTTCCTTGTTCTCAAAGCATATATATCCCTTATTGAACCGTAAATCAGCATTATTTGTATAACACAAGGGGCGCCAAGTAGAGCTGGGAAGATGTCTGATTCTACAAGTGCTAAGACCTCAAAGTCCCTAGTCAACTTGGCCCCTTGTATATCAATGGATGCACCATTTAAAACTCCTATGGGAGTGGCCTTAGTTTGATTGGACATGAATAATACATCGAGGATGGTTTTAACGGAGGTCTACCCATTTGTACCCATACATCTAAAGTAAGCAAATTAACTTCTGCGCCTATATCAATCAATATATTACTCAAGAGCCACCCATCCACAACAACATTCAAAGTTATCTCCTTATCATAATCCAAGCTATGAGGGGGAATATCAGCATGTAGGATCTATCATCCAGTCTCGATACTTACGCATGTGGAGTGTTTCCCTTTAACCAATTCCCTAATAATGGAATGATGTTCTCTCGCGCAACATCTTGCATACTTCTGTTAAGTCATCAATATCTGCTTGAACTGTCTTTGCTTCCTTATTTTGTTCCAACTTCCATGACTGTTTTCCTTTAAAAACCGTATATTTCACCCTAAAGATTTCTGATTACCTCCATGGTCTCCTGATAAACCTCCTTCTAATGTGCAGGATCTAGGTATCTTGCATGTAAAATTTCCATCTTAGTAATGGTAGGCTTCCGATGTAATGCCTCTCTGGCACGTGCAGCTTCAACGTGTGTAGTAATGCTTCACAGGTAATACCTCAGGTTTCAGTGCCAATTTTGGCATCCATTGATTTTCCACAGTGCGTTGTATTCTAACCATCCTTGTGCCCTTGTTTTCCTATTTGTGTTTCTTGCTAAGATGCTCATATAAGTCTAGGCATTCCTCATAGCTATGATTCTTCCCACAAAAAGAACAAGTAATATTCTTAGGACATTCACGCTTGTAGTGGTCAGGAGATCCGCATGTAAAGCACGTTTCGTGAGGGAACTCACCTCTTCCACCACCATGGCCTTGGCCCCCAAATCCACCATGGTATCCTCGACCTCTACCATGACCTCCTTCAAAGTGTCCTTTGTTCCTATCATAGCGGGGTTGAGTGTGATCATGATCATGGTGCTCACTTTTACCCTTAGAGTTATCTACTACCCCTATCTGTCATACACCAATATCTATGGCATCATGGATCTGACCAATCAACCGGTAGTCTTCTGTATCATGAGTCATGGTCTGGAAAATTTTACAATAACATGATACATTCTTCCTTATCGCACATTGTAATAATGGAAATGAAACTTGCATCATGGTCCAAATGACATATCTCATAGTCCAGCAATAATGAACATAATGATCTATGAGGACAACTATCTTTGGTGTGCCCTTCCACTTCACAATCTGTACACCAAATCCCAGTGCGCATCTCATGTGCTGAATTTTCTGACAGTTTCTCCAACTTCTTTTCCATAGCTGTGATCTATGCCTCCAGGAATGGGCTTACTCTAGTGTCTATACTTCCAACTACCTCAGTGCACAAAGCTACTTCAAGTGCTTCACATGGGTCTGTATAAGTCTTATGTGACAATGCCCTTCTAAAGGGTGCAATCAATCCGCTAATGAACCATTGTGCATGTTGACTCACATGACTATCATAAGAAATTTTAGACAACAACGTCTTGAAATGGGAATCATATTCCCGAATGCTCTCAGTATTTCCCTACTTAATATCCTTGCGTGCGCTTATACTCTTATGCTCAAAATCAGGAATATGAAACTCCTTGAGGAAAACCTCCTTTAATGTCTACATAATCTACACAATTTCTGATCAGGGTCAAACTTCCTATACTATCTGTGTGCACGTCCCTAAAAATGTAGTTACAAACTTACTTGCCTTGCACTCAGAAGTCATAACTCCTTTTTCATGCCAAATTATCTCACACATGTGCACATGTTCAACAGTATCTTCTATGCCCCTATACTCTGGAAGACAAAGCGACATCTCCCTATGTAAATATTTTTGGGGTTGGTGCAGACCCTGCGCACCTGATCTATTTCCTCCTATGTTACTTCTATCTCCAAAACCACCAGATCCAAAAGAACTAGAGCCACCTATTACCCTTGATTCCCCCACTTATAGTTGGAAGTGGACCAGTGGGTGTACTTCCATGTGTCCGAACAATGGTACTAAATTAAACTCCTACATTCTGTGAAGTGGTACTGACTCCTAGAAATGAGTCTAAAGTTAGTGCATGCTTGATTTCTGTGTTGATGATGCACCTTGAAATGGTACCTCCAAACAACAAAAGAATATGTTTTCCCTGCCATAGATTTCCTTTTTATCTGACTTACTCATGCCCTTCTATTTCCCAAACTAGTTTGTTGATTACTGGTTGTACTAGGTACTGGAAATCCAAATGCAAGGGCTAGGTTACTAGGTAGATTCAGATGTGCACGTATGGCCTAAGTCATGTTCTGTTGGAGTGCTCCCATGTGAGGCCGAGGAGGGTTCCCTATCATGCTTTCCCAAATGGGGGTAGTTCAATATGCTTTAGCTTTACATGCCTCCTACATGAGCTCTAAATCCATTCACAAGCCATCTCTCTCCTCAATGTCATCCACTCTACAATATCACATTGTTTATATATCTCCCTCTTACGCACCTCATTATACTTGATCCACCTTTCTTATCTCTACCTCTGTTTTTCTAGGTCTAACATCTTTCACCAAACCTACTCTTTCCCTTGTGCGTGGTGGGTTTTAGCTAGCCATCAGTTTTTCTTCCAAGTTTAGGGTTACCATCAAGATTTTGATCGCTAATGGAATTCCTTGCACAAGTAAGTTCTCCTTCGATAATGTAAAAAATAGAACTCATCTACCTCCAGGAAAGAATAAGTGGAAATTTAGTACTCTAAAATATAACTATTCAAAACACCACAGAACCAAGTATCCACAGTGCACGTCCAAATAAGATCAACATCATACAGGGCCTAAAATTCCTCCTGCATCTAGACAAGCATTCGATACCTCCGATTCTTTTAGATACATAAGAAACTAACCACTCATATAGAACTACCAGAAAGATAACAAATAATCTCTCATATAGACAATCATATAAATTATGTTCCACCCATGCGATCGCGTCAAACACAGAGCCAGTGTTGAACCTCTAAGTGTATTTTTATTCTAGATCATTTATCCATTCTTCAACACTTGCCAAGGTCAATCGGTACATCTTCATCACAAAACATCCTGAAAATAGATGAAAAAGAGGTCCTGGCAACGGAACTAATGATATAGCCTAGAATCCATTATGAAAACCTAGGCATGCTGGCACATCACCCAGCCTAAGTTGAGTGCTCACCCAAATGTGCAAATGCACTAGGTCCCTCTTTAGAGTTGTTTGTGCAGGATGTTAGTGTGGTGAAGATAGAGCATATATAGCTCCATAAATAAGCATAAATATTCCTCATGGATAACTAGATCTATATATTAGATAGTCATTAATTACACAATAACTATGCTAATATTAATCATATAAGAACAAGTTACAATCATGTTTAATATTATTATCCATCTAATATACTCCATTACATTAACATTGTAAAACATGGAAGCTTCTTGCATTACAAAATATTACCATAAGTTATGCGCGCATCGGATCTAACAACATAACTCTACAATAATTACATGTGTCTCTAAACTACACATTCCACTACTTATTTATAGGGGTGGGGACTTACCTTTCACCACTTACGCACTTCCACAAATAGGTTGCATGCTGAAAATAGCCACGCACCTTTACATTAACATGCACACATGCAAGTGTGCTAATAAGAGACATCCTATAGTTAATTGGAAGTAGTAATCCTATTATTATCTCAAACCCATGCATGGAGCTCATCAAACGCTCGTTCCCAAAATAGTATTTGTGTGTAGCGCAAGTCTCCATCCTGATGTGTGCTTTGCACATTATCTCCAAAAATATCCCGTAACCATAAAAATGGCTAAGTCCCGAATCATCTTGTCTTGGTGCGCATTTCCTTTCCTATCCTTCCGCGCCTTCAAATATGCCTTGTTCCTGTATGCAAATATTTTGTGTGCCTACTCCTTCGAATAATATGTCTTCTCAACAAGAAAGAATCAAGAAAGGAGAAAAAAGGGAGATCCCTAGTTGTTATCCCACCACCTCCTACATGGGTTATTGATTTTTTTGCTTCACATCATATGGCTTCTTCACACGTGGAGTTCACTTCATTAGAGGCATGTGACATATCTACTATATGATGGGTGACAACATTTCTTCACCGGTTTTTGGGAGAGGGTCTATTGAAGTGAATGTAAGAACATTAAATAATGTTCTTAGTATTCCTTCACTATCAACGAAAGTCATATTAGTATACTAGATTACTCACCTTAGTTAGGGCATGCGGTTTGAGTTCACTCCCAATTCAATCTATGTCAGAGAGCTACACAATGACACTATCATTGTAGTAGGTATAGTTGATCGTCAGACTCAACTATATTCCTTCTCTCACTTTTCCCCTCCTTCAGATTCTTCACTAGATTCACCTATACTTGATGACATTTCTGATGAGAACTTCTCTTCTATCATAGATGACTACAATAGTGATGGGGACCCACCTCCACCATCTCCTTATCACCTTCCAATTTTAAAGGAGTTATTTCTTGATCCACCTACTTCTATTCCACCTTATAATTTTTAGGGAGCATGCATATTGATTCAGGACTCATGAGACATCAGGAAGTCATCTACTCAGCTACAATAACCTCCACATTCTTTCTTTGCTTCGGCATCAAATAGACCATTCCTGCATGGATAAATTGGCATTTCTACCATGTATGAGGAGTATAGTTCCTTGGATAGGAACAACACCTTGGTTGGAGATCCGTCAAACACTTCATGGATACCTACACTTTTCCATGGTGATCCACTCTTCATTGCATCTATTTCTCAGCCACAGTCACTCCATGAGGTTTCTTTACATGATATTGGATGGCTACAAGCACTTGTAGCTTCAAGTGGGGATTTCTAGTCCTATCTTATCTTATTTATCTCTCTTTGGGGGGAGTTTTTTCCCAATGGGTTTTCTCTATTTACTCTATCTTACGAAATATTGAATTGTATGTGGGTACCTCATCAAGCCTTATTGTCAAGACCCACTTTCATTTTTCACTTCCCACCTAAGATTTTCTTATGGAGGTGTTTGTGTAAAATTTATTTTCCTCACTTTATTTTTACTATCCCACTTGGGATATTCCACCTCACTTTTAGTTTCCCTACACTTACGGGATATGTTTTCTTAGGTGTACACTTGACTACACTATTCTACGTGTTGGTTACCACTTGACTACACTATTCTAGGTGCTAGTCACCTCTTGACTATACCATTCTAATTTTTGGTTACCACTATTCTAGGTGGAGATTGACAAACTTCTAGGAGGAGATTACACATTCACCTCCTATATGTGCATCTCTTGCATTATTCTATTTGATGTTTTGAGTTGTTATTGCAATTATCTCTCTTGTATTTTCATAATTTGCAGTCTTGTATGTTCGAATTTTTTTGTCTTGGAATAATTTACGTATTGCATCATTGACCTATGCATTATTCGAACTAGTAGATCTTTGGCGCTTCTCTGATATCAACAGTAGAAAGGTTCAATATTTGTTGTTTTTTATTAAATAGGGTAAAAAATAAGGATTATGGCTGCCAAAATCCTTATAACGAGTGATACATCATGAGAGACACAAAGGAGAAAAATATTGAAGCAATGAAGGATCCCAGAAAAGACCTCTACCAACAGACAAAATATAAAAACCGGAACTAATGAAAGTTGAATCTAAAGACTAGTCAAAAAGACTTGAACCGATCCAAAGATAGATCTTAAGAAAATTAGGACGCTTTACCGGAAGCCGTCAAAGAATGACTCCACAAAACACGATCATAATTTATAATTTTATGTTTATGATGTTGGAGCTAATTCCACCTATCATCATCATTCCCATGGGTCAAATATTCCATCAGACCATCCTCGGACCCGAGTAACACCTCCAAATTAACATCCAATGAATCACATCCATTGTTTATAAGGCTTGGATCATTAAAATTGGACCCACACAAAGGAAATTATATTTATTTTCTAGGTATCCTGCCTATCCCCTTACCGCACAACCACCCTCCAACTGAATAATTTCACCTCCTTCCACTACCTGCTCACAGTTTGCAACCTGTCTGTAATTTATTGCATCATTATTGCGACCATATTCAAAATATGAATTGCCCCGCTCAAACCAAATTGACCGATCAGCAAGGGATCTTCCACCGGTGACATCCCCACTTTTCGTCTCCAAACGCACCTCCATTCCCATTTGAGCAGGTGCCAAGATAGACCCAGCAAGCGGAGATTTTATCTCCAAACGAACCTCAATATTTTTTGTGATTGTGCATGTTTGTTCTAAGGTTGATGATGAATGTGTTGTTTTCAAAGGACTGTAAGACCTATAAATATGCAAAAATGGTTCAATAATAAGGATGGTAGTGTATGAGTTATAAGTCTAAGAGTGCAAAGTTGTTTCAGTCAAGAAATCATTTTGAATCCATAAAGAGTAATTTTTGAATTTGTGATCAGATGGCAAGATACTATGCAAGTAGGTCAAGTGAATAATGGATCTTGGAGGCAGGACATTAGGTCAAAGGTGCGTCAATTTTGGGGGAGCTGGTCAAACATGGTCTCAACTCAAGAAGGAGATTTGACAAATATCTAAAGAAGTAAATTTAGTATTGAAAAGGTCTAAAATTCAAACAAGAGCTAAGAAGGTGTCATGGTCTTCAGGGGAGCAGGTTGGTTTGTTTTCTTTTGCATATTGTTTTGATTAATTTTATATTACAAATTTAGTATTATAAAGATTAGTATTATGGACTCAAGGGAATCAATCAGGTTTGAGAGGCAGGGTTCAGTAAACAAAGGATCAAATATTGGTGGTAAGTGGTCTTGAGAGGAGTTAAGTGATCAAAGCAAGAATAATAGGTGTTGCTTCTTCCATGAGAAGCCTTGTATGAATGAAGTAAGGGGGGGCATAGTTATGGTCCTTGTATTATGAAAAATAAGGTGTGCATGAGTTAATAACAAGATGATAAGCTTCATAAGTAGGGGAATTAATCAAGGAAAGGATATTGAAAAAAAGGAAAAGTCAATCAGGTTTGAAGACAATTTGAAGGTAGGTAGACAGGTAGACAAGTATGAGTGTTTTGTCCTCTTTGAAGAGATGCATTAGGCGGGGGGAGCATAGTAGCTCTATGAGCAAATTCAGGAAATCTTAATAAGGTCTACAGGGGTCAAAAAGAAAGTTATGAGTCAAGGTGTGTTATTAGTTGAGTATTTGTATCTGTTGTATGTTAGTGCATAGGAAAGTTATGAATCTTTGTTGTAATAAGTAGTGATTAAAGATGGTGCAAGTAAGTTGTTTGGAGGAATATAGGACTTAGGGGGAGTTAGTTATGTTGAATTCTCAACTTAGTGACAATTTTGAGTTAGTTTTATTGAGAAAAATACATTTGTTTAGTGGGAGTTTTGTTGCTCTAAGGAGTCAAAATCAGTATTGAAGATGAAAAATTGGACCTTGTTTTTCTTGATTGATGTTTCCAACCAAAAGGTAAGCTTTGTGTTGTCAAGATAATTTTTTCTAGGTATGTTGATTTGTCATTGATTTTAAAGGAGGGAGAATGGGCTAATGGCATGTATTCCATATGAGGATAACGTTGTTTTTGTGTGTTTTACCATAAATAGGTTTTCCATCAATGACAAAGGTGGAGATTGTTGGCATAGTGTTGTCATTGGTGTCAAAGATATTTTTTTAGTGATTTCTGAGGTCATTTATATAAAAGATGAAAGTAATATGAAGGTTGATTGGTAGTGTCAATTGAGGTATTTATTCCTAATATTGGTGCATAGAGCCTTG
The DNA here is from genome assembly GCA_019776745.2 of Taxus chinensis. NCBI lineage: Eukaryota > Viridiplantae > Streptophyta > Pinopsida > Cupressales > Taxaceae > Taxus > Taxus chinensis. The sequence continues at coordinate 535,078,364 of CM034155.1, read as the reverse complement.
AGTCAATTTGGATGTTTGTAGAGGTTTTGAAGTGAATTGGTGATTCTATTATGATGTCATGGAGTGTGATTAAGGTCATTACAGGTTTTCAAGTTTTTCCAAGTGATGAGGAGGTCATATTTGGTGAAGTAAGCATGTTTCATGTTCTTGTTTATGAGGCCTAGAGAGTAGAATGAGGTATGAAATATTGAAATGAAGTATGTAGTAGTTTTATATGTATGGCGTTAGCATGGGAATCATGAATATGATGTTTTAAGACACTCATAAGTGTTAGAGAGTGCAGGTATAGGGTTTAGACATGGTTTCTAGGTTTTTCCTAGACCTAATACTTGAGAAAGCATGACCAAATAACATGATTTGATCAAATTTTGAGCTAGGTATGAAAATGTGAGTATTATAGAGTGTTTATGAGGATGATATAGAGGTTTGGATCAAATTTTAGGCCCTATAATGTAACATTTTGTAAGATATGTGATTTTTAGTCCTATCGAATTCACAAATGTGAGTTTTTGAGCTTAAATTTGACTTTCATATGCTCTTTGGAGAGTATATGCTTTGTATGGGGACCGAAGATCATGGGGATAGTTTAATAGGTCAATAATTAATATTTTACAAGTGAAATGAGGTTGTTTTATTTTCATGTTTTTATGAACAATCGTTAAGAAGCCAAACAACTTTAACCCTCTTAAAACCCTGTCATGTATAGTGACTTGGGAGAAAATTATTGTAGTGGCCCATAATGTATTTTAAAAAAAATTTATGATTGGAAGTTCTATATGAATCTTCCATATTTTTTATGTAATTTATAGGTTGTGATAGTATGTGGGCCCCGTGAAAGTATGTGGGCCCCACTAAAAAATGATAATTTCTTAAAGAGTTCATTTTGTGCCAAAATTCTCCATTGGACCTAATGAATAATTAAGAATTTATTGAATAATTGTATTTTTTATTCATTTCCATAATGTTTTAAGATCAAGTTTGAGCTTTTAGGATGTCAGGTGTGCCCTATTTTTGAGGTCTAGTTTTTAGGCAGTTTGGAGCAATCTGGGTTCATGTCCGTTTTGGAGCTTCTACAGTGCATTTTTTTCACATGGTTAGATTTTTATATGACCCTAAGGTAAATTTATTTCCATTTATATATCACACTTGAGTTTTTTTTATATTTGAGAAAGTTATAGTTTGATTACTAAAGACTAGTTTTGCGGTGTTTGTTTTTGCATACTCTTGAGTGCCTTCATGAGCTGACATGATTATTACAGTGTGTTTCATGGTTTATGGAGGTTTTTTAAGGCTTATAAAACATTTATAAGTGTGTGTCATTCTTTGGTGAATTTGGTTTTTCTCTATAACATTCCCTTGTTGGTGAGTTGCTTTTTTCGGTGTTTTAGGGCTTGTTAAGTCCTAATAGTGGACTAGAATGCTCTAGGTGATGTTGATGACCTATATGGTCCTATGGGTGATATTTTTATCATGTGGGAATTTATTTTACACCATTATGGATTATCAAGGCTATTTTTAATGAAGAAATAGGTATAAAATCGTATTAGAAAGCACATTTGAGCTAATTGTGTAAGAGGGAGAAAAGTGTGACCTAGAGGGGTGTTTGAAGGAGGTAAAAAAGGTATTTGTGACCTTATTGAGAGGTAAATGAGGATAATATGTTTTTCAATAGAGATATAAGGTGATGGTGAGCTAGGTCAGATGTGTAAATCATATTAAAGGAATAATTCTTGTGCATGGAAGCTAGTGATATTGTTTGAGGAAGATAAAGATGAGAGTGAGATTCCAAAAGTCATCATCAGTTGTTGAAGTAAAATTTCAGAGATGGAATTAATTTCAGATGTATTCTATTGGTTTTGAGTCATATATGGGGTTGGTTCCTCCTTGTAGGGTTAGTTCTCTACTAAACTAGGGGTTGGTGTTCCTTGTAGGGTTAGTTCTCTACTAAACTAGGGGTTAGTGATCCTTGTGGGGTTGGTGCCTCACTAAAGAAATCTCTTGTGTTGTTTAATATACATAGGATTCATTTTTTTTAGTAATATATGCAGAGGTTTAGTGGGTTTTATTCTCCTTTAATGTTTCCCACGTATATCTTGTGTCCACATGTTGATATGTTCTTCTTTCTCGTGTTTTGTTATGGTTATTGAATGCATGATTAATGGTGAATGGTTAAGATGATGAATGGTTAAATTTTAATTTATTGAATATTTTAATGCCCACTTATTCACCCTCCATAAGTGGATGTGATTATAATATTCTACTCTTTTAAATACTTGAATTTGAATAAGGATATCGAAAACTTACCTTATTCTACAGTGTCTTGTCCTTAGGTCAACTTAGTAAAGGTGTCTCTCTATGCATGATGATTCGTGATGTTTTGGATCTTCCTTTTCTTTTACTTTCTCCTTACCTTATTTAGCTTAATTCTTCTTATTTTGAGCTCTTCTAGATACATCATAAGAGTGAATATTCATTTCTAATACATCATCATCATAATAATATCCACCACCTAATTTGTATTTAAAATACCTAATATTGGATTATCCATTTGGTTTTTAAACCTCAAGTTCTAAAATACTAGAAATTTCTATATCATATTCTTCTTATAGAAACTCAAATTTGGAAATGTATCCTTTGACACTTATGGTCTTGACATTACACATTTTCATGCATAAATACACTCTCCCCACTCTTTCTTAGCATAGTCTGATTACTCTCTTATCACTTTTTATCTTTGCACACCTCTATGTGTTGGAAGCACAATGAGGGGGGTGAATCAGTATTAAAAAAACTTATTTCATTTACCATTCATCATTCATTATCATTTATACATCCATTCAATCAACCATGAACCATATGTGTGATTGTAGATAATAAATCACGCACTTGGGTAAATTTCTACATTTGTCGACAATAAACTTTTCCTCCATGATTTATATTTTCTTAATGTATATATTAGGAATAGGATGTTGTTAAGTATAATTAGTAATGGAATCCGATAAAAGATAAGGGAACTACCAATACCGTGCCGCCAATAATGTATAGTATGGTAACAGTAAAAGTACAACAGGAATATTGTGTTAAAAATAAATATTTGTCGTGAGTGGTCCGGTAATGTTAAAATGTCAAAGTTAAGGTAAGTAGAGAAGTAGGGTCTACATGATTAGGAATTAGAAATATTATATTTGTAATAATCATAAGGAGTGATGTCATAAATGTTTTGTGTATTTTATTTGTAAAAAATCTAAAAAGTTGGAACCCATGTGAAATGATAAGGTTTATCTTATCTTAGAAGATAATCCAACATGTAAAGATAAGAGTTTAAGCATGGAATATGATTCGTCGGAAGAGATTTCCTATCCTATCTTAGAGATAGGGTGGATAAGCCTTAATTTCTATAAATAGAGAGGCCACCCCCTCTCATTTAGCATGGAATAAATTTGTAATAATTAGTTTATGAATAAAGGATTCATTATAAAAGTGTGTTAAGGAAGCCATCAAGATGAGTAATTGTGAAGTTTCTCCCATAACTATTGTTGGGAAACAAAGGGAGTTTATAACACTTGGAGTAATTCATTGGTGAGATTGTAACAATTTCATGTTAATAATATATTTTACAGTTGTATTTCATATTTGTCATCATTATTTTATGTCATAGTCTATGGTATTCTTGTGTTATGTCTGCTATTGTGTTTCCAGATTACTACCACCAAACCAAAAGTTGTGCATTACTGAAATAATCATAGCACGAGGAGTTCTCGATGAAATATTATCAGAGTGTCAGATTGGTGTTGACAGGTCCAAATCACATGCATTGCATTCTTATGTTTCCTAAGGGAGAAAAGTACTAATTGATCACTATATTTGGCTTTTTAGATTCCTTTTTAGTATCCTTCTTGGCCTAGCACACCCTCCTGCCTAGTCTAACCCTTAATACTTCACCTTTTCTAGCTCTTGACACCATTTCCTAGGTGCCCTCGTCCCCTCTGGGCACCCTAGACCTCTTTGTATCTTTTTCTCTCCTTTTGGGCCCTTTCTAGCTTTTGGGAATTTGTATCTCTTATGGGTTGGCCTTTTAGTGATCAATTACAAAATTTAAGTAAGGGAATCATATAAATACAATGTTATGGGATTAAATTAGAAGACCAAGCTCTAAACATATACTATCACCACCTAATGTTGTATCTACAAACAACTAAATGGCATCATTTCATCCATCTAGCACCATCCAAGGGACAAGGGCAGGTTATTTTTCATACACAAATAGGAGGGGAAGTTCATTTTTTCATGCATACATATTTTACACCTAGTTATTACTCACGATCACGTACATAGTGCACAAGATCCACCTAGGGAATGATTCTACAAACACACACGTAGAATCCAGACTCAATACTCCTTAGACTTGCTAGACTCTAAGACTCTTAGAAATAATTACTTACAAATGACCCAAGACCTCTTATTTATAGTAATTTTCAAATGGGATCATGTCCATTCTATAAAGGATGGTTTCTGCCACGAAATATTTCTTTACATAAATTAAGGTCATCCTTATCCTATAAGAATCTACCTTTTCTAAAAATGATCATCCCAATGAAGCCTTCATATGGTGATGTAGATGGGTCCATTACGTCTTCCACTTCAAACAAAATTCTTTCACTATCAATTGGTCTGAAAAGACGCCTAATGCGATAGGTTTGTCTAAATTTCCAATAATGGTCATCAATCATGTCTTGTCTAGATCTAATATTGATCTATGTAAATGATTCCCATGCTAATCTTCTTCGTAGGATGATTTCAGCAATGATTGTTGTTGAGTGCCTTTCTTCATCATGAATAGTCAGAGGGCCATAATATTTAATGAATTTCAATAATTGATGTTTTTCCAAAGTGTCAATTTTTATGGCCCAATTCCAACGGGGACTTTGTACCAAATCAGAAAAAAAATTACCCTATAAGTCATTATTTATCTTGTAGATGAAAATGGTTCCTTCCCTGTTCCCATGAGGATATTCAATAATGTTTGTTGCTCCAAAGGCTTGTAGACTTTAGGAAACTTGTTTAGAGCATCTCTCATATCTCGTAAATATCCTAAGATTTAAAATATCTTGTTTCACCATAATACCAATATGTAGACACTAAATCACACACTTTGTGTACATTTCTAGGTCTTAATCATATGATTCCTAAGAGATAAAATTAGTAATTAGAATCTATATTTGACCTCTTTCTTTTCTTTCTTTATTTCTCTATGATCTTCCACGCCCCGCTACCTAGTCTAACATTCACTACTTTATCTTTTTTGGCTATGGATACTAGCACCCAAGAGCGTGTTAGTGAAAAATCACAGCACGCCCAAATGAGTTATGGATCTACTTTTCTAAGGCAAATTCATTTGGTGTGATTGCACAACATTGAGCTTTTCCAAAGTGTGGGACCTTTGCAAATGGGAAAAGCTCTCCAGAGAAGGTTGGTTCCTCTTCCTAAACTACCTGCCACAAGTTATTCCAGTGCAGGCAAGCTAGTATAACCTAATCTAACTTCCAAGGAGACAAGGAGAGGAAGAAAACAAGGAAAAATAGAGCCTACACTAAAATGGTGATACACTAGAGAAGGAAAGTGTTGATTATCTATCAAAACTGCCATGGAACAAGAAGAGGTGAGCAATGGAAAGGATGGACAAGTGCATCACAGACTAAAGATGGATTTCACACAGAAAATGTTCCAAAACTCCATGAACACAGCTCCAAAACTTGCAATGAACATCCAAACATGCACAAATACATGCAATGAAGAGAGACAAGAAGAAAACAACCAAAAAATGAGCAAGGATGGACAAATGCATCACAAAACACATTTTTTATTGCTCCAGAAGTTTGCACAAAACATCATTTCATGGGTAAGAGCCAAAATGCCATTATAGAGCAGGGGAGGAGGTTCAAACTCCATTTTTGACCCTGGGGAAGAAAAGAAGGGAGAGGCAGAGAAGAAAGATGAACAAATTTTTGCAAAATGAGCCAAAACTGGGTTTTATCGCTCGAACGGAATGAACGAAATGAGAAAACGCGGGCTAATTGATTTTAAAACTCCAATTACCAACAATATCCGTTAAAAAAGCAAAGGAACCCTCACAAATCCATTTTTCGATACATTCGTCCATGCTGGAGAAGAAACAGACGCCATACTTCATCAATTTTGGTGGTTGGGGGTTGGTTCTACATTTTTTCCCATACCAGAGACATTTTCCCATTTTTCTCCCATAAAACACCATCAAAATTTAAAATTGAGGGGTCCATCGTGTGGATAATTTCACCAGCTTTCCAATGATACCAAAAACATGAAAATTCGAGCTCTAACGCGAAAGATATGGCCCTCTGAAGATTTAGGGCAAAACTGGCAAAATTAGGGAAAAATTCAGGTTCGTGGGCCGAAATTTCAACTTTTTCCCTCTTTTTTCAAATTGGGAAATTTTCCCAAAAAATCTCCATGCCCCGCTTCTCTGATGACACGTGGCACCTTCTGGTTGATCTGCGGCTTCGAAACAACATTTTGCCACTTTTGCGATTTTGGAAAAATTTCCCAAAATCCTTCGCGTCCCCGTCGCTCCGAGACACGTGGTACATCCTAATTACTAGCGGATATGCAGCTCCATTTTTCACTTTTACATTTTTCACCACTTTGGAAAAAGTTACAAAATCCTCCCGACGCCCCAATCCCCGCCAATGAATGGACACATGGCGCCTCTCTATTGGATGCGGAACCTTGACCATTTTCCTTCCATCTCCTTTGCGGGCTTGCGGACGAAATTTTTACCTTTGATTTTTTTAGCCAAAAGGCTAAGCGTCGAATTTCTCTCCATGCCTCCGCCAACCTACCAATTTCCTTGGAAAATTTTCCAACTCCGCTTCGCCAGCCGGAGACCCCCTAGAAAATTTTCCTCCTTACCTCGGCGGGCCCGTTTAGGGAAAATTTCCCCTCGAAACTCCATCGAGCCATAACTCAAAAAATACAAGGAGTTAGGAGGACTTCTTTACCTTTCTGGAAAGGGAAAGAAAAATCCTATCTGATGAAGTCATTTCCAAAATATTTTGAGTGCTTGAAATGTGTGAAAATTGAATTTGAATCACCAGGAAGAAAAGAATGAAGGCAAGTTAGCCAAAATAAGTAGGGGCTCATTTTAGATAACAGCGCCCTCATCCCCTCTGGGCGCTCCGACCTCTTTGTATCTTGCTCGCCCCTTTTGGGCCTCTTTTATATTTTAGGGATCTATTTTTCTTGGTGGTCATCCTTTTAAATGTTAATTATGAAATTCAAACAAGAGAATCATATAAATATAAAGTTATGTGACCATAATAAAGGACCAAGCATTAAGCATCTATTTCTATCACCTAAGGTTAGATCCAAAGGCATTTCAATAGCATCAAAGCATCCATCTAGCTTCATTCAAGGAGCAAGGGACTACATTTTCTGCACACATTCATAGGAGGGGAATTTTATTTTGACATCTACACATCTATTTACATTACTACATCTAGCTAGTGTCCATTATTCAATTCATCTTCCACAAGATCCACCTAGAGCACGATTCTTCACACACACACACACACACAAAATTACATGGAGTTTGAGATCTAGTGCAATGCTTGGTCATATGTTCACTCTATCGGGTGACCATCGGGGTCAGTCTGAATCCCCATTTGCATCTTTTTCTTTTTAGGATTTGATGTGTTTTGGGGTTTTACAAGAGGCCTTTTTGTTTTACAGGTTATAGGAGAACTCGACGATCTTCTAAGAACTCACAAGTGACCAATAGCGAACATATTACGACACTACAAAAATCATTTTTTAAAGTTATGCACAATCAAGGGCACCCAGAAGCATTCTATAGCGCCTAGGCACTCCTAACCCAGTCCCAACATTTTTGACAATTCTGTGATTTTTTGGGTTCGGTTGCAACACTCCCTCCTCCTGTTTCATCATTTTTCCATATTAGTACATCTTTGAGATTATTGTGAAATCAGATAATTCTCTTATTCCCTCTCTAATACCTGGGGTTTAAATTTTATCTAGCTTATTGCTTAGGTCATATCTGTACTTCATTGCTTATTATTTCGTTGTGACTCTGCAATCAGGATTCCAAAAATTTCTATATTTGTTAACTCATTTGGTGAACCCATCACTTGACTCGCACTTTCTTTCTAGGGTTTTCTTCTTATGCTCATCACCCATAGCAGTTTTTTTGGGTTTTTTGAGCATCTATAGCTCCCTCCATCTAACCGTAGGGTTTCTAAATTAATGGCTGAATTTGATAACCCCTTTGCTAGATCTCAAAATTTTCCTCTTAAAAACATTGAAACATCTAATAGTGAACAATCCTATGATGAAGACACCAATGTTGATCAAGAGAAATTATACAAGCTTAACAATTTTCGTCAAGCTTTGTGTGACAATCCCGCCCATCTTCCGCATATTCTGCATGCCTTGATTATTGCTAAAAACTCTTATGATGTTACTTCAGCACCCCTTGTTAGTTCTTCCTCGGCTTCCATGGCCTCCACTTAAGCCCTTCATATTCCTGCTTCCATTCCCACTACTACCGCTCCCATCATTCCACCTAATGCTTCTAATGCACAACCTGGATCTTCTTCAAACACTCCTGATTTAACTTTTTATATCAGGATTTGCAGACTCGGATTCGTTTGCTTCAAGTAACCACCTCTCATGCATCTTCATCTCTCAATTCCACTTCACTCTTTCACTCTCCTTTCACACCCGCCATTTTCGTATATACCCTTTCTCCAAATTTCATCACTTCTAAGCTACCCATTTTCAAAGGCCATTGTGATCCTCAAGAGAATATATGAGCATTTCATGTGGCATGTCTAGATTTTGTGGATGATCACACTTTACTAACAAATCTATTTCCTAGAAGTCTCCAATATTATGCAATGTGTTGCTTCTACGATCTACTTGTCCATTCAGTAATACCATTTATGCATTTGGCTAATGCTTTTCTCTCCCATTTTTCAATCAATATAGGCTCTAAGATATCCTATGCTTAACTAATGCAAATTAAACAAGGATATAACGAGCATCCAATGGATTATGTCTTGCAATATAAGAACAACTTATCTAAGATGTCTAATGTGTTAGCAGACTCTGAATTTTAATATTTTTTTGTACAAAGTCTTTTATCTCCATTACAAGAAAGTTTCATCTTTGAGACATCTCCTTCATTCGATCATCTATGTCATACTCTTAAATTATGTGAAGGAAAACTTCTCTCTATGGGAAAGCTTAAATACCACGAGCATCCTTCATCTTCTGCTCATTTTCAATGTAAATCAACTTTCAATCCCTCTACCAATCCTATTGAAGCCAAAGCAACTATTAATGTTATTACTACTCCTAAGAAGCTTCAATGGCAGCCTCTAAAGCATACATTTACAAAACTTCTTATTGTTCCACATCTTCTATTGCCACAACTTGTTGATAGAAATCTTATTACGTTTACCCCACTGCTCAATTTAGATCCATACTTTCCTAAAGGATGTAATTATAGCAAATTTTTCATATGTGACTATCACTAGTGTGTTGGACATTCTACATATCGATGTTTCAAACCCAGGCATCTCATTTAAGATCTTATCAAAAATAATGCTATTGAGATCTCTGAGTCTACACCATCTACATTGGTTAATGAAAATCACAAGCTCAAGAACTTCAACAATCATCTTCCTAAACATGACAAGCAAGTTGTTGACTCTTCAACCAATCATACATATCGGGCAGTGTCACCTCCTTCATCGGGGCCTCTTGATTTTCTAGTTGCTCATGTTGATGCATCTCCACGGTTCATTACATTCTTTGTTCATGACTATCATGGTGCATTCTCCTCTAACATTACATATCGATGCTTCTATTAGGTGTCATGTTATCAATAACACAATGATTGATCCATCGATTCATATGTGTGTGTGCTCTATTGCACTTCTTGTTGCTATCGACTATCTGTTATCACATATTTCATATCTAGTTCCTAAATATTATGGTTATGTCAAGCTTCCAGTCACAGTTGGTCCTCTTACCATGATTTTTCCATTTCTTGTGGCACCTTCATTCAAAGGGTGTGACATGATTTTAGGTCTTCCCTGGCTCCGTGCTACTCATGTTATCATTTCCATGAATCACTTATGTCTAAAGTTCATTCACAACAAGCAAGTCATTACTATCAATGGTGTTCCATCATACACACCTTGGCTACAACCACCTCTTGAGGTTATCATTGCACTCGTTAGAGCATCTAGGTCCCTTGGATCATTCAAATCTAAAGCACAATTTACTCCTAACTCTCCTATTCATACATGATTTACTCGATCTCGTTATTCCACTAGTCCATCTCATCATCCTAGGTCCAGTACTCGTACGCCTCCTTCACATAGGCATAAATCACCTCTGCAATATCCTTCACATAAGTGTACATTGCATTTGTAGTATCCTTCACATAGGTACACATCACCTCCATGGTATCCTTCACATAGGTTTACATCACCTTCGTGGTTTCCTTCACATAAGTGTACATCACCTTCGCAATAGCCTTCACATAGGTGCACATCACCTTCTCAGTCTCCTTCACATAGGTGTTCATCATCCCCTAGGTCTCATGCACATAGCTCTCATTCACTAATACATCATTTATCTCATACATCACTGATCTTAGAGCATTGTCACACGCCTATATCTCCGTAAACATCAGGTAGAGGAACCTTTCCCTTCACTTTTATTGAATAGATTAACTCACATCATAAACTTGGGGCATCATGTTTACTCTCACCCCTTCTAGCATTGTCAGATATCTTGCATTTTTACTATTCACTATATACTTCATATCTAGTCTTTCACATACATATTGATACACTTGTATCGTCATTACATGATGATGCACTTGAGTTCCATGATTCATACTCAATGGCTGATAGAATCAATCTAAAATGAACCTCATCGCACTCACTCACTCTTTATGTTCTACACTTTTTTTATCAGATTTTCTAGTGCACGCAATTCAAACCATTTCCCAATTATGCACTCTTATTTTATGGGTCATTCTTGACTGTAGAGGGATCTTTTATAATTGAACCTCATCTCATACCCATTCACATTCACTCGGGGGGCACATTGCTCCTATCATATTCACATTGCATATCATTTCATCTCAATCATTCACAACATATTGCATATCTTGTTTTCATATACTCTTTCTTGCTTATACTAGTTACATGATGTAGACACAAAATCACACACTTTGGGTAATTATCTAGTCTTGGTTACATACTACTATTCATATGATTCCTAAGTTAGAAAAGTAATGATTAACCCATGTCTTTGGCCATCTTTATTTATTTTCTGTTGACACTTCCAGTCTTGCACCATCACTTGCTCAGTCTATATTTTTACCCTTTGTCATTTGTCATCCCGGACACCAGTGCCCATCCAAGACGCCAGCGTTAGGAACCCCCGTCCCCTCTGGGTGCTCCTGTCTCCTTTATACTTTACTCACATTCTTTGGGTCCTTTCTAGCTATTTGAACATTTTATCTTTTGGTAGTCGACCTTTTTGGGGTTAATTACAAAATTTGAAGCAAAGGAATCATATAAATATAAAGTTATGTGACCATAATAAAGGAACGAGAACTAAGAATTACTATCACCATCTAAGGTTTCATCCTTCAAGCATCTAAGAGCTCCATTGGATCCATCTAGTGTCATCATAAGGGACACAAGGATTGGTTCATTTGCATAAATGTATAGGATGGAAGTTCATTTTATTCCATGCACATATTTATTACATTCTATACCTAACTACTTGCTTTCCATTCCAAGTGCAACATGCACAAGAGTAACCTAGGGCACAATTGCGCACACATGCACATAGAAATACATTGGTTCTAAGATGTAGTGCATCGTTCAGTTGTAATTCCATCATTATGGTAGCTGAGGATAGTATAACCCCTCATTTTGCATCTTTTTTTGGATTTTATGTCTATTTGAGGGTTTTGCATGTCTATTATTCTTTGCCGGTTTCCAACAACCTCAACGATCTTAGTGAGACCTCAGAGCAACCATCAATGAACACTTGGCGACACTTGGTCCGTAAACCAAGGTGCCCAAAATCAGGACTTTGGCGCCCCTATCCCTCTCCAGGCACCCCATTCTAGCCTCCTCCAGATCTGTAACTTTCTGGGTCTTTGTTTGATGCTTCTTCCATTCTATTCACCTAGTCATCACTGTGACACAGTTCCGACTACTTTGCGGATCAGATAAGCCTGCTCATCTCCTCTTTTCACTTAGGGTTTTATTATTCATTTCTTAGTTCCCTTGGGTTTACTTCTATATCTCATTTGTCATTTATTTATTACTACTATAGCATTTAGATTAGGCTACATATTTCCATATTTAGCTTAATCATTTGGGGAATCTAACGTTGCGAGACTTTCCTCCCTACGCTTCTTCTGTCGTGGCGTGAGATCGTCTAAAAAACTTGTACTTCATCAATATTTACAGGATCCTTTCTAGACTCTTTCCTCTTCACATATCAAGAGCACATGTTCATTTTTCAGCATTTTTACATACTTTTCACATATTTTGATCATGTACATGCGTATTTTACTACTTGATCATTATTCTCCTTACAGGCCCGGTCATATGAGAAGTGGTAGTCAATGTCACCTTACATCAGCAACATCACACACATTAGCATCGACATCACCAACAGATACATCGTGACATTTACACATGTGTTTCCACCCTAGGTTCATTTTCATCACTTTTTACACTTCCTCATCCTTAGCATCCACACTTCACATTTTTATCATTCCATGTTTTGTATAGTCCCTTAGCACGCTTTCTTCATCAATCTACATGGTTTTTTAGGTATGCATCTCTATTTTCTTTATGATGTCGATATTTCTGCTCACCAACATAAATTGGGGGAAAATGTAGGCACAAAACCACGCACTTTTGGTAATTATCTAGTCATAGTTTCATACTACAATTCATATGATCCCTAAGTTAGAAAAGTACTGATTAACCCATGTCTTTGGCCATCTTTATTTCCTTTCAGTTGAATTCCATTTTTTCACCCTCACTTGCTTAGTCTATATTATTACCCTTCATCATTTTCCATCCCAAAAACCAGCGCCCAGCCAGGATTCCAGCGTCAGGCACCCTCATCCCCTCTGAGCACTCATGTCCCCTTTGTACTTTACTCACATTCTTTGGGTCCTTTCTAGTTGTTTAAGCATTTTATATATTTGTAGTCAGGATTTTGGGGGCTAATTACAAAATTCAAAGCAAAGGAATCATATAAATATCAAGTTATGTGACCATAATAAAGGACCAAACACTAAGCATTATTATCACCACCTAAGATTACATCCATCAAGCATCTAAGATCTCCATTACATCCATCTAGCGCCATCACAAGGGACATAAGGGCTAGTTTATTTGCATACACGCATAGGAGGGAATTTCATTTTATTCCATGCACACATTTACTACATTCTACATCTAACTACTTGTCCGCTATTCCAAATGTGACATGCACAAGAGCAATATAGGGCACAATTACGCACACATGCACACATAACTACATTAGGTCTGAGATGTAGTGTAGCGCTCAGTTGTAATTCCATCATTGTGGCAGTTGAGGAAAATCCAACCCCTCATTCTACATCTTTGTTTTTTGGGATTTGATGTCTATTTGAGGGTTTTGCAAGTCTATTCTTCCTTGTAGGTTTCTAGCAACCTTAGCAATCTTGGCGCGACCTTGAAGCGACCAAAAGTGACCATTAGCGAACACTTGATGATACCCCAGAGGAGGGTTAGTGAACATTTCCATAGACTCAAGCGCCTAGAATTAGGAATTGGGCACCCACGGGTGCTCTTATCCCTCTCCATGAACCCCAGTCCAACATCCTCCTCCATATTTGTAACTTTCTGGGTCTTTGTTCGACATTTCTTCCATTCCGTTCACTTGGTCGTCACTACAACATAGTTCTGACTTCTCTACAAATCAACTAAGGCTTCTCATCTCCTCTTTACACTTAGGGTTTCTTGGGTGTACTTATATACCTCATTTTTCATTTATTTACTATTATTATAGCATTTAGATTAGGCTGTATATTTCCATATTTGGCTTAATCAATTAACATTTTGTTTCCATTCTAGAAAAAGACTTTGTATGTCATTATATTTTCCATATACACATGTGCGATCACTTGTTCTCTAGTTGTGAATGTAGACTTTCTACATATCCTTACACGTAACATGGATGTTTGGCATTGTACCTTTTACCAGTCTCATTGAGGCTCCGGTGGGTATCTACTTTTGTACACACTACATGTTTTATTGTTTCATTTTATACTACCTCTTCTTACTAGCACACTACTATATCGATATATACACGTCTTAACATACTTTTTTATATTTCTAACATGCTAATGGGTGCTTCATGTGTAGAATTCTCTTTATAGGAACTATTTTCCACCATGGTTATCTAATACTTTGTTTGCTACTATTTGTCTTTGTTTTCCATTGTATGCCATTGTTTGTGGGTTATGTCATATGTCTTGCTTAATCATTGTTTGTATGCTTTTGGCCGCTTTTTCCTTGATTTTCTTGTGACATTGTGAGTGATGCCCCATGTTTAAAACCCACTTTTCACAGTCTACGTTGTTTTCTTGCTTGTTAGCTTACACATTGGCTTCTATATGGATATTTGTCTTGATTGTACTAACACATGTTTATAGCCACTTTCTTTGCATGTGAATTAGTTTCTATCATGCACATTCCCTCCTCCTTTGCAGGGCATCAATATTAGATCAACATTTGGTCCTCTCCTTTAGGCCAAAATCTCCTAATGATCTCACACGCACCCAAAACGAGGTGGGGCATAGATTGGGTGAATTAATCACCCCATACAATAGTTCATAGCTTCTGTATATGCATGCACAGTATAGGAAAAGAACATAATTACTGACACAGAACGGCCCAAATTCTGAGTTGGGTCCTCAATTCAGCATATATGCCAGCGCCCAAATACAGACATAAGTGCCTGGGCACTCCTGACCCTTCCTAGGCGCCTAGGAACAGGGGGAACTTATAATCATTTTCTCATATCAACACATTTTTCAGCAGTTTACAAAGCTACAGGCACAATCCCCTAGCAATCAGAATGTATTCTACATTCATTTTCTACTTAGATCGAACTTTATCAAACATGAAAAAACATGATCAAACCATCTACAGTGGTGTATAAATCATCAGGAAGCGGTCAGGGATGGATAATAACACTAGACCTTTCTCCCCAACACTCTTCTATGGTGGCATGAGATCGCCCAAAAAATTCATTATTCTATAGCATTTCAAGACACTTTCTATCCTTCTTACTCGTCACGGATCAGGTGCACATGGTCCTTTTACTAATTTTTCACATTTTTTACACACTTTTTAAATATTTGGATCATAATTTTCATATACACATATTTGACTACTCTTTTTCTCTTCTCTCTTGCAGGTTCCTCCTAATGGGAAGCAGAAATCACTTCATAGAACACATCAAGTGACAACAAAAAATAGGTACAACACGACATAACTCATACGCTTTCACCCCTAGGGTCACTTCCTCTTTTCCTATATTATGAAGAGAATCGAACCAATAAACTAATAAACAAGAAGATATGTTGAATAGAATATTCAAGATAATCAAGGAAAACAAATGACAAAACACAAGATTTACCCTGGGAAACCCTTTCAGGAAAAAACCCATTGCAATAACTTCTCTCTTAATACATTAACTTAATTGTTTACAATACAATAACATACTTCCAAATTCTTCTTTACCCTATTGCATCTCCAGCTATTTGTAAGCAAGACAGTAACAAACTGTCAAAGCAGTTTTACTATACAATGGGTACCAAAACCATGGGCTAATAAACACCCATAATTGTTCCCCATAATTCATGGATTATGACACCACCCATATATACATATAGATAAAAATAGCATATTTATACTCCCGGAAAAGGTGTACAGTACGGAAGAGGTGTACAGTATTCATGGGTATACATTATACAATATATACAACACATTCTAATATTCTCCCACTTGTTGCATACTTTTCAAAAGGAGTCTACACCGCCATAGAGTCAACAGATCATGGAATTCAAGCCCATCAATTTTGTGCACCAAGAAAAATTCTCTGCACTCACAAACTTAGTTAAAGAGTCAGCAAGATTATCTTGTGTCCACCTTTCTTAGTAGTATCTTCTTCTCCTCCACCATCTCTCTTACAAAATGGTATTAAACATCAATGAGTTTTGTTCTTGAATGATACTCAGGGTTCTTCTCTAGACAAATTTCAATTTGACTATCACAATCAATCTTTACAACATTTTGAGTGAACCCAACAGTGGAGATCAGTCATCAAAGAAAAACTTATTCTTTACTTACATGATCAGTTGTCATGTACTTAGCCTTTGTGGTGGATATCACAGCACTTGCTTGACGTTTACTCATCCAACTTACTACTCCACCAAATAAGTTGAACACATACCCATTAGTAGACCTACGCATATCCAAGTATCCACCCTAGTTGGAATCCACAAAGCCATGTAGATCTAATGTTTTACTTTCATTAGGTTTTCCCTTATAATAAATTGCATAATTTGATGTCCCACGTAGGTACCTAAAGATTCTCTTTACCGCATTCTAATGTTCCTTTCCAATATTTGACATTAATCTGCTCACTACTCCCACTGCATGTGCAATATCAGGTCTAGTACAAACCATTGCATACATCAAACTACCAACTACACTAGCATATAGTACATGAGACATGTCCTCTATTTCTTCTTCAACTTTAGGACATTGTTCAAAAGACAGCTTTTGACCAATAGGAAAAGGAATACTGACAGGTTTACTTTCATGCATTTGATACCTTTACAATATCACATCAAGATACTTTCTTTGATTTAACACCAGTTTCCTATTTACACGATCTCTTTTTATTCCCATGCCCAAAGTAAATTTTACAGCACCGAGATCGTTCATAGCAAAATGAGATTAGAGTTGAGATTTAATATGACTGACCAATTTCTTACTGTTACCAATTAACAGCTTGTCATCAACATACAATAAAATGATAACATAATATTCACCTTCATGTTTAAAATAAACACAGGGGTCATCTTTACTTCTTTCAAGCCCAACTCTCAACACATACTTGTCAAATTTTTGGTTCCACATTCTTGGTGATTTCTTCAAGCCATATAATGGCTTTTTCAACCTACACACCAAATCTTCCTTTCCTTTAATCTTAAAGCTTTATGGTTGCGTCATGTAGATTTCCTTCTCAATCTCACCATGTAAAAACATTGTCTTAACATCCATCTGCTCTATTTCCAGATTGAAAGCAGCAACAATAGCTAAAATAAATCTAATAGAATGTAACTTAGCAACAGGAGAAAAAATCTCACCAAAATCAAGTCCCTCCACTTGATATAAACCCTTTACCACAAGGCAAGCTTTATACTTCTCCATTTTCCCATCTACATTATTACTTCTTCTTAAACACCCATCTTATAGCCAGCCTATTTTCTTAAAAGAGGTAATTTCACTAATTCCCTTGTATTATTCTTATATAAAGACTCCATTTCTTCCTCTATAGCCTTTTTCTAAAACTTTCTTTCATTAGATCCCAAATCCGCTTTCATAGTCTTGGGTTCATCATCGGTAACAGACAAAACTGATAAAACAGAATTAGAACGGAAATCAGGAGGACTATAACCTCTCAAGTGCCCTTCTCATCTGATCTGATCTTCTTAAGATAGGATTTTCTGGTTCAACATCTTATGGTTCCTCATCTGCTTCATCTATATCTTCCCCTTGCAACTCTATTTGTGGTTCATCTTCTATAGTCACATCAAATTTAGACACAAATTCATCTTTCTCAATTTTAACATGATCTTCCTCTGGTTTTACTTCCTACTCTGGAATTTGCCTAAGCTCTCTAAAAATTACATGACGGCTAAAAAACAACCTTCTGTGATTCTAGATTCCAAAGCTTATGTCCTTTTACACTATTAGAGTATCCAATAAATATGCACTTAGAAGATTTATCATCTAACTTGGTTCTTTTCTCTTTTGGAATATACATACAAGCAATACAACCAAATATATGTAAATGTCTAATAGAGGGTCTCTTATCATTCCATGCTTCATGTGGAGTTTTTTCTTCAAGTGCAGATGTCACTGATCTATTAACCAAATAACACGCAGTTTCCACTACTTTCATCCAGAATTTTATATCTGAACCGGCGCCACTGAGCATACTTCTACACTTACCCATCAACGTTCTACTTCATCCTTTATGCAACTCTATTATGTTGTGGCATATATGGAGTTTTCTTATACCTTTCTATTCCACACTCTTTACAAAATTTCTCAAAGGTATTAGAGCAATATTCCCTGCCATTGTCACTTTTCAAAAACTTTATCTTCCTTTCTATCTGATTTTCCACAAGAGCCTTAAACCCTTGAATTTATTAAAAACCTCAGACTTGTTCTGGATAAAATATACCCACGTCTTTCTTGAGAAATCATCTATGAAACTAACATAGAACATGGATTTTCTTAGTGATGAAACTTTTACAGGTCCAAAAAACATCACTATGTATCAATTGTAGAATTCCTTCTGATCTTCTAGCATTAGTAGGAAACTTTATTCTAGTTTTCTTTCCAAACACACAATGCTCACAAAAATCAAAATCTAAGGGACACTTAGAAATTCCTTCAACCCTATACCTTTTACTTTTAAAGTACGAAGTCCTTTCTCTCCGATGTGTCCCATCCTTTGATGCCATAACATCATATTCATTGTAGCAGATGTAGGAGTTAGATCTTAAGTTTTCTTCTCCTTTAGAACCACAGAGCTATTGCACTCATCAGTAACAATGCTTTCCTCAAGCTTGAACAGTGTTCTAGTACATATGCCTTTTTTCAATACCATTGCACCCTGAACCATCTTGCAACTATCTTTATTAAATGCTACCTGAACACCTGCATCATTCATCTTACTTACATATATTAGGTTTCTAATCAAACCTGGAATGTGCAAAACACTTGGGAGGGTTTTAATCCTTCCATCTTTAAACCTCGTCTTGATTCTCCCACGACCAATGATCTTACACGTTGAGTTGTCTCTCAAATATACATCACCTCCATTACACTTTTCATATTTATAGAACCACTCCATGTGTGGTGTCATATGAAAGGAGGAAACTGATTCAATCAACCATGCATTGTCACATGCATGCGAGCTGGAAAGCTGCCAAGAAACAAATCTCTCAAGTCTTCATTAGAGGTTTCGTATCTAAAGATCCACCATCGTCAGATGACTTACCCTTTTCTATCTTCTTAGATCTACAGTCTTTCTTGAAATGCCCCATTTTACCCAAGTTCCAACATTTCCTCTTATCTTTTTCTGTAGTCTTTTATTTACTTCTGGACTTTGATTGTCTTTGCCTTTTCTTCCTTTTCTCTTGGGTATAGCCTCTTGCATACAAGGCATCCTTGGATTGATAATCCTTCATGGATTTTCACCTCATATCCTCTCATAGTAAGGCTGCAACTACATCCTCAACTAATAATTTTTTCGTAGTACTAGTAATAGCCATAACTAGATTTTCCCAAGACTCGGGTAAAGAACACAAAAGATTAATTCACTTATCCTCTTCTTCTATTTTAATATCAACAGAAATCAACTGACTTACCACAGTATTGAATACGTTCAGATGTTCTGCAACAGAGTCTTCGTCATTAATTCTCAATGAATATAGCTTCTTTCCAAGAAACAATTTGTTCACCAGAGACTTTGTCTTATACAAAGTCCCTAACTTCTCCCATGACACCTGAGCGGATTTCTCATTTAACACATTCAGCAAAACTGAATCTGATTGAACTCATTGCCTTCCTATTGATATTTTCCTAGTCCTCTACCTTCATACTTGTAGACATGACTCCTGACACAGCAATCCACTAATCTCTATCCACAAGAAGATCTTCTATCTTGAGCTTCCATAACTCAAAATGTTAGCCATTAAATTTTTCAATTTCGATCCTTGTACTTCCCGTCATTTTCTTCTACTTGAAAAATTCACCCGCAGAGCTCCCACTTGAAAACTTTTATCACAAGTTTTAGAAACCCTAACTCTTCACATAAAATCTAAAACCTAGCTCTGATACCAAATGAAGAGAATCAAACCGATAAACTAATAAACAAGAATATATGTTGAACAGAATATTCAAGATATTAATATAATCAAAGAAAACAAATGAAAAAACACAAGATTTATCCTGGGAAACCCTTTCAGGAAAAACCCCAGCATAGTAACTTCTCTCTCTTATTGCATTAACTTAACCATTTACAATACAATAACGTACTTCCAAGTTTTACTTTACCCTACTGCATCTCCAGCTATTTGTAAGCAAAACAGTAAGAAACCATCAAAGTTGTTTTACAATACAATGGGTACCAAAACCATGGGCTAATAAACACCCATAACTGTTCCCCATAATTCATGGATTATGACACCACCCATATATATGTTTAGATAAAAATAGCATATCTATACTATTAGACCCCTCCTAATGCTCGTGGAAGAGGTGTACACTACTCCTATGTATACAGTATACAAAATATACAACACATTCTAACATATTAGCTTCCACACTTCATTTTCATCTCTTCATATTTTTTCTTGTCTCCTCGACATGTTTTCACCATCGATCTACATGGTTATCAAGTACGCATCTCTTATCTACTTTATGTTATCGAATATTCATTCAAAAACATAAATTGGGGGAAAATATAGACACTAAACCACACACTTTGGGTACATTTCTAGGTCCTATTCCCATACCACTAATCATATGATTCCTGAGCGAGAAAATTAGTAATTGACATCTATCTTTGGCCTCTTTCTTTTCTTTCTTGCTTTCTCTGTGATATTTCACGCTCACTACCTCGTCTAACTTTCACTACTTTATCTTTCTTGGTTTTGGACACCAGTGTCAAACCAAGGCGTCAGCACTCAAGGGCATCTTGTTTTTCTGGTGGTTGGATTTTAAGATGTTAATTACAAATTTCAAACAAGGGAATCATATGTGTGTGTGTGTGTGACCATAATAAAGGACCAAGTACTAAGCATCTACTATTATCACCTTAGGTTGCATCCAATGTCATTTCAAGAGCATCAAATCATCCATCTAACTTCATTAAAGGGACAAGGGACTGCATTTTTTGTGCACACGCATAGGAGGGGAAGTTCATTTTGACATCCACACATCTATTTACATTGTTACATCTAGTTATTTCTCACTATTCAATGTATCTTGCATAAGAGCCACCTAAGGCATGATTCTTCACACACACACAAAACTACATGGATTCTAAGATGTAGTGCAATGCTCAGTCATAAATTCACTCAGTCGAGTGACCATCGGGGTCAATCTGACTCCCCATTTACATCTTTTTTATTTTTAGGATTTTTTGTGTTTCGGGGTTTTACAGGATGCCTTTTGTTTTATAGGTTACATGCAAACTCGATGATCTTTCAGCAACCTACAGGCGACCAACAGTGAATATTAATGAACATCTTGCGACACTACAAAAATCAATTTCTCGAGTTTTATGCAGTCATGAGTGCCCAAAAGCAGTCTACAGCGCCTAGGTGCCCCTGACCCATTTCAGGTGCCCCAGTCTCAGTATTTCTGATAGTTCTGTGGTTTTCTAGGTTCGGTTGTGACAGTCCCTCCTCCTATTTCATCAGTTTTCCATCTCATTACATATTTTAGATTATTACAAAATAAGCTAAGTCTATTATACCCTCTCTTATACCTAGGGTTTCAATTTTATCTAGATAATATATTCCCCTATTGATAGTTTGATATGATGACATTTACCACCAAAAGAGAGTTATTTCCCATTAGTAGTTGTGACTTGAAAATTGGACACAAGAAACACAAAGCAGCTAAGTGCATTTGTTAATGTTTTATCAATGAAGTTATGGTTACTCCCTGTATCTATCAAACTTTTCATCTTTTTATTTTTACTATAACCAACGACTTGAAGTGTTTGTGGTGTTCTTATCCAATTTAATGCATGTGGTGAAATAGTAAGATTTCCTTCCTCCAATTTAGCATTCTCATGTGCTACTATTGGTTCTTCATTCTCAATTTATTCCTCATCCAATGTCGTATTTTCAATAACCATTATTATTTTCTCTCCTCCAACATGGTTGGGACCTCTATACCATTTAGTATCACAATGCCAAAATGGATCTTTTTCTCTTTTTTATGCCCGTGTTGAGGAGAGAGCTTGCTAATTTGACTTTGGTTAAAAGAGAACTACATTTCTATTAGTATTATTAGTCACATTTTATCTCTTCATCCCATGGTTTGACCTTGTGTGAATCTCTTAGTAGTTGATTTTCATTACTCGATGTGTAGTGCTTGTTGCATTACATGGTTCCAAAAAACAAACGTCATGCTTAAATCAATCATTTAGTCCATTGATGTAAAATTGTAGTCTTTGGTTAGGTGTTGCTTTTAGAGTTCAAATCAACAATCTCATATGTTCAACATTATATTTGGGTACGGACCTTGTTTGTTTAAAATTTGTTAATTGGGTGAAGTAACTTCCCTTCCATTGCTACTCATAGTGGGTTGTTAAGTCATTAATTAATTCCTCCCGGCTAATAATTTTCCCTTTTTTCACTCAACATCTACTAGTACCATTGATATGGTTCAAATTCTAAATGTAATGAAGTTATGTCTCCCATTACATCATCTACCACATTGTGTAATTGTTGTCACTTTGAAATGAACCTTTGGAGAGTGGTGTGGAATCTCTCCTTTCAATTGAAAAAATGTAAACACTCCTAATTTTTTGGTAACATGTATATTGGAGTAAGTCTTTAGAGAGGGCTAGTTCCTCTAGTGCAACACCTATGACTACTCTACCTGCTGAAATAATGAGGAAAATGAATAAAGGATTAAGAAAACAAACTATAAATATGATGATACACCGTAAATTTTGAGGGTTGCTGAATGATTTGACTCACACAGATGAACCATAAGAACCACACACCATACAAAACTCACAATAAATATGTTAATGCAAAAGTGTTTTAGAGTAAGGTTTGCAACTGTGATTAAATAAAGACAGGAAACAAAAGGCTCCACAACAAGATCCTACACAAAAACTTTGATTAAACAAAATCTATGACCTACAAATTAGCATATAACTATATAAATGCATGGTATTCAAATTGTAAATATAGGATAAGTAAGTATCATGAAATAAAATCACCTTAAAAAATGAAATTACACAAGACACAAGTTGTGAGAAGGTAAACAAATGAGTCCTTTATTTCTCCAAAAGGTGAAACTTGTAAAGAAAATCTCTCGTGACCCATACTTCTTCACTCATAATTAAGAAGAAACTCCATAATTGAATAAAACTTGTAGAGATATTTTTTACAATGAATTCTGGGCATTTTTATAGAAAAATTTGAGATAGAAGAAGGAAAACATAGGCATGCAAATACGGTTTCTAATAATAGCTGATAAAATGTGCGGTATGCATAAGGAATGATGGAAAAAGATAAAACACACTCCAACAATATATTTTCATGCCAAAAATACCAAAATGTGTCCAAATCTAGCAAAAATGTTCCTTGGAAAGTAAAACATGTTTTTTTTTAAATAAATCTACATTTGCATGCTTTAATCTGATTTTATCCATCCATGCATGCTCTAAAAATATTCTTTGATCTTGTTTTAGCCTTTACATGCTTCAATATATATTTTTTTATTGAAATATGGAGCTAAAAAATATTTTTAGTCATTATACACAATTCCTATGCTTTTTTGCTTTATTACACGTCTCCTCTACTTTTCCTTTGTTACATGGCTTCATTGTATTACGTGGCTTCGCTCTATGTTACACAGCCTTGCTAGGATTTTATGGCTTTATTAAAGGCTTCCACAGACTTTTTGGACTTCTACTACTCCCGCGGCTTCCTCCATGGAATGTTAAACTCACCTGCGGCTACTTGCAGACTTCTGCGACTCCGTAGACCCTCCCTTTACTTCTCTAGACTCCCATGGACTGTTGGCAAAGATTATGTGACATTCTACAAGACTTTCGTAGACCTATAACACAACCGCAGAACACTTCAAACCCGTGCAACACCTAAAACGACCTCCACAAGATGTTCATCCCATTCCTGAGCTTTGCGGTATGCTAAAAAATGAAAATGTTTTTTTATGTTACCCCTTATTTCTTTTCACAACTACAGACCCTGAAAATACTTCCTTTTGTTTTGTGGCCTTTTTAAGGCATTTACGACATGTCAGAAACTCAAAAAAATGTTCAAAACTGACAGTGAAGATTCCTTTGGTATGCGCCCTGTAAACTTCAACTCTCAATTACTTCTTCCATGTTGCTCGGTAGCCTACCGTGGCCACTTTTTTGTGCATGGGAGCTCTGATTTACAAAAACCATGTCTTATTTTTCAATTTTGATAGATTTGAAAATCATCCCATCTCATCCTCTTCTAAGTCCATAGGACAATGTTTTTGCCTTCAATCCCAAAATGTCTAAGCCTAAGACCTGAAAAAGTGATGCAAATAATTATGGGGGCTTATTTGGATAACAATTTGGTGAATTTTAGGGACATCTACCTGCTAGATGTGAGACCCAGTAGCCTTGAGGAATCCATTGGGCATGGATTCAAGTATTAACTGCTGCAACTTTTAAGCTCAAGTTTCTTTTACCCTAAAATGAACAAAATTGACTGAAACTTGTGCATCCAATGCACTTATTCAAATGATCACCACAAAGTTTAGGTAGGGGAACTCAAACAATAATCATTAAAAAAAGAATGGAACCTCCAAGAACAACAAAAAAGGAAGGAAATGTCACAAAAAATGGGAAATTATACATGATCTAACTAGAAGCATGAATATTGTGCACAAGCACTTATTATGTAAATAAAAATCTAAAATACTCCTAATATAAATGAAAAGAGAGAAAACTAAACAAAACCATGTACTAGTTGGGATAAATAACTTCCTTTTCTCACAGAGTTCAGCCATGAGATTAGCTTTGCAACTAGAGCACATTATGGAGATGAAGACATAGTATGCACTTTAGATCTATGCCCAAAATATCAGCCAAGAAATGAATAAACACCTTTGTTTGATGTGGACTTGTTTTTTGTAAATGTTGGGACTAATTTTTGGTAACTTAAATCTCCTTATCATGCTTTGAAGTAAGCACAATTTATGGAAACTTTGTTTGTGGCTCTAGGATAGATAAATACTTGATTAGACAAATATTATTTGTAGTTGATTGACTAATCCTTTGGGTTTTCTAATATTCCTTGTATACAACTCCATGAATGGACCTATAAGAGACACCTCCTTCATCATCTTGGATGTTTTAAAATTGATATAAACTTTGATATATTATCCTTGCACAAACATGTTTGCTTCCACATATGTGTATGCCTCTTATTCTTTAAAAAACATAAAATTTCAAACTCATTGTTCACTTCATCAAGAAGTGTATTTGAAATCTGATCTAATTTTTATTTTTATTATTCAAACACCTTAGCCTCTTCTATTATGGTTTCCAATTTAGCATTATTTTCTTCATCATCAAACACAAAAATGGATAGCTTAAACTTGTCCTTTGGTTCCTCATGAAGACTAATTTGAATAGTAAATCTAATCTCTCCTCTTACATGCTCTTTTTCATGATCTTCCTCTAACATTGACTTATTATAAGGTAATAAAGAAAGATCTACATTTTTTGATGGAAATAAAAACTAAGTAATCTCAACAGGTTATTCCTCATCATCTAAATCCTCTAAATAAAAAAAATGGCATTCGCTTCTTGTTATAAGCTTGGAAAACACTCTATCTAGTTTTCATCTTCCTTGTGTTCCTCCTTTGCATAATTGTCTACTAGTTGATTTGAATTGTGTTTTACTTCCTCTTCTTCATCAACATGCATCTTTAACCAAAATTTACCCGGATCTGATTTATGTATCTTTGTTGTGGATAGCTTTACTTGCATGGTTAGTACAATCTCATCTTGTAAATAAAAATTATGCAAATCGGTAGTTGTTATTGAATCATTTTCTTTGATAAAATTAATTTAAGAAGGATATGATATGTAAAGGGTTTCTTTTTAATTTCACTTACAAACAAATATATATAGGCTCAAGATTGTTGATATGGTCATTAGAAATGCTCATATGATCCTCAAAAACATGCTCCTTTCTTTATAACTCAATAGATCTAAGAAAATTGTGTCTAAAATTTTCTTGTTGGCCATAATCATTTGAAACAGTTGTTGATGTCGTATGGGCTGCAATTATTCCTTTTGAAAAGGTTGAGGATAATCAGCAACTTGCAAGAATAAAATCCTGTCACGGACACTTCATCCAAAACATGTAGATTGTTGATCATCTTCTTTCATGTGTTCTTCAATCTCAAAATTCTCTAATGTTGTTTAACATCAACCTCCATTATAGGTTTAACCAAATTTGGAATTTGATTGAAGGCAAACCTTGAGCTCCAATTTCTCATATTTTATCTAAGAACTTCCTCACTTGGTTATTTGATTAACTACCCTCCCAATCTAATTTTCTAATTAGTTTTATTCAAAAATGGTTTTGGGAATGTAAAATGCGAGGGAGAGTGGGATTCTGAATGATTTTTTAATAGTTGAAATGATTGGGAAGGTGAAATATCTTCTTATGGAGGATAAGGGATTAAAGAAGAATCTTTAAGAAAGATAGGAACTTGAATCGTGGGTTAAGATTGTGAAGGAGTAGGAATGTGAGAGATATGGGATGATAGTGAGGAGTTACTCTGTTGACAGGGTTTCTCAACACTAGACTGGTAAGATTATATTTTTCACTCTACTCTAACATCTATGGTAATAATTTAGACATAAATTATATCTTCTCCTGAGGGCTATACTAGTTTGGCATAGGACCAACCCATGAACAAGGTTCCCTAAAAACAAGCTTGATTGCTTTGATAATGCTTGTTTCCCGCATATGTACAATCCTTGCCTCCATGAGTTGTACATGCATCTTAAAATCATAATTAAGCATGAAATTACCTCCATAATTTGCATATTCTTGCCCCTGAACACACCATGATTAATAGGGTATGGATAAGTAAGGTTCAGGTCATGGGCATATTCATTATTATACGGATAATAATACTAATATGGAGGAGGATTTTGGGAAAAATGAGGTGGAGTGGAATAATGTTTCTCTTGTGACTAAGGATTCCAATGGAGAATAGAAGTCGTGATTGCACAACCTCATTAATAGATGAAAGAATGGTGGAAATGGTATGAAACTAAGAAAATGAGTCCTTTTAAACTTATGGAGTCGGCAGATGATGAATAAATGTTCCTGCAACATTGATACTTTCCAAAATCTGCATCAAATCTTTAACAAATTCTTTTATTTTTCCCATTGGGTGTACCAAAAAAATTGTCTCTTTGAAATGCACCCTTTGGAAAGTGGTGCAGATTCTCTCCTTTCAATTGACAAAATGGAAACACTCCTAGGTTGTGGGTGACATGTATATTGGAGTGAGTCTCTAGAGAGGGCTAGTTCCCCTAATGTAACACTTATGACTACTTTACCTGCTGAAATAACGAGGAAAATGGAGAAAGGAATAAGGAAATTTTTGAAAAGATCGTGATACACCATAAAGTTTGACAGTCTCAGACTAATTTTACTCACACAAATGAACCACGGGAACCACACACACGATACACAACTCACACTAAATATGTTAATGCAAAAGTGGTTCAGAGTAATATTTGTAGTTGTGACAGAATAAAGATGGGAAACAAATGGCTCCATAACAAGATCATGCACACAAACATTGATTAAACATAATCTATGACTTGCAAATTTACATATAATTGTATAAAGGCATGGAATTCAAATTGTAAATCAAGGAGAAACAAGTATCAAGAAATAAAATCAGCATAAAAACATGAAATTGCACAAGACACGAGCTGTGAGAAAGTAAAAAATGATTCCTTTATTGCTCCAAGAGGTGAAACCAGTACAAAGAATCTCTTGTGACCCCTACTCCTTCACTCAAAACGAAGAAGAAACTCTGGAATTGAATAGAACTTGCAGAGATATGTTTTACAATGAATTATGGGCATTTTTATAGAAAAATCTAAGAAAGAAGGACAATGCAGACATGCGATTCTAGTTGCTAATAATAGTTAATATAATGTGTGGCATGCACGAGGAATGATGGAAAAAGCTAAAATGCACTCCAACAATAGAATTTCATGCCAAAATACCAAAACGCGTCCAAATTTGTCAATAAACATGACCTAGAAAGAAAAACGAGTTTATCTTAAATAAATCTTAATCTACATGCTTTGTTCTGATTTTATCCATCCATGCATGCTCTAGAAATAGTCTTTGATCTTGTTTTACCCTTTGCTTGCTTTAAAATAGCTTTTTTGATTGAAATCTGGAGATAAAATAAGTTTTGGCTATTCTGTGTAATTCTCGTGTTGTTTTGCTTTGTTACGCTCCTCTAATTTTCCTTTGTTACGTGGCTTCGATTTGTGTTACTCGTCTTCACTTTATGTTACACGGCCTTACTAGGCTTCTGTTTACTCTTTGGCTCACTTTAGGCTTCTACGAATTTATTAGACTTTAGGCTTCCACGACTTAGTTAAATGCTTTTGTGGCTTTATTAAAGGCTTCTATGGACTTTGTTGGACTTCTACTCCTCCCGCAACTTACCGCAACATCAACTTTCCTTCGAGGAATGTTGAACTCATTTACAGCGACTCCCAAGTTTCAATGGCTTTGTAAACGCTCCTCGGCTTCTCCTAGCTCCCGCAAATTGTTGGAAAAGGCTTCCACATCATGCTACAAGTCTTCCGCAGACCTCTAACAGACCCACAAAACACTTTGAACCCACGTAACACTGAAAACAACCTCCACGGGATGCTCAGCACATTCCTAACCTCCGCAATATGCTAAAAAATGAAAATGCTTTGTTATGTGGCCCCTTTTGTCTTTTCACATCCGCGGCCCCTGAAAATACTTCCTTTTTCCCTTGTCTTTTGTTAGGCATCCATGGCAAGTCGAAAACTCAAAAATCCACTGAAAACTGGAAGTGAAGATTCTTTATTACGCGCATACAAACTTCAACCCTCAATAACTTCTTTCATGTTGCTTTGTGGCCTACCGCGAACACTTTTTCATGCATGGAAACCTCTGATCTACAAAATCCATATCTTAGTTTTCAATTTTGACAACTTTGAAAATTCTCCCATCTCCTCCTCTTCCAAGTCCACAATACATTGTTTTTTATGTTTTTGCCTTCAATCCCAAAATTTCTAAGTTTGAGACCTGAAAAAGTGATGCGAATAAGCATGGGAGTTTATTTGGCTAACAGGAACTTCAAGTATTATTCCATGAGACTTATCCATGAGGTTACATATGTACCATCAAACTCACAAATTCCATATTTGGTAGGTTCAATTTTGACCCTTGGAATGGTTGTCCTATGCTTGGTCTAGTTTTCTCTTCTATATTGTTTGATTGCGTGTGAGTGGTTGTATGAGGTGGATTAATTAAGGTTTTCAACTCATAAAACCATATTTGTTTAAACCTATCTAAACCCTCATTTAAAGATGTTACAAATGGGGCAAACAATTTCTCTTGTATAAAAGTTACCATTGTTTCACATCCTACAGAAATGTCACCCTCAATTTTAGGTAGTGGATAATAAAGAGCATATTTGGGATCAATGGTTGATTAAAACTTACGATTCAAAATGCATGGCTATTATGTGATTTTTTCCTAGTTCTTTATTTATTATCAATCCAAGGGGGAAGTATCCAAAGCGAGTGGCAACCATAAACCATCAAAATATGTGTTATATCTTAATCTTAAGTCCTATCATTGACTAAATTTGACCAACTTTGACCCAAGAATTTCTAAATATAGAGTTATTTAAATTAGATGGTATAAAGAATAGATTCTATCTCAAATTTAATGAGTTTTCTAAAAGTTTAAATAACTCAGAAAAAATTCAAATTGTTCCACCTATATAATGGATTTTTCAAAAATAATGAAATTGCAATAACTTGACAAAATCACATCAAAAGGGGATGAAATTTATAGTGAAGACTTTTTATTACGTCTTATAGAAACCCTAAAAATATCTATAGATTTTGCAGATTTGTGTGAGATATGGTGAGGGGAAATTGTTGCCAAAAATTGATGCTCTAATACCACTTGTTAAGATATTTCTCCATCAAAAAACTTGAATATAGTCCACTTCGAGGGGGATACCTACAGGGACAAGAATTATGATTAAATAGATTGAATGATATGATATGTGATACCTTTAGAAGAATAACACCTGCGCATATTTATATACATAAATATGAAGGATTGCACCCGTTCATCCTAATTAGGTCACACCCTTTCATCCTAATTAGGTCATCTTAACGTATTTATTAAGAACTAATAAATGAAAAGTTAAGGTTATGCACTCCACTATATAACATTAACAATTATATGAATATATAATGTAAGGACATAAAACAAAGTATTATTTGCTTGACTCTGACTATCCACATCATTAGTTTCCTAAAATCTTAACTCTCCCCAATGCCTAAAAAGCCAGTACTGGATCAGATTCTACTTGAACATCTATCGCACGTTAGATAGAATTACTAGGTCTTACTCAATTTTTTCACTATGCATATGAGTGCAGTCTTCAAACTCCATTGTTGGTACTTTTTGGCAACAATTCAACAGGTCTTATGGTATCGGTCTCAACAAAACTGCACTCACCCTGGTGACTTACAACAAAGGAGGTTCGCCTCTTTGCCCGATTTACAATGTATAAACTAGTTTCACATATAGAAAGCTTGAGAAGGCAAACATTCACAGAAAGAAAGAGAATTGATGCAAAATAGCAAGATCTTATTGATTTATCAAATAGATGTTATCCAAAGAACACCGCTCTAATACCAACCTCAAAGTGCACAGCTAAACAGCAACATAGAACTTAGCATAATACCACACACATAGATTCGTTAACCAAGAAGGCTATCTCTGATAGCAAGACCAGAGTACCCTTGATCAAGGGTGAGACTTACAATGGACGATGGAGACTAATCTTAGACACACTAGAGACTCGTACTGTTTGATTACCTAATTTAGTGAATGAGTCCCAAACACCCTTATATAGGAGAGAGAGAAGCTTTTCCCCAAATAACTTAGAGACCGGGAACTGGAAACTCTGGTTACCAAAAGATTCCCACTAAGAGATAGTGGAAGACAAAAATGATGAGTACATGCCACTCATTTTGACGCCTTTATAGAAGTGGGGAGGTCTGCCATGCTTCAATGTGACATAAAATATGTTATGTCAAAACCTTATTTTATTCCCTAAAGGACCACTAAGACATATGGCAACAAGGTTGCCATCATAGCTTTTCTTTTTGAGATTCCTAAGGACTTTAATGGACCCTAGGGCTGTTGTAATCATCGGATGAGTTGGATGATTCCTCTCTTTCAGCAGAGTGAAAGTCTCTTGTATTGTGCTCGTACCAAGTCTTGAAATGGAAGAACTACCATCATTGTCTATGGCTATGTGTCTTCTTGGGGGGAAAAGATATTGATCTGGTATCCATATGAAATGACCAGGTGCCGAAGGATGTAGAATCATCGTATGGTGGAGATAAATTTTTTGCCTATAGTATACTTCTTTGATTTTAGAAATAAGAATCAATTTTGTGGAATTCATTTATCTGAGCATTTGCTTACATTGACATGATTCGTCAACCGTGGCCAATAGTGCTTGTTTGATTAGATCCCAAAATGTTTAGTAGAATAGTGTCGTGAATATATCTGACCCAAGTGTTTTTCCCAAAACAACCTCTTTAAGCTCTTGTTCTATGAGTCGATCATTATCTTCCTCAACATGGTTGGCATATGTTGAAGCATTTGTGACTGAGCAGTAGTCCAATTTCCATTTGTGGGCTAATTGTATAGATCTTGGTATGAGTTTGAAGTAGAGGAAAGCATATCAACTTAGACTGTATTATAGGTCCCATCGTCTTTTTGTAGTCTCTATATGATATCCATTTGTTTCTGTTTCGAGTTGTAACATGAAAAGAATGGTATTGGAGTCCCATGACTTAATCCATTTATCTCTAGATATGGATTGTTTGTTGTTCCTCTAGCTCTAATATTGCATTCCTTTAATCATGGATTTGCATTTCAATTGCTGCTAATTTGATTTTAATGGCATCACTTTAGGAGTTTAGAGACCAAATTTCCATTTTGTGCCATTGTTTGATTTTGCCTTTGAGATATTTCAATTGAACAACAAATTTGTAAATCCAAAAGCATGTACATTCCAGAGTATTTTTCCACCACTCAATATTTTGTTTGAAGGATAGGGTTGAAAGCCGGTTGGATTCCAACTTGAACCAGGCTTTTTTTTGGGTGGTTGCTGAGGTAAAATGTTTTAACACAATGGGCCAATGATCAGATGGTTGTTTCACCAACTAGTGAATCAATCCACTTTTTTAATCAACGTTTCGGATCACTCTCTATGATCCACATTGAGATTGAGAATATTACTGCGTAGATATTTTTTTAATCAACGTTTCAGATCATGCTCTGTGATCCACCAAGATCTTATGATGGATCATGAAGCATGATCCAAAACGTTGATTAAACAAGTCTACACAATTGTATCCAGAAACTTGTTTAAATAATTTTATAGAATGTGAAGACCTTACGTCTCTAAGGTTACATTGTCGTTTGTCAAGATGGTAACATAATAGTAATATTAAAAATGTTGGTCACACTAGTGCTCTTAGATGATGGTTTGGCTAAAATTCCCACATTCATCAGCACCTTTTGTGACCATTTGAGTTTCTATTACCCAGGGTTGCTACATACCATCCCTCATGACTAGTTTTCTCCACGCATGATGTTACTGTTCTTTGGAGTTCTATGTAGCTTTGGCAACAAGGTAAATTTCCCATTAATGGATAAAGCAGAGATAGAGCTCAAGCCTTGGCAAATGAGGATGGTCTATTCATCACTCCTATTCGTCCATTAACAAGCTCCAAGACAAAGCTTCTAGTTGCCGTGTGCCCCACTAAGAATAGTAGGTTGTGAGGGCATAAATTGAGCATCATTTTTTAGAGTATAGATTCTGTAACACCATGGACAGTTGAGTAGCGTAACAAGTTTGAGAATCTTCCTAAGGAACCTTTGGTATGACTGCCACATCTCCCCTACCAATGAAGGCTTATATGATGTCATTAGACCATGCACACCAATCATATCATGCCCCTGGTATTAAGTAATAAAAGGTAATATAAATATCCCTTTGTAGGTTTTGCTGGCTTGTTTCATGCGATAGCTTTTCACACTTGTATCAAGAAGAGAACTGTTATGAATAACATCCATTGCAATATTGACATTCTTGGGCTCTTTAGTCATATCAAAACATGGAAAAGTATAAAGTAGCTATAAACAAAGGAAAAATAATCTCCATATATATTTTTTATTTTGAATGGGAAATTATAGATTTTATTAGTTTGCAAAGACAAGCAGATTGAGAAGTAGGGGCATGCTTCTCTTGTGTGATACAATAAACACCTCAGATAAAGAAACTCCAATATAGGAGTTCGAAATATGCTTCAGATCTTACTTAACCTTCCTTGCCCTGCATTGGATGTTTTCATAACCCAGTTTTTGGCCTAATTAGTTCTTGAGTTACAGTACGTCTTGCACTGGTTCATGTTTTACTTTCATGGCGCTGGCATTCTTGAAGAGCGAACAAACTAGAAAGCTTTTCTCAATATTTTGAAATGGGATATTCTTGTTATCTATTTTCTTCCTCAGCTTCTTCTGAATCTGAATCAGAAGATGATTTGACCATCTGCTCAAGAGAATCCACGTCGGATACCTCAGACAATGTCTCAATCCTAAGAGCATCTGCATCTTCACTGAGAAAACAAACCGGACAGAGAATCAAAATACAACATGTGCGTCTTCACGGAGAGAACAATATGGATAGAGAATTAAAATACATCCAGTTAAAGATGAGGAAAAGACAATATTGAACAAGGTAATTAGAGGGCAAAGAAAAATGAATAACTCTAAATAATCAGTGAGGATGGGACTTACTCAGTTACTCCAAAGATTTCTTTGATACTAAGTGAGCTCCGGGTTGTTGAACAAAATTCATCAAGCTGCTTCACCCAGAAAAATTTAGGAATATAAACCAAATCAAAAGAAAATTTCCAATATAAATAGATTAAGAGGTAAAGATGACACTTGAAATTTTGAATTCCAATCTTCCCTATGCAATATCATTTCCAATTATGCCCGCCACTTTATGACTAATAAGTCTCTTTTGTTCTTGTGCTGAGGCAGGACAAGCATGAAATAGGAGCATGGTGGAAATAGCAGCATGCTGGAAAATCCATGAGAGAGAAAGCTCTAAAAAATATAAGCTGCTGTAAGTATTGGATGCTTTCGGCATTGTAATTGCACACAGGGTGGAAAGTCCATGAGAGAGCTATAAAAAATATAAGATGCTGTAAGTAATGGATGCTTTCGGAATTGTAAGCACTTTTCTTTAATCATTATGTCAAATTTGTTTTGCATACGAGATGCAAGTGTTATTTTAGAAGGGTCAATACAAAAGAAGTGACATTAAATGCTTCCTCCAATTTTATGAATGCCTCATGGGACTGCAAGTTTTGTTTATTTTTTAATTATTTTCTCATATGTTCTTCCAAATGGCTACCTATCTTGCTGAAAAAACTTCATACAAACCGAAAAGGTTAAGTAGCTACACTGCAAGCTCTTCCTCACAAAGGTGTTGCCGGTTCAAATTTTATACAATTTAAAACATTCTTGTATTGCCGGTTTAAATTTTATTCAATTTAAAACATTCTTGTATTGCCGGTTCAAATTTTATACAATTTAAAACCAGTGTTACGCGGGGACGCATCCCGAACCTTTTCTTCACGTCCCAGACGTCTGGGACGTCTTGGGGACTTGGGGACGAGGACGGGATGTTTCCCCACCATCCCCAATTTCTAGAAAAAAAAGGGGTGCGTTCCCCACAATCTAGGAACACACCTGGAACGTCCCGGGTGCAAGGGAGCTTTGGGGACTTCGTTGGGGACATCGTGACGTCCCCGAGACGTTGCGGGGACGTGACGACATCCCCAACATCATTAACACCAATCAAACACTAAAACAGCTCGAATTTCATCATTTTAATGTTTTTTTTTATATTTTTTTAAACTTTTAATACTTTCTAACTAAAAGCAACATGCCCTAACCCTAAAAGCAACAAAAAAATTTATAAAAAGAGCATTTCACACTCATTCTAATCACACCAAGCAAGAGCAAAAAACAGAGAAGTAAAGAGCAAAAGTGAA
This sequence comes from Taxus chinensis, assembly GCA_019776745.2. NCBI lineage: Eukaryota > Viridiplantae > Streptophyta > Pinopsida > Cupressales > Taxaceae > Taxus > Taxus chinensis. The sequence goes on along the minus strand of CM034155.1, from coordinate 535,042,733 downwards.
AAAAGAGAAGGCAAAAGCAAGGAGCGAGGTGCAAAGAGCAAGAGCAAGGAGCAAGAGCAAGAGAAAGAGGTGTACATACATTACTACCATTCTTTGTTTTTTTTTCTAAATTTCCAAATGCAAAGTTGAAAGTGAAGGCATTGCATTTGTTTGTTATTATTTTCCTATTCGGATTAGCAAGTGAGGGAATGAGATAAAGCATAAAGGGAGGGCATTTTTATTGTTTTTTTTTTTAATGTATTCATCGTTGTTTTTTTTTTAAGTGTATTCATTGTTTTATTGTATTGTATAGTTATATTGTTTTGTATTTTAATTATTGCAGCTTCAAAAAGAGTTCAGATAGTGATTATCAAGTTGAATGTGAGATTGAAATGGGTGTGCAAGGAATAGAAACACCTAATACTGCTACTAGTTCACAAAGAAGTGTGGACAAGTTCAGTTGCCCCTCCGAAATGTTGAAAAAGTATGCTAGGGGGCCTTTTGATAAGAAAAAAATATTGAAACAATTTGGTCAAATTATGCAGGGTCCTAGATCAAGCATTTCAGGGGGCACTAAAATATGGAAATGCAACATATGCATTATATTGGTCAGGCAGCAATACTAGGTTCAATGCACATTTATTGCACATCCTAGGGAAAGGTGTAGGCATGTGTGGACAGCTATCACTTGAAGAGGTCAGAAATGGTGAGGCTGTATAATGGAGATATGGTGGAAAAGGTTCCAGAAGTTTGTGGTCGTCATGTTAGTGGCACTGCCACCCCTTCTAGTTCTATGAGAATTAATAGATATTGGTGCATCTTATGAGGTGTTTGAATTGGATGCTCTTGGTGGTAGTAGGGGGAAGAGGAAGGTTGTGGCCTCCAATCCAGTTATTGAAATGTATGATACAAAGGCTAGAGAAGAGGTTGATGATGCCATTGGAAAAAAAAAAATTGCTACTGGCATTCCATTTTGTGTTACTCGCTCTCCTTATTTCAAGGAGGCTATGGCTAAGGTAGCCAAAGCAGGTGTAAGTTATGTGCCCCCAGGAGACACGAAGTTGAGAACCACAATCTTGGATAGGAACTATTCCAAGGTTAATTTACTGATGGAGGAAATGAGGTGCACATGGTCTCTCACGGTTGCAGCATCATCATGGATGGGTGGACAGATATCAAACACCACCCACTCATAAATATCATTGTTTCATGCAGAGAGGGTCCTTACTTTTTTAGGGCAGTTGATTGTTCAAAGAAGAATAAGGATGCAAAGTTCCAATTCACCATTTTGTGAGATGTTATTGAGGAGGTTGGCCCTGCCAACATTGTGCAGGTTATTACAGATGCAGCATATGTGTGCAGAGCAGCAGGTAAGCTTGTCGAGGCTCATTACTGACATATATGTTGGACCCCATGTTATGTGCATGCCATGAACAATGTACTAAAAAATATTGGTAAAATTCATTGGGTCAAAAATGTAGTGGTTGATGCTAGAGATGTGCAGATGTTCATCTGCAACCACCATATATCATTGGCACTCTTTCGTAGCTTTTCGAGTAAGGAATTCCTCAAGCCAGTGGACACACGTTTTGCATCATATTTTATTTTGCTCGATAGGATGGCTGAGTTGCAACAAACATTACAGTTTATGGTGATGACATCAGAGTGGTCTAGGTGGGATGGGTCGAAGACAGAGCAGGGGAAGAAGGTGAAAGCAATTGTGGTGAATGAAACATTTTGGATAGATGTGAGATATATCACATCCATAATATCTCTAATTTTCAGTGTGATAAAATATGGGGATTCTGAGAGCCCTAGCCTTGGTGAGATATACGAATGTATTGATAGTATGCTTGGCCAGATGAAGGCTGTTGTTCGGCCAAGGGACCCCACCTTAGAGTTCTACCATCACCATATTCAGCCTATCATTGAGCGGAGATGGTAGAAGTTGAACACTCCTTTACACATGGTTGCATATGCACTAAATCCGAAGTGGTATGTTGAGAGGCCTGGCAGAGTTCTCCCAGTAGATGATGAGGAGGTGAGGAAGGGTTTCTTGAAAGCCCTAAAACAAATGTATAATGCAGAGGATGCTTCACGAGTCAGAACTGATTGGCTTAAGTTCGCTTATCTGGATGGCTACAAAAAATCATCAAAGATAGACAGGACCACATTGACACAAGAGAGTCCAGTTAGTTGGTAGCAATTGTATGGACATGCAAGATTGCTACGTACACTTGTTATTTGTCTTCTCTCTCGGGTTTCTAGTTCCTCTGCTTCTGAGAGGAATTGGTCAACATATGGGTGGATCCACTCTCTTAAGAGGAACAGACTTACCTCTAAGAGAACATAGAAACTTGTTGCTGTACATAGTGCCTTACGTCTCATGGATCGCAAGACACCTATGTACAAGGAGAGCCCAGCATTGCGATGGGATGCGGATCCTGAGGATGCAAGGCAGATTGATGAAGATCAGGAGCAGCGAGGACTGGTTGATATCTCCTTTGCAGATGCAGATGATGTTGATACAAATACTTCTAGTGAGGAGCGGTTAGCAACTGTTCCTTCGAAGGGCTCTGATAGCGATTTTTGAGTTGTACTTGTCACTTGTCATTTTGGTTATGAGTCATGACATAATATTTCATAACATATGTAATGTGGGTGTAGTTGTACTCTTCTCATATTGATTATTGAAGAGTAAGACTAAGACTTGTTTTCAATTTTCAGCTTTAGTCTTTCATTGTCATGTTGAAGTTTTGAACATTGAATATAATATATATAGTTGTAACATTTTGGGCCTTGGCTTATGTGATGAATAATGGATTAATCATTAATGGTTTCAATCTTCAAACTTTCAATTTTAGGCCTTAGTTTATTGAATTATTCATGTTATATTTGTAAAATTAATAAATTATATATTTTTTTTTATCAGCCGTCCCCCCGCCGTCCTGAAATTTTCAAAAAAAATTGTCGTCCCGGAAACCCCGTCCCTACGTCCCGGAGTCTTAGGTAACTATGTTTAAAACATATATAATAGGAAGATAGTTTGTCTATTGCATCATGACAAACAGAATATTTTAGTGCTATACAGAGTTCATTACCGTTTGCAACCATGACCTAGCTGACCCCATCATGTAAGCTCTAACGAAAACGAAAGAAACAGTCTGCAACCCAGCACTACATGGCAGCCAACTTGAACTAGATAGCACATTAAGATAACTTGCAGTCGTCATCAATTTCATACATCAAAAATATACAATATAAACATGTAGCCAATCATTTTAAATATATGCAACATGTAAGTACACATTTGAACTGAGCTAGTTCACACACAAAAGGATCAGCTGCAAGGTTTAACCATTTTGATAAGAAAATAGTTGGGAAAACCCATAACTTTCATCAGTAACAATCTGACAAAAGTGTGCTAGGAAAGTGGGCTTCACTTCCATCCATACACTTTGAATACCTCTTGAGTCATGGCACCAACTGATCAAATATATTATATTCCAAAGGTTCCTCATTAAGATCTCTTAAATTCCAAGGTTTCGACCCCTTTCACAATCTCAAACTAATTTGAAATTTCATAATAGTTTGCAGCACCATAACCAAAGGTTTATATATGAGGGAACAGGTAAAGTAATTTTCTTAGATCCTGGCCTTGCCAATACCCCAGATGGCAGATATGGCATATGGGATCCCCTGCATGGAGACGGAGATTTTTTTTTGTGAACAAATGTCAACATTATACTGAGGAAAAAGTATTACATTACTAGAGTCCTGTGAAAAGTAAAATCAGTGTGACTGGTGAAACAAAACCAAAACAATATTAGAATTTACAACAATGATTTTGGTGTCATCTTTACAAAAGATGTTTTTTAGCCAAATGATTGTGCCAAAAATGACAGAGGAAAGCCGACACAGGGTGACTGAATCTAGCAACTATATCATGTCACAGAAACCAAATCTGAAGAGGAGATATAACTAATAAGAGGTATGATGTTACTACTGACTAGTATAAAAATACTTCGCCATAAAAAACATGGCTCCCTTCAGCCATGGCCCCTTGGCACTCAACAGTCTTCTCTCCCACACTATTCCCCCACTCCCTCAGCTTATTTGATCTCACCTGGATCTGTTGCTGGCCGTCCTCAAGCTGTTTTCCCCTTTTTCATGTCTGCTGCTGCATATGCAGCTCCTTAGACATTCCTATCTTGTTGCTGCTTCACTATATTTTTGGGCCTTCCTCATGTGGCTGCCCATGGTTCTGCGGATGGGTTTGTCTCAGCAGATCTGGTCTTCTAAATGTCTACTCAATGGGGCTTTATGGTCTGCCTTGGCCTGGCAACCCTCTCTCTCCTCTTCTAGATCCTCCCTCCTCTTCTAGGTCATTCTCAGGCTGGTTTCAGCCTTTACTTTGCTCCACACCACTTCTAAGTAGAAGCTTCCGTGCACCACTTCATGTAATTTTTCTAATGATTTTTATGCTTTTTTTCTATTCTTCAGATTTCGGTTTGATTCATCCCATCTTTTGAAGCTGCGCGGGATAGAATAACTTCTCTATTTGCCCTTTATTTCTATGGTCTAGCTTCTTCATGCAGGTGAAGCTGCAATAGGAATATTCTTCTCTTCTTCCTTTTCCTTTTGTTGGACTTTGGCTATTGTATGACATTAGGCTCTGATAAAGCAGACGGATCCACACAAAATCCACTGGTATCAGGTTTTTCAGCCGTCCTGGATAAGTTCAGTCCGGATTCTGCATATTTATAAGCTTATGCTCGCATATACTATGTATATATTTCAGACCGGATTTTTACGTGTTGGGAAAATAACAACCCGCAATAAGGATCTTATAGATCTAGTAACAATAAGTGAAATGAGAAGTAACTGAAACTCTAAAGCTAAACAACACATAAAGATGTCAAACATGATATAGACAAATGTTTATCCTAGAATAACCTTTTCAGATAAAAAACCCCGAACAGTTATTTTTCTTATTGCATTAACTTTGAACCCAGCTTACAAATACAACAAGATTTTGTACAAGACATTGTAATACAGTACTTCAGTAGTCCATGCACGAAACAGAGTGCAACCACAATACCCAGCTTATTCAGCATCACCCTATCCATCCCTAGGTTCGGTTGGTATATTAATATATAATATATAAAGCCACAACCACAATAGTTGTTACAACCATTCATTGTTTTATGCCTAGGAATCCACACGCTTTAAAAGCAGTTGCATGTTTTAAAGCATCTCATGACTTTGCAAGCAGAGAATCCCATGATTCTCTCTAACCGTTATCCAATCATTATATACAAGGTATTCCTTCACCAACTGCGTCAGAATATTCTCCAATACGTCGCTTTACACCTTTAGTCTTCCATCTAAATTAGACAACTGTTGATAACGCATCACCATTACACTCCAACGTTGTGCAAAGCCTTTGCACATCATAACTCACACAATCCTACTGCACACAATCCTACACACAACCCATAGTTGTGCAGTCTTCCAAACAACATTTCACAAGTTCCACACAATGTCCATGTGCCCATATATCTGCGCACATCCTTTGCACAAATCTTCCTTGCGCAACAGTGCTACCCAAGTTTGTACAACACCAACCATTGCGCAATATACCTTGCAAAATCCTATACAAACTTGAGACATTCCCAACATTCTGCCACTTGTCGAACACTTTGCATAAAGCAAGCATGAGTCTATTCTTTAGCAGATGTGGGCATCTAAGCCAATGTTTTTCTTGCACCAAAAGAACTTAGTAGCCACCGCCTTAGTCAATGAATCCATCGGTCTCCACTTTCTCCAGCCATATACTCTTTTTCTCCACCATTTCTCTTACAAAATGATATTACACACCAAAATTCTTATAATTGTTGATGGGCTATCCTAATATTTAATGATGGGCAGAAAACAACAGAGACACACACACACACTCGCACACAGACACCCACACATGCATGCGTGCACACATACCCACCCCCACACGTGCACTAGCACACGCACACTCGCACATGCGCACTCCACGTGCGCATACGCATGCACACCCACACACATGCACACACGTTTTGGTTGAGGCACCTTTCGAAGTGATTTACAAATCTGAGTGCAAATATAACCATCGGGCTTTATTGAGACTACAATTGAATGCGCCCCTCCATGCATATTGTAACTGAATGCTTGAAAAACAATGTAATATCCCTTTCCCATTTGAAGACCTTTGGCATATTTTGTCAAACCCGACGGCCAAAGGAAAAATATAAGGGTGGCTCAAGTTATATTTAATTATTAAAAAGTGTCATTAATAAAAGAAAAAAATATATAGAGCACTTATAATAATTTATATGACTTAATAATTATTAAATCAAGGATGGAAAAGGCCCAAATATAAATTGTTATCCATCCTAGGTGAAAAGGCGACTTGCCTTAGAAGGGGGAATGGGAACATAGAAAGGATAAATGCCCATTTTACTATGTATTTCCCCTAGAAAAATGTGACTTGCATTAGGAGGAAAAAAGTTGTTGGAAAAAGCATTTAATATGGGAAAATATTAAATGTTTGCATAGGGAAAATCCTTGGGAACTAATTGGATATTGTAGAGGTTGTTTTGGGTCTCTTCCTTTATAAGGAGAAGTCGACTTGAAGGGGAAACACATTCCATACCATTTGATATTTTCTAATTTGTGTCTTAAGCTTGTAGCTTATGCATATTCTTTCATGTGCAACTGCTGTTTGCAAATATCCAGCTTGTGGAGTAAGATCCCACGGGAACCCTAGCTTCAGTGGTGAGAGATCCATCCCTAGTTAGCAGGGCATTCTTCGGTAGTGAGAGATCTACCCTAGCTTGTCAATTTTGGAGCTGAATTGATGCCCTAAATGTGCTGGGCGACCTACTTTTTAGGGAAAAATTAGGGTTTCGTGTTTGCTGTGCAAAAACTATTTTTAGAATATTATTCTTCATATTTTTGTGGCCCAAGATCCAAAGTTTCAGCTCATTTGGACTTCTCTAGCAAAAGATATTAATTTTAGAAGTTTTCAGTTGTTTAGGGCACGCTGTAAATTTCTGGCAGCATTATGTTATTCGAAAAATTCCAAAAATAGTTCTATGATGTCTGTTATTGTATTAGCAAGCTCCATTTAAAATTTCAAGAGATTTGAGCAAGTATTTTTGGAGTTATCCATTTTTTTTTGTTCGCTGCCCTAGATTTAATTTTCTGCAAAAATCAGATTTCTGTTTGGCTGCAATTTGTCTGTATTTTGCATATTTAAAGTTGGGATTGCCTAAAATCCGTTTAGGGGTAAAATAATGTCCATTGGAGACATTACAAACAAACATGGTCTTAAGGGAAAATATGAAGCCCCTCCCTTACAACTAGGCTGTTGTACTTTTGATCAATCAAACCAGCCTTCAGAAACTCTAATTGCACCTTCCAAGTGTTGCTAGGCTGTCCAAAGACACCTCCATGCCTCACATAGGCACCTATCTGTTTTTGACACACTTGCACAACCTCCTAAAACGAATACATATCAGACTCACAAAATAACAACTGACCTAAATTTAAATTACCATCAACAGGTGCAACCAAGCAATTGATATTACCCCCTAGCAATCATGAACCCATTCACAATGCCCTCTCTAATACCGAATTGGAATAATTCAATAGATTAATTTTTTTATTTTCTAACAGATATTATACAATAAGCTTGTTCCCACAGTATAGGAGATTGTAGTTATCCCTTGTTAATCTCACTCAGACCCCCTAAACACTAGGTGACTTGTTACCAACTTACCACAACTCATGTACACATATAACAACTACTAACTGATAGAATAATATTGCATTAAAATAAGTTGTACAAACCTAGGCAAATCTCCAACATCTGAGGAAAACAAAATTGTTGATATGAAGGTGGTAATAAGAAGGGCAACCCACAACACCTCTATCACGAAGTACTCAAAGCCAGCCCACCCCAATCCTAGTGTATATGAATGCATACACTCAAGGAGATTAATATAGTGACAGGGGTTCGGCAAAAAAAAATGTCAATAAAGCAAATTTAATGTGTAAACACATAAGGGTTTGGTTAAAGAACTTGACCTAATTTAGGCGGAGAGCTTTTACCTTTATTCACATATACTCTTTGGAATTTGCCTTCCTCCTTTTACTCCTCTGTTAAATGGTGTTTTTGTTATCAAGTAGACATCTTCAATTCTGCTAGTGGCAAATTGCTTTTTCCTTCATTGATGGTTTCTTTTTGAGATCTATTCTTTGTCCTCAAAGCAGGTCTTGTGTGATCTAGGAAGGGCATAATCATGCCAAATGGCCATGCTCATGGAGGATTCTATTTCGGAGCGGAATTGCTTCCATTCTATGCCATCCATATCCAGGATCAGTCAGTTAGGATAATGCTTGCTTAAATCAAGATTCTCACAAATACTTGTGTAGTTTAAAACTCCTACATTCCAAGTGAAATCTAATTAAGCAATATACTTCCCTATGGCATTCCCAATTTTTTCAAAGAGAAGTCTCACAAGTATTCATTGGGAAAGTAGTGGAAAGTGCACCCAAACAGGACCTGTAGTGGGAAGATCCTTTATTGAATTGAAGATAAGAGACTAGCATTAAAATTTTAAATGAAGTGCCTGCTTTTTTCATAAATCAGGGGCTTCCTTGGAAAGCTTGATGATACCGTTCCAGCTTTGAAGAAAAAACTGCCACAAAATAACCTTTGAGCATCATTAAAATATCTACAGATCTAGTGGGCTTCCATATTTCTTAGACCTGGAGCCTTAAAGTTTTTGGTAGCCAAAGTCCATTCTCCATTTTATCCATGGTAAAAGAAACTTTCAGAGGTGCCTTGAGTTTGAGATAACAGCCATTTTCCTTTTTGGTTGGAAAGATTGTCCTTGAAACTTTTCTTTTGGCATGGTATTGAAGGAATCGCTTCAAGTTTTCTTTGCAGATCAGAGCCGGGGCATTGGAGACTGCATTATTAAATTTTGGGTTCCTACAGGAGGCCATTACCCCTTAGGATGGTATATCTTTATTACTATTCATCCCTTGGCTAATATGGAATTGAGATTGCTGCACGTTTGGGTAAAAGAGGTAGGAATAGATGAAGGATGGAGCATAGGAGAGACAGTGGTAGGTGTGACCTTTCAGACCATTGTGATTAAATGCCTCCAAGTATGAATAGTGTTGATCCTTACTCTATCAGAGCCCTCCCCTAGCAAACTTTAGTCGCCTCAACCATGCAACACTATACACCTCCCACCACCAATTATTATAGCATGCATCTACCCAATCCATACTCTTCCAATAGCTTTTCTTTCCTCCCACAAGAACATTGGCCATGAGGCCACTCAACTACAATGGACCATGACCTCTCCCCTAATTAACAAACCAAGCTCCACAATTAGAGTCTCAATTCCTATTGGGAACTCTCCCTTGATAAACGCTCTCAGTGCCATAGAAGGCAGCATCCAGTTATTGAGTAAAAATATAGGGGAAAAGGGACTTCACAGTCCCATGCTGAAGAGTTGCATTAAACACCAGGGAAATTGTATGTAACAAAAAGAAAAGTGCATTGAGTACTTGATGAACAATACCCAGCTTCAGCAAACATAGGATTGAAACAAAATAAAAACTCAATGGTTCACAGAATGTGACCCAAAACTTCGTGTCAAAATATTTCACACAGGTTTATTCCCAAAAAACTCTGTTTCATTATTCTAAGGACTGTGAAAGCATAAAATCTCTTAAAAGAAAAACTTCTTTGTAAGCCAGCTAAAAAACTTGTAGCTGAGCTCATGCAAGAACATGGATGCAGAGGAGGCCACTCCAGCAGAAAGTTCAGGAGCAACTAAAATTCAGAGATGTGATTGAATTTTCCCTATCTATAGACTCCAGACCATGTAAGCTACTCCTATCTAGATGGCACATGACTCCATGGAGTAGCAAGGTATCCCAGATAAGACTTTCAAGGACTCCCCAAAGGAGCCCCATGTAACCACCTTGCTTTGTAAAATGGTCACAGATTTCCCATCGCAAACTTATTGACAAATCTTTGGGACCATGGTTTTCTTGTCCAATGGGTCTTTTTACGGAAATTTTTGTAATAAAATGTCTATGTATATCAATAATAGATGTCGTGTTAGACTCAGTTATGGTCTTTTATGTTCTGTAAAGGTTGCTTTTAATAGCTTTCATATTGCTATGGTAAATAGAAAGTCTTTAGGAGGAAGTGTTGTTTTGGAATATGGACTCCAATGTTTATATCTATGTATGATGACAAATACCAGTGTCCCTGCATTTTGCTATGGCCAGGGCCTGCGCTGATGTGAAAGTTCCTCCTTTTTAATATTTTGGTTGACTTCTATCAAATTAAAAAAGTTCCCATCTTATCTTCTCATTTCTTATTGTTATATGCTGTCACAAGGCACGCTGAATTTAATCAAAAAAGTTTGAAGAATTTTATCCTCTTCGAACATGAAATCGAACATTATCCATTATTTATGCATTGGATGTTTTTGACATGATTTTGAATTATTTTATAAATGTGTGTACATATACATATACCGATTGAAAGCAGAGGATAGAAAGCTCTCTCCACTCTGTCCCTCTGGCATATTTATGATTCTTTTCATAAAATAAAATAATAGAAATAAATATTTCTTCAAACTTTAAGCCGTTGTATTTTCTCGAACTTTATCCATTGGTGAACTTGAACCGAACTTTATCCTCCTTAAATATGAACTCAAACTCGAATCTTGTGACTAAGGTTATGTGGTCATACAGAGCTTAAATATGTTTGTTGTTGGATCCATCAAACACACTCAGTAATGTACGTAAACGCTCTGGCACAGATTGCATTTTCAAGTTACTTTCCCATTAGTACATATTTTCAGGATTACAAAATTTCACTCTGCTTAAGTCTAGTAAGTAGAACATGAACAGGACCTTTTGCAGAAAATCTTGTACTTTGGCGACTTGGTCCCTTGAAATACTGCTAGCTGCAATCTTAAAAATGGTGCAATGTTTTACTTTCTCAGATAAAAGTCACAGTTTTGGGAATGTGATACAGGGGAAATGAATAAGTAGACACATGGTTCTAAAATCATGACTAACCACAAGTAGTCGCAGGAAAACCTGCAGCCAAGCAATCACCAGAAAACTTGTGAGCCGAGTAATTAACATGGACTCGTGAGCCCAAACGAAATACTCAGCTCCAGTTACAAAATAACAGCCACAAACAGGAAAATACTTTTTGCACTTATGCAATTGATTTTTCTGCTGTTTTTTCTCTGCTAATACAAATTTTATCATTTACCAGTTGTTGTGAAGGATTTTGACATGATCGCCATCAGCTTCAAAGGATTTTGACATGATTTCCATCAGCTATGAAGGATTTTGATGAGGATTTAGGAGGTAAGAGTCCTTAGTTACAGTTTTTTGTTTTAAATTTTAGTAGATATATAGGGTTTTATTTCTTTCCTTTTTTTTTATTTTTTCTTCTTTCTTTCATAGGATGTTCATTTTTTTTAAACTTTGTTTTATAGGTATCAGGGTTTTCCGTTTACATTTGAAAATTCGCTGTGAATACAAAAATTGCATCCAGTTTAGGTAGCCATGGGAAGTTTGATGACCCTGGTTGAAAACATTACATAGATGGTCTGGGACCAAAGTACAATGCAATGATGAGAGGAGGCATTGATTGCCTCAAATACCACCTTGGACAAGTTCCAAGTCGATATGTGTGATTGTGCAAGCAGATGCCCCCTACACTTACAAGAGAGATGCTTGCTTAGATTGCTGCGTATAAGGAGAATACAATGAAAAAAAGAGGACAGTTGCTCTTCTATTGGCCCAAGATTCAGGGATGGGAGTCATCCATTGAAGAAAGTGCAAGCTAAACACCTTCGGCTTCACAAGGCTTCTTTGTTCCTCACAATACTCTGGTTAACAACCTTCACTCAAGGTACTACTTGGAACCTAGAAAAGCATAATGAAGCGAGAGAAGAAGCTGCAATTTTTTATATTATAACACCTCCCATTCAATGTGACGAGAATCCCATATTGGGAGAATTCGATAATGGTATTGTTCAATGCACCTACTCCTCATGATTTAAGAGGCCAATTGTTGGAAGATGTCGTACAAAATAATTAGGTGATGGTAGATGAGCAAAAAGAATATAACAGAAAAAGGTTGCAGTATTTTGTCATTTGGGTGGATGGATGGAAGGAACCGCAATTTTAGATACTTTCTAGTGGCTTCAAGTGGGAAATTGGTGTTCTTGAAGTCAATTGATGTCTTCCACCAAGTGAAAAGTGCAAAGACTTCACATAATCTATGTTGCCATGATACAAATACGAGTATCGGTTTGGATACGGATACGATACCTGGATACGTCAATTTTAAAAAACCCTTGGATACGATACGTCTTGGATACGTCCGTACATATATATTAAAAATAAAATAAAATAAATATATAAATATATATATATATATATATATATATATATAATTTTTTATGTACATCCACTCATTTTTTAGTCCATAAAAAATTGAAATAGTAATACAAAACTTGAATCAATGTTCAAAGCATTCAATATACAATAGTAATACACTTAAGACTTTGGATTTTCATTGAATCATTGATCATGTGGCTGCCATACATATGATATAGTTATACGAATATCATGTCAAAATGAATACGAACAAAACTTGAAATTTGAAAAATATACTAGGATCAATGTTCAAATTTTCAAAACATACAATATACTTAAGATTTTACATTTCATATTTACTGCATGATACGTATTTACGTACATATGATATAGGAACTTAAACAAAATGAAATCAAACTTTTTGAGGACATGATTTAGGGTACAGGATACGTGCCTGGTATTTATTTTAATACGTCAGGGTTACGTCTGTACATATGCATTGACGTAAGTCAAAAAATATCCGGGACGTATCAAACAGGTATTCGTAATCTTATCGATATCCGATACGTTTTTGACGCAGGGATACGTGGCGGGTCTTGGGCGTATACCATGCTTCCTAGTACATAATCCCGTTGGATGAGGTGATCCATGGAAGTACCTGTGCCGTACGCCATGGACAAGTATCCCCACATATCCAAGGTAGCAACACGAAGGCTGTACCCTCAGGAGAAACACCCTACACTTTTTGAATCCCTTGCATTCCCATCGCATTGATCTCGAACCTTGACAACATAGGGAAAAATTACATGCCAGTGATCAGCTGGGGTACTCATTGCTAGCTCTCACATAACACATCATCCATCCATAACATTCACCGTAAACTTCATAACATCTATTGCAGCCTTCACTAGACCCCGTCTTAAACTAATGTTTGTCAGTCACACAATGGTTCAAGCTCTTATACATTCTAGGAGATGTCTTTGAAAAGAAAGGGTCGTCAAGACTGTTTTTGTTGATGTGTTTGTAAAGAGCACATAGGAGATTCTTAAGATAACTTTAAACTTGACTGTTTATTCGATGCTAGGGAAATTACTTTTTAATACAGACATGTGGCTTTGCAACTTTCTCTTAATTTTAATTTCAAGATTGTATGGATTGTTTTTGTCTAGGCACCAAAGCCTTTGATCAAAGTTTTACGCTTGATTGATAGGAAAAAAAACCCAATGGGTTAAGCCCTGTTTGATGTCATGGACAACTGATTCCCTTTGGAGGTCCTTGGAAACTATGCTGTGAAGTTCTGAAAGATTTCCATGAACTCATTTGGCGCATAACTGTTTTCAAATGTACAAGTTTCAGTTCTGCATCTTGCCTTCAAATACATGCAATGGCCTTTTACATCTGAACCTTCAAATACAATCATGCACTTCATACACAGGTCAATGAGGAGGTTATTGATCAGAGCCTCAAGACTCATCCATTCCAGAGTAGGTGTATTTCCTGGGACTTCTTAAGCCACGATAAACATAATTACGGTGCCTGAAGGTGCACATCCTTACAAAAGTATTAAATGTGAGGCTATTTTGTTCGAATGGGTGCATTGGGAATTGTGATACGATTCAACAACCATGTATAAACATATTGTTAGTTAATTGATTTTAGTGTTTATGACTGCTGGGAGAAGGCTGCGCAGAATGTGGCGAGTAGCTCTGCCGGCTGTAATAGTGGTGATGCCCATGACCCCCATGTCCATGGCCTTGAGAAGGTGACTGACGGTGAGGTGAGTCATGCAACACTCAGTTCATGACACATGTAGACACTGTCCCCAGTGGATCCAATTTAAGCATGATTGGAGCATGATCCACAAAGAAGTCCAAGTTTGACTTCCTCCACTTGGATTTGTATATGAAGCATGACATTGGAGATATCTTGAACTTTAATGAATTAAGGCTCTGGCAGTCCATAATATTTAGAAATTGGTATTTGGTTATTAGTGTGTAGAGATTGATTAAAACTTGAACTTTGTTAAAAATTAAAAAACAATAGTTACCTAACTAATACTTGGGGTGGTGAAGGAGAATGGGATTTCCAGGATGTCGACAAAATTTCCTAAATTTTGGGGACGGTGGGGAATGACTAATAAAATAATATAAAAATATATAAATAAATTAAAAAACTTAAGCAAGCTAAAATAAGTTGAAATTAAAAACAATAATTTTAAAGTATTAAATATATATTCATTAATCCAATAATCCACGGGCTAATTGAAAATTCTAAATTATAAACATCATAATTTGAAATCGTGAATTTCTAGAGATTCGATATTTTTTTAAAGTTGTGGAAAATTTACCTAGCAATCAACAATGAACATGCTAACTCAAATTTGAGAGTGGAGACACGAGAAGTTGTAAGAGTATAATGATGATATATTATTAAGATTAACATGAGCTGAGAAGAGTACATAACCAGATAAACAAAAAAAATCAATAATTTGAGTCATCATATGAAGGAATACTCATGAACCACTCGTCCTTTATAGAGTTAATGGCCACATTATCATCTTGAAAGGAGATCCCATCCAATCCCTATTACTTATTCTTTGTTGTCAACTTGCCTTGACTACGTAGGATCTGCATCTAACCATAATGTTGGGGTTTCCTTGTGTTGGGGTGTCTTGCGATACATAAGACACAAGGCATTGTGTACGACAACAAGCTTCTCACTTTCTTAGAGGTAAGTCTATTCCTCTTAAGGGAGCAACTCCTACCACGTATTGACCAATGTCTCTCAGAAGCAATAGAAACCTTGAATGACAACAATCTTGCAAAGTAAACCCATGTAAACCATCAATCCAACTCATTGGCTTGTCTTGTGCCAATGTGAGCATGTCTATCTTAGTTAAAGACTTCTATCCATCAAGTTCAGTAAACTTGAGACCTGTGAAGCATCCTATACACTAAATGTTTATTTAGGGGTTTTAAGCAACTCCTCTTCACCTACTCTCATCATCTGAGGTGTAATGTCCCCTTTTTAGAATTTGGTCCAAGGGTACTTTAATATTTTAATTAGAAAAAAGACACCTAAATTATATTTTTAATCCAAAAAGAAGAAATAGAATAAAATTATAATAGAATGATGAACTTCTATTATGGGGCGCCAAAGATAGAATGGGCTGTATGAGCATCAAGATCCTATTTTTAGGATGGAGAGAGGATAAAGCAATTTTAAATTGTTTATTCCTATTTTTAGGATGGGGCGCCAACTTTGGAGAAGGCCTTGGAAGTTATAAAGGCAGATTTGGGGTTTATTATTACGACATCTTGGAAATTTATCAACTACTTCATTGTCTGCAAGTAGCTTCTGCGTCAGCAAAAGAGGATGAAATCCCTCATATCTACGCTGGCAATTCGATTCAAGGATTGCAATGACCATTCAAGGTACAGGTATTCATCTAGTGCAGCTAGGGCATACTTTTCAAGTTTGACTCTACATCCAGAACAGTAAGTACAGCTAGGGCTTCAATATCTAGGGGCAGATTTAAGTCAAATCAGTTTACATGTTCCTCTTCCATCTATCTTTTCATTTAAGTCGTCAATTGTGAGAAAATAATTGTATTCAAACACTCTGATATTTCTTTTATTGTAGTTGATTGAAATCAATAATGAAAGTTTGTTTTGGCATCTTGAGGCTTGCTGTTTTTATTAAAAAAAATAAGATTGTCGTTGTCATAAAAGGTAATTTTTATACTAATGACCTAGGGTTTTGACAAAAATATCCAGATATATCTAAAGTTTTTAAGGGATATCACAATGGTATCAAAGCCTCGGAAGTTATAAAAGTAGATTTGGGGTTTATTATTACAATCATCTTGGAAATTTATCAACTACTTCATTGTTTGCAAGTAACTTCTACATCAGCAATAGAGGACAAAAACACTCATTTGTATACAGATATGCGGATGGAATCCCTCATATATAGGCTTGGCAACTTCATTCAGGGGTTGCATTGGTCATTCAGGGCATAGGTGTTCATCCAATTCAACTAGGGCATCATATTCAGAATTGTTTTAGCATATAGAACGAGTACAACTATTACGTCCCCCTCTAGAAACGAATTTCAGTACTAGTGCCATATCTTAAAGGAGTTGTCAGTTAAAGCAGTTTGCATGTTCTTATCTATTGTGAGAAAATTTGTATTCAAACATTCTAGTGTTTTTATTAAAGCTGATTTGAAATAAATAAATAAATAAAGTTTGCATTTTCCTACATATTGTGGTTGTTTTTATTTTTACAAATAGTTTATTGGTGTCATAAAAGTTCAATTTTTTATATTTTTGCCCTAGGGTTTTGACAAAATATCTAGATTTGTTAGAAATTATTTATCAGGGATATTAGAGTGGTATCAGAGCTAATTTTCCTCCTAGCTTGTGGATCAAAAAAAAGTTGCAACTTTGAACTTCATGCAGGGTAGTGACAGAGAAGTTGGGTACTACCAAAGGGAGAAAAAGAAAGGTACAGAACAGACAGAAGTCGTGGGTAACTAGGATTCGGATGAGGCACACTTTGACAGGCTTGTTCAAGGACAAGACAGATTAGCTGATATGATGGGTCGATTAATTCAAGTTATGTAGGGTATGAATGGGCAAAGGGCTCCAAACGGTGAGGGAAGCTCTTCAAGAGTGAACCATAACCAGCCCTATCAGAGGAGAGTTATTGGTCTGGCCCTTCCAACTTAACTACCTACGTAGAGAGGAAGCAATTCGAGAGATAGAAATATGGCATACCATTGCAGATAATATTGTTGCTAGCTATGAGGAGTACAAGGTACTTCCCCCCTATTGGTCCTCAATTCTACACCCCCTGTTGGACTAACAGCGATTCTCTCTAAGGAAAGGGGGGAGTTTACTTGGAAATGGTGGTAGACCAGGTGATATGTCGTTTTGTAGCCGGGGAGGGGTCTAACACATTCCTTGGGATCAAGCCTTGGGATGATTGAGGGGCACGTACAAAGGAGAGGCATTTTCCTGTTGCTTTTGGTCCTGCCTTGAACCAAGGTGAAAAGACCCGAGGTGTAACCTGAATGTAGAGGGGAGAGATGAATTCTTTGTTCCCTCAATTTCTTTAAAGGATGGATCAATCTAGGATTAACATGACCTTGAATACAATACATACTATCACAAGTTGTCACAAAAGATATTGCATATGCTTACTGCACTAGACACAGGTTACTATAGACAATAAAGTTCAGTTGCTCTTGCATTCTCTTAACAAAATTAAGGCTAAAATACACCTTCAATGATTTTTAGAGCAACAAGGTAGTAAATAAAACAAATGGATGTTAATATGGAGGGATGGGGTCAATTATGGCAATTGTAACTTCACAAAGGGGGAATTACGGACTAAGACATTCATTGTAGTAATGCATTTAACACTTAGAGCAACCTACAATCCGGGAAAGTACAAAAAACTGGATCAAGTAGTGACAGTTTCTACAAAAAAAGATTTGCATTCATTGATACCTAATAGATGCAAAGTTTAAGATCAATCTCTAAAATGCTTGACACAAGAGCTCGTGCAAGCATTATAGTGAAGTATTTACTACTTCTACTCTTGTACGCCCAAGATACACTCAAAGGCTAACAAAAATCTATCAGCACAAAATGGTTATGGCAAGGATTTTACAATCAAGTCCAACATTGCAGAGGGAATGTTCACAACACAATATCAAGCTTAATGACCAAAGCACAAACATTAAGGATAGATCTAGTGTACGATAAAGCAAAGCAGTAAGCACAAAATTGCAATAGAAAATATGACTCATCAATCAGCGATTCCACATACAGAACCCAGAACACAGAATTTAAACTCAAAAGCGAACATACTTCATTCAGATCTTAGAATTTCTTAACAAGGAACATCATACAAATGCTCTCAAAGCTCATCAATGGTTGTACACTCACAATCTTAGTCACTGCATTCGGCGGATTTAATGGCAAAAAATCAAAAATTGTGAATATCAACTAAACCCTAAAAAACTCGTTGAAATTCGCGAATGTTAATGAATGTTTTGTTCCCTTCTTTTTAGCTTCCGTTTTTCTGCCCTCCAAATGGTAGAAATCTACCAAAAAAAACGTATTAGTTTTTTCTACCTGCAAATCGTTGAAATTTGGCAAAAATCGGTAATCCGTGGTTGCATAATTGAATGTTGTGAGGGGCATGAGCGGTTTGGAAAGCTTGTGTTCGAAATAAGAAATTCGTATGCAGAGCCATCTCGTGAGTGCACCAAAGACCTTGCTGTATTTCCCTGCACAGCAAAGACATGTCATATTTCCCATGTTCATCGTCGTCGTGCTCTTTATAAACTATAAGAGCTTATATAAATTATATATTTTGATGCTAATAGTTTGTGTGATTATTTTATATAGTACAGGTTAATTTAATATATAGTTCATATTATTAGGTTTTTTAAATATAGTTACTTATTATAATTTATAAAAAAACATATTTTGATTTTTTAAAAGTCAAATAGTATAAATTATATATTTTGATGCTAATGGTTTGCGTTTGATTATTTTATATAGTTTCAGTTTGTTTTAATATAGTTATATTATTAGGTTTATTAAATATATTTATGTATTATAATTTATAAAATATTCATATTTTGATTATTTAAAATTCAAATAGTTCATGTTTATATATTTATTTATATATATATATATATACTTTATAAAATATATTTATTAATAGTTGTATAATTTTTCTATAAGCTGAATTTAATTACGAATTTTATCTTTATTTTTTTAGCAACGAATTTCTTACAAATTTAATACTTGGTGAATTTGAACACGAATTCGAATGCGGTGACTTAGCTCGCAACCACCTTGACACAGAAGTTTGGGAAACTGAGATTAGTATGCATTTCACAAAGGAAACATGCAGTATTTAAAACTATATCTCAAGACCTTTTTCAAGAATAGAAAGACTAAGCCCCTTTTGATCAGAATACCAAAACTAACTCCTCTTAATATAAGGACAAGCCCCCATATTTATACAAATTTGATGTCTTCTTGCAACTCGATTTTCCCCCCCAAAACAGCAATTAAATATTTCATTTGTTCACAACGAAAGATTTTCTTAATTAGAGCAGGAATGTAACATGTCTAACTGAAACTATCTTATTTTTTGTTAGCATTTTAGGATTGATTCCATGCCTTTACTGCCACATACACAAAAACAATTAGTTGATACTGCTAGGTGTGTCTCTGTATTTTTTTTACCCACTTTCTCCCCGCCAAACGCCATCAAATCCTAATCAAATGATGCCAAACTGAAGGGCTCGAGGAGACCTTTCCAACGAGACCATTTTTTCTTAATTTGGAGCTCTGGACCAAAAGTTATGGTCATTTGAAGTTTTGTCTGTCGGGATGAACAGGAGAATGACACGTGATAGCTTTTGATTGGCTCAGGAACTGCCTCTATCTACGTGTGTTGCTCTTCCTTTGCCACATGTATTTGTCTTGTGGCACTACTCCTTCCTATTGCGAAATGCAAGCCAATAAGAAAATGCCACGTTCTTTCACCTTCTTAAATTGTTCTCTTACTTGTACTAGTTACTGCAAAACACTAACCAATGAAAAAACTCCATGTTTGCTTCGCAATTCAGACTGTTCTTTTACTTAACTGCTTGCCACGAAACTTGAGCCACTGAGAGAGCTCCACGTTCTTCGCATTGTCAATTTGTTTGATAACTTCAATTGATCCCCGCAAAACATGAGCCAATGAAAAAGCTCTACGCTTCTTCGCAATTCAAATTTTTAGATGACCCTGACGAATCCCCGCGAAACTTGAACCAATGGGAAAGTTCCATGCTCTTCGCACTGTCAGAATGATTGATAATCTTAACTGACACCAATGAAATGCGGGCCACTGGGAAAGTTGCACGCTTCTAGCATTTTACTTTTATTTACAAAGAACTTGTCAGTTTTGCAAAGCAAAAACCAATGAAATGGCTCCACATACCTTTGCCTTGTCGGCCTTGTCAGAATGCGAAGCATAAACCAATCAGAAAGTTCCACGATACTTCGCAATTCAGAAAGTTCCACGATACTTCGCAATTCAGTCCTTTGATAGCCTTTCTGACAAAGTGCGAAGCTCTAGCCAATAAGATCATTCCACGCCCCTACATTGTGTCAGACTTTTTGATAAGCTCAACTGACAAATGCGAAACGCAAGCCAATAGAAAAACTCCACGCTTCTCGCAGTGTCAGTCCTTTCTTTAACCTATACTGACAACCGCGAAACGTGGGCCAATGGGAAAGCTCCGCGCTCCTTGGGTTTGTCAATCTTTCTTGCCTTCGTGCTTTATTTTGATTGGTCGCGCCTTCATGTCGCAACTTTAAACTTGAGCGTACTTAGAAACTTTTGGGCTTCATAAAAAATGTTGCCACGTATCCCTGTTTGATCGCCCTTGACTTTTCGGACTAGAAGCCTTACTAAACTTGATTTATTCCAAAAACTTGAGGTCCGCAAAATGCATCTGCTCTGAAGTTTTCTAGAATGGCGACACATGGCCCTTCCTTTGATCATTGATCTTTTGCCACGTAGCCCTACTGACATTGGCGTTTGAAATTGACGGACAGATGCATGTCAAACAACTTTTAAACTTAACCCGCCAATGCTTTTAAACTTAGTCTCCTACGAGTTTTGGTGGATTTTTGAGTGTCCCACAGCTTTTTTGGAATCCACAAAATGCTAGGACTTTTGACAAACCTGCAAAACACTAAACCAATGTGTCGTGGTTTTTGTTCTTTGATCAACCAATTCATTAAACCAGTTCCCCAACATTTTTGTTGAATTGTGTCTTCTATCTTGCTAAGGCACGAAATCAATGAAAAAGACGTGCTTGATCCAAGGAACTGGATTGAGCAACAACACCAGTGAGATTAGAGATGCCATATCCCTAACCAATTTTATTATTCTGAAGGAAAATAGGGGTTGACCAAGAGTTGAACCTAGGCCACAAACTAATCAAAGAGACCTGCAACAAACTTTAGGGAAGTTGTCACTCCCTACTTTTGATGGATTTAATAAGAGTTCTCCCTTAGAGATGAGGAGGAAGAAATTGTGGGGCCTAAACCGAAGAAAGAAAAATCAAATCTCCAAAAAAGTTTTGGGGTGGAGTTCCAAGAAGACCATGTTGAGGGGCATGAACATGAGAAAGGCCTTTACCGGTTGCTAATGTTGATTTTCCGTTTGCTGGAATTTTCATAACAGCAACCTAGGGGAAGCAAATTGACTGTGTTCATGACTTTAACAAGAATCATCAGGATGTTTTATTGACTTTTAATGTTTGCATGTGTCAACAAGATTCACTTGTTGAATGTCAAGAGTTCAAGGTGAAAAAAAATGTTGATACTAACCTAGAAGTTCCGAGTCACAAGGTTGGGGATGTTGAAGATATCTCAACCAAGTTCATTCAGAAAAGGAAAGTGAGCAAGTTGAGGACAGCCAAAGGTATGAAAGTGTTGTGGATTTGTTGCTTCCTACTAAGTCATTTCAGATGTGTGGTCATCATGGATAGCATAGTGGAAATGGTGATAGAGCGAAAGTGGAAAAAGGACACTTAAATTATATTATTAATCCAAAAAAGCAAAAATAGAATAAAAGAATAATCGAATGACGAATTTCTATTATGGGACGGTAAAGTAGAATAATAATTAGACAAAGCATTCTATTATGGGGCACCAAAGATAGAATGGGCTACGTGAGCATCAAGATCCTATTTTTAGGATGGAGAGAGAATAAAGCAATTTTATATTGTTTATTCCTATTTTTAAGATGGAGAGCCAACATGGGAGAGAGGATAAAGTGATTTTATATTGTTTATTCCTATTTTTAGGAGGGGGCACCAACTTTGGATAAGGCCTTGGAAATTATAAAGGCAAATTTGTGGTTTATTATTACAATCATCTTGGAAATTTATCAACTAATTGAAATTCATTGTCTACAAGCAGTTTCTACTTCTGCATCAGCAATAGAGGACAAAAACCATCATTTGTATATAGATCTAAGGATGGAATCCCTCATATCTAAGCTTGGCAATTCCATTCAGGGGTTGCAATGGTCATTCAGGGTACAAGTGTTCATCCATTTCAACTAGGGCATCATATTCAGGGTTGTTTTAGCATCCAAAATAGCAAGTACAACTTAAACGTACCCCTCTGGGAATGAATTTCAGTATAGGTGCCATATCTGGAAGCAATTTTCAGTCAAAGCAGTTTGCATGTTCTTAGCTTTTGTGAGAAAATTTGTATTCAGACATTCTAGTCTTTTTATTAAAGCTGATTTGAAATAAATAAATAAGGTTTATATTTTCCTACATATTGTGGTTTCTGTTTTTATTTTTAAAGATCAGTTTATTGTTCCTCTCATAAAAGTTTAATTTTTTATACTGCTGTCCTAAGTTTTGATAAAATATCAAGATTTGTTAGAAATTATTTATCAGGGATATTACACTTAGTGTGTTATGAAAACAAGAAACCAAAGCAAAGAAAATTAACCCAATAAACACAAGTGATACTGAATTTATTGCAAATGAGAGTAATTTACAAGGCAAAAGTCTCTAAAGATGAGATGTGAAGATATAACAGCAATTTTTACATTCAGATAACTCCTTAATAGCTTCTTCTTAGCAAGAAATGAGAAGTTAAAACTAGAAAGTGAAGCACGTGGAATCTGAAAATTTGTGTAACAAGTATTCCTCCAAAATGTTGAGAGGGTCTGTCATGACATGAAACTCATCAAAACACAATTTCAGTTTTCCAGCATTTTGAAAGTTCTCGAGTATCATATGTTTGCGGTTTTCAGGCCTTCGTAGTTGCGTTTGGTGGGTGTTCAAATGTTGCCAAACAAAGTCTTGGACTCTATCAGCATGGTGTACATGTCCCAATCCTTTTGGAAACATTAAATAGTACAAATTCTGATCAACAATGGACTTGAGCCCTTTAAAATGTGACCTACTAGTGTTTAGTTATTTTGTCAAAAAAATGTCCCAAACTTCCACCCAGATCATGCATACAGCCCAGCAAAACCTAAACGAGAATTCAAGAATCAAGAAGTGCAAGAACATTGCACAAGCCTGTGAAGCTTACATAAAAATTTAGGGAACAGTCAGAGCAATATAAAAAGTAGCTAGATAAAGCACCAAGAAACAACACAAAAAACAATATCAAATGTCATCTCTAGCTGCTTTAGAAAATGATATGAAGAGTGCTCTTTAATTCTCGTGAGCCCGCACACATCAATACTTAGCTCCTGTCTTTATTACCTATGACTGGATTTACATCTCATTGGCTTCTGGTGTCTTATATCATTTCTACACAGGTTCCATCCATCTCCTACGGCTAAAACTCTCCCCTTTGCTAAGATTTGGAAGGTTTTGACAACAAGATCATCTACACATCATTCGATCTCATCGTTAGAGCTCTTAATCCCGTCATCAACCCCTCCCTCCTCTCATTTTTCCCATAATTGCTACCTCTCATTTTGATCTTGCACCTAGGAGACTAGAAGCGTTTCTAATGTCTACTCTTTCCAAATCACCAACATGTAGGACTTCAAGGCTTGTACCATTCCCAGCACACGCATCAGGACTCAGGTAAGTCGTACAAGCACCCTTTCTTTGCATTCTGCAAGTTTCATCTCTGCATACTTAAGATACCACTTAAGGGTTTCATATCCCCATGCTATACATCAGTCCATTTGCTTTTTTGGAGTGTAGATCAAAATGGATTGCTGGAGGGTTTGTAGCATGATTTGCATATGACTCATAGTTCGTCTGTTTTCCCCACTTCAATTCTTGGCTTGTATGCTTGTTCACTCATTCAATTTTGAGAATCGAAAAAAGCTGTAATCTCTTACAAAAGAGAAAGAAAGCATTATTTATGGTTTTACTTTCTTGTTGCAATGGAAGATCACACACAAACACAACCATTGACACTCGACATGACTGCAAAAGGCTCCCCTTGGGTGGTACTACATTAATTCAGGGTTGCCAAGGATTCTTTAAAACATAACCAAGAGAACAATCTTGTGCCTCTTCTAGCATTAGAGGGTTTTGCCCTAGGTTTCCCTTGAACCCTACAAAGCTCCTCTACCCTTCCATGGGGCCTACGATGTCAACAAAACTTATTAACTTTGCTCCTTTAAGGTTTAAAATCGATGGATCAACCTATTACGCCTATTCCTTCCTCCGGCTGGTACATCGTTTACGCTTCACAAGGCACCTCTCTCAACATCTTTCATGATCATGTTAGGAAGCATCCTTTCCTATGGGGTGTGTGTTTCGTTCTGGCTTTCCTAGGGCTTCATGTCTTTTCTTGTTTTACCATTATAGTCCTGTGCCAATAACAAATAAAATGGAACCTGATAGAAATCCCTGCTTGTCTTCTAGCTAATCCTATTATATACTCACCCTGCTTAAACCGAAGAAAGAACAACAATCTTACAAAATTAATTAACGAACATAAAGAGAAATATGTAAATTATAGTCACGCATTAAATTGACTATCCCTAATTTACTTATTAGTTCTTACTATTTATCATACAAGAAAAAAAAAATCTCCATATTCCTATGCTTCAAATAAAAGATGCTATATTAGTCACTAGTACCTTATACTTGAAGTTTTAATTTAAAATCTCTACATAACCCAAGAGAAAAAAATTTTAAAAAGCCTAGCCTTTACCCTTTTAATTCCATGCTAACTTTAAATGAATCAATGTTAAAAAGATTATAGAATATCATGCGATGTTAATATCCCTGCAGCAGGTCACGCTGCTGGCCGACAGGACTATACTTGCCTTGCTCTTCTTCCTGCACTTCAAAGGCTGCAGAAGAACGAAGTTATGATGTTTAACAATTATTCATGCTTGAGCAACGGCAAGCAAGTATGTAATATAAACCAATGAAATTGTAAGACTTCCTCCTTCCATCCGGCGCTCTTCCTACTGGTAAAATCAGTCCACACAGGCACAAAGCCTTGTCTGCTCTTTCTTTCATTATGTTGTTTTGCTAACCAACATGTTACGTTTTCTGCTTTTTGCAAGTTTTTGTCCATGGAGGCACCCTCACTGGAAAAGACCTACACCTGGGGTAAGAGGCTCCCATATTTTTGTGTGGCTACAGGGTGGGTTAGACCTGGGTATGCTAACATCCGTCCAAGGAGAGATACCACGTACCCAAGCCGAACCAGAAAGAGGACCAAGATGAGGACCTGGTACATGCCGTACCGGGATCGGGAGCTGGTACACACCATACCAGGAATGGTCCCTTCGTTTCAGTTTACCCAATAACATAAACTGAAAGGGGAAAAACTCCAAATTAACCTTTTTGTAGGACTATCACCCAATGTTCTTGACTTCATTTTATTCTTGAATCAATAGTTAATTGTCTAAGTTTTGAAAAGGAATATCAAATCAGTAGAGTTCACTGTGCAAAAAAATTGTTTTCCTGCAAAAACAGATTACAAGTCATGCAGTAGCAGGATTTTCATTTTTGAACTGATCATCAGACATTTCGTGATCCTTTGCTAGTTGCATTAGGTCTATGACTGTTTTGCCATCAAAATAAGCGCCAATGAGACTATTTGCTAATATAGCTTTAGAAAAAAGAACAAATCTTCCGATGCTAATAAGAAATTGTTGTGAAATAAGAAAATGTCATCTGTTACCCTCGTGTAAAAAGCATCTGCTTCCAACAAGAACATCTTATTAGTGGTAGGATATCTGTCCCCAGAAAGAATATTTAAGCTATGTCATTGCATTTGTTGTTTGATTTACTGAACCATAAAAATCAGATAGTTGAAGATTGCCAGATACTGTGCATGCAATTTGAAAATCATTACCCGTATAATAGAAGGTAATTATAAATACTACATCCCAAGTAAATTTTTCATGTAATTAATTATAGCAGGTTGTAGTGGAGTGGCATGTAAGTAATAAGTATAAGATGTGAGAAGTAAAATTTTAACCATGCACAATAATACCTCAGCTAGATAAAGAAGTTTACTAAATAGAGCCTGTACAGCAACCTTCCGCTGTATCCCTCTCTCAGTAAAACCTTCTGTATCCATCACAATAGGGCCTGCAAAATAGAAAATAATAGTGTTATCGCACATATAATTTGGGTAGAAAATTGCAAGAGTTGAGAAAATATCCTGCCAGCAAAGATATCCAGATCTACATAAATAATCTTTAAATAACTCCCTTGCCACACATAAAGTGTGCACGTACTCAATTTCTACCCACATACATGGTTTGCTTACGAATTTCTTGCCATGAATAGCAAATATTATGTATATATTGTCTTTTGGAACATTCTCAATAAAACTGAACCTTAATGCATAAACCAATGACCAAAACAATGGAGATTAAACATAATATTCAATTTTCATTGGATAACCATCTAGTGTGAAATAGCATGCCAATTATTCAGTACAATCACAATAAAAATAATGGTTATTGATGACTCTGTATCTTATCTGAATCTAGCGGGCTTGGACTAAGCATGCCCTAAGGAGAATCAAGGTTAGATGAAAGTGAAGCTAGTAGCAACCTTTTTGTGTGGAAGGTGTGTATTTCCACTAATCTCACAACGCACAACACAACCAGACAACCAACTGCATGAATTGGATTTTACTAATCCAAAGTATATGATATAATGATATAGACAATACAAACACCATAACCTAAGGGATCTCTAGGTGCTGGGGACTTACTATGTAACCTTTAAAATTATAAATCACTTTCTCTGTACCTGCATACAACACATGGTGGATACGACAAATACAAGAATGTAGATGTATTTGTCCTTAATATATAGCTCATGATGAAAGAGAGCAGAACATTCTCCTAGTTGACATGTTAAAATATAGAGCATTATTTAGAATGTAATGTGGTTTATGTAGTTGTTATTCAGTTGGTAACTGTTCAACCAACCTGTCACCACCTCTTCCTATATAATAAACACTGTCACACTTGTTTGAGTGTGCATTCAGCTTTCTCTGTATTCTTTCTTCTCTTTGCATATGCTAACATTGGTGTCAGAGCAGTCGGTTCACAGTTCGAGGAAGCCTTTTCAAGAGGCACAAACTGGAAATTCGAGGAAGCCCTAACAGGGCACGAATTGGAGGGAGGTTAGTGCATTTGAGGGAGAGAAAACTGATCTTCCGGTTGCTGCTTCGACTGCAAAATACTTTTCATTTGCAGTCACGATTTTTATTCCTGTTCGCTGTTGTTGTTTTTCCTGTTCGCTGAACATTGCTCAAGTCGCGAATACAGTCGTTTATCAGAACCATAGTCGCTCATGGGTTGTTCCGTCAACAGAGTAAAGAGCCTTTCGAGGTCGTGAGGGCAGAATAGGAAGACAATCCTCCATTCGTGCAGCAGAAGACAGTCAGACCTCCATTCGTGAGGATAAATAGGAGGGCAAACAGGGCAGACATCCATTCACGGCAGGACAGCAGCAAATTCAGTTGCCAAAAGAAATCCGAGGGCAGTTCGTCGCTTTTGTTGAACCATTTGAGGCTGTTTTTGGAGAACAAATACAGTTGCAAGAACCAGAAGAATACCAGTCGTGGGCAATTCGAAGGCAAAGTACGTGGGCAGGAGAAAGAAATGCGTTTCACAAAAGGCTGGAGAAGGAAAAACGTTAGTTGAATATTCTCGAAGGGTTCAAGGGCATTATATTTTTCAGCAACAAAGGTATTCATACTATTTGCTGGAGTAATTAATTTCATACTATTTGTTGGAATAAGTAATATATTATTGGTGTGGGCAACATATTATTTTATTATTTCCATTACATTGGAATAATAAAATGGCAAATATTTCACACTTGACTTTGTCAGAAACACAAAAATGAACGGGCACTAATTTCAGTGTATGGAGCCATAAGATTTTAAGTTTAACGCTTGCAGAATTTCATGATTGTGATAAAATAATCGCGGGTACTGAAGGTTGACCAACGACAAACTTTGCGGATTATGACAAAAGTCATAAGGAAGCTTTATTGCTTCTCAAGTTGTCGGTGTCAGATGATATGATACCGGAAGTGCTGAATGCTACTGTGGCTAGCACGTTGTGGGCCAATCTAAGGGATAAATATCAGACGTCAACAGAGAGTCGGGTTTTATACTTGAAGAATATGCTCTTTTCCGTAAAGTTACAAGAAGGTGGATCGCTGTCTGAGCACCTACTTCGGATGAAAGACCTCTAAGACCAGTTATCTTCCATCAACAAAAAGGTGGATGACGATGGTATGGTAGCTCTAGTTTTGAACAACTTACCTTCTTCATATGAGTCATTTGTGGATCCACTCCATTTAATGGCTGAAAGTCAAACTCTCATGTTTGACAAGGTGAGTTCCTACTTGTTACAAAAGGAGCGGAGACAAATTCACGCAAAATCTAATCGTGACCAATCAGAGAGTGCTTTTGTCACTCAGTCAAAAGGAAAGTGGAGACGTCATTCTAGTGAGTCATCCACTCGGTATCAGGTCACATGCTATTACTGTCACAAGGTTGGGCACCTTAAGAAGGATTGTTGGAAGCGGAAGTATGATCTTTCGCAACAAAACAAAAAGCTATGTGATGAGGCACATGTGGCTGCAGTTGGAGAAGAACGGGATTCAAATGACAGGCATGCTCTTTATTGTCTTACGACATCATGCTTGCATGACAGTGGTACTAGTTGTTGGATCATTGACTATGGTGCGTCCGCGCACTTTTCATGTCACAGGGACTAGTATGTTTCAGTTGCTACAAATATCTGTTTTGAATTAGTAGTACTAGATGATGGAGAATCACTTGTAGTAGACGGGATAGGAGATATATGCATTGTATTGAATAATGCTCATAAATTGTTGGTACGAAATGTTAGGTATGTACCTTCTTTACAAAAGAATCTTCTATCTATTCGTTAATTAACTAAAAAATCCCAATATTTATGTGGATTTCTATGGGAAGAAGTGTGTTGTTTCTGATATGAAACAGAGACGGATGATTGCCCTTGGTATTGGGCAAGGTGGTCAGTGTCAACTTGTTGATCCTATTACGATCAACATGAATGCACGTGTGGAGGACAACTCCACCATACGGGATGTGCACGAGGTTGCAGTGCCTTGGGAGGAAGCCATTCCTCACAGATCTATTGACTTGGATATAGTCAACCTACGTGCACTTATTATGGAGGGAGTATCCACTATACCAGATGAATGGGAGGCAAACATGCCTTGGGAGGATGGATTTCCTCACTCTAAATAACAATATGTTGTGGATGGAGACTCCACTATTCCAGATGCACTGACGGTGCATGGTGAGATAGCATACCAAGCCACTCACTCAGAGGTACTTGCTCAAAGGACAGTAGAGCATGAACAATTTGCTCGTGTTGTGAAAGATCTTTCCCAACAGAGGTGGATAAATGAGCAAATAAATGAGACAGAGGAGTTGGTTCTCACTCCTACTGCTGAGACGGAGATGGTTATTTCTCCTACTATTGTGGAGTTGGTTCTAACTCCTACTGCACAAATGGTCAGATTTCTCTTCTTAAAAAAGTTGGATGAGCACTACATGGTGTTGCAAGGACATGATCGAGGTGACTTCGATTGCAAGATAACTGGGTCTCTGTACAAACTCCAACAGGCTCCATAAGCCTGGAACAGATTTTTCAATCCACCTCTCCGAGGTTCTCATTCCAGCACTCTGGAGATGGGGCTGACACTATTAGCCATTGATGATTCATCAATGGTCAATGAATCACGTAACAAAGAATCAGTGGACCACTTGCCATATCTTTTGTTCACACGCCCAGATTTTTGTTTTGCAGTTCTTCTCCATTCGACAACCACAACACAATCATGGACTGCTGATTTTGAAGTACAACCTATGGCATAGTATGTAGATCTAATGACTAAACATATGGGTTTTAGGACATTTGTAAAATTTTGGGACAAACTTGGTCTTGTTTCCAGTTTAGGCATTAAGAGAGGGTGTTAAACTATAGAGCATTATATAGCATGTAATGCAGTTATGTAGTTGTTATTCAGTTGGTAACTGTTCAACCAACCTGTAACTGCCTCTTCCTATATAATATAAATAAACGCTGTCACACTTGTTTGAGTGTGCATTCAGCCTTCTCTGTATTATTTCTTCTCTTTGCATATGCTAACATGACAGACTCAGAAAATAAGATAAAAAATCCCTATGAATGGGCCCTCAGACAAAAACTTAGCAGCGGGACAAAGGTTTCAAGAGACAAGGAATATCCAGACCTAGAACCTGACACCAAGCCCCATAGATCTGCATGGAAGTAAAGAAACACAAACTGAATGATTTTGAACACAAACAAGACAGAAATATCTTCACAAGCCTAACTTACAAAGAAAACAGAAATCAAGCTGGGACAATTTTGTAGCAAACCTAGTTGGGTGTCACTGCCTGCGCATCACACCCAAGCTTGGAAGATATTGGCAGCGACAGCTCCATTCCCCACTTGATCCTTTTTCCTTCTCCTTTTGATCCTTTCCTTTCTCCATTTGATCCTTCCCCTTCTCCCTTCATATGATACTCTGTGCCAAAATTGCTTTTAAAATATTACTTTTCCTGTGATTCAGGAAGTGCAGGGATCATTTTGTCCATTATAGATGTTTCATCAAGCTTTGAGCTCAAGATCCAAGCATTTCAACAGTTTGTCTCCTTGTCTCAGGCCATCCACAACGCTTCTCTGGATCTACCTCTGTTATTGAGCACTTGGGCATCTTTAAAGTCGGGCAGGGTTTTTTTTTCCTGATTTCTTAAAAATTTTAGAGACCAGAAAACCCATATGATTTCCTAAATATGCATGCCACCATCCCATCTATTAGGGCTCCCCCTTTTTGGCTTCCCAGACGGTGGACACCAAGTATGGGGTCATGATCACTGGCCCAAAGGAATGGAAGTCATGATATCTGCAGTTGATAAAGCCCTGTTTTCTGACGCTGATGCTGATGCTGATGCTGCCAATAAGAATTCGATGGTCTCTTGGCTGGAGATCTCACCTTTATCACACAAAAGCACCTTTCAGGTGTCAATAAAAGATGTTCAAAAATTTAAAAGCTGCAAGGACTCAAGGTCGCTCAAAGCAAGAGCAAAAAGGCTCGACATTACAGTCACGGTGGCAGCAAAAAGTGGCCCATCAAAAAAATGCCGTATATCTGTCAGTTGCCCATTAAGCATAAAGATAACCCTAGTCATCCACTCCTACATAAACCATGACTTGAGGAAGTTAAGGGAAATTTCACCTAGGGCCGCAAATGGATTCAACGGATGGATGACAGAGCTTCCCGTTAGTGTGCCTCTTTGTGCTCTAAATCACAAGAATAGTGGCACGAGTTTTCATTTCATACATGATTATTGCTTTCTGACATGCCATAGAACTATTTCTACCACAAACCAAAAAACTATACTGCAACAGTCATTTTTGCAATTAAACATTAGAAAGCTTGAGAAATTCCAATATGCCTGGATAAGAGCTTGCTGCACCTGTGGCGCTCCCTGTCCTTCACTGTTGATGAGATTCTCCAGCTACTCTGACTTAGCTGTGGTGTTCTCCATATTCACAGTAAAGGAGAATGATCTTGCTTCAAAATAGGAATCTTGGGGTTCTTCAAAGGAAGGAAAGATGCATGAACTTCACTTTCAATTTTACTGCATTGCGATGGTAACTTCGACTGAGGTTCCTGTGATTTAATGAGGGAAAGACCATGTGTCACTGCAACAAAAAGATTGTTGATCCACTAGAACATAAGAAAAAATTGATGGAGAAAAGGTTTGGTGGCTCTTTGTTATGCCATGTTTTTTAACTAAGTCACAAAGTTCGACTTCATGATTATGTTCAACAAGGATAAAGTTCGGTTCAAGTTTGTCAAGGGATAAAGTTCAAGGAAAAAATATCTTTTAAGTATTTTTTTCTATCATTTTTTTTTTTTGACAAAAATGCATAAATATGTCAATGGGGCAGAGTGGAGAGAATTTTTTGTCCGCTACTTTCAGTCATTATATGCTAAGTCACAAGGTTCAAGTTCGAGTTCGAGTTCGACGAGGATAAAATTCAGTTTAAGTTCGTCCGATGGATAAAGTTCGAATAATAGAAAAATAGAAAAATATATAAAATTAAAATAAGAAGACAAAAAAAAATTAATTTTAAATATTACAAATAAAAAACATCAAAATTTATACTTAATATAGCAATACTTTATAATAAATACATTAAAAACATTAATAAACTTAACATAGAAAAGATTAAATAAAAATATTATAAAACAAATGAAATGAATAGAAAATGTAATATAAAATTAAAAATAAAAAAAAAATTAAATGAACAAAATTATTAACCTACCTTTTTAAATGTAATAAAAGAAAAAAATAACAAATACCTTTAAAAACTAAGCTAAAGAATTAAATGTATAGATAACATTAAAATAAAATAAAAACGCATAATGGAAAAAAGTCGTGGTCACGATAATCGAGGGCTTCTTCTAGCAAGTCCTGGTCACGATCCTCAGCAACTCAGCCACCCTCTTGGTACTCTACTCGTGGGTTTGGGATTGACAGCTAGTCAAGACTGTGACGTTTTTTTAATTTTTTCCCTGATAACTCTCCTCACGGGTTTATTGAACCTGGTAACTATCCGGACGCAAAAGCCTCACACAGAACGCAAAACCTCCACAAATCTCCTCGCTGTTTTCCTGTGATTCAGATCATCATTTTCCTGCACGATTTTCAAGAAGAACTAGACACGAATTTCAACGAATATTTGTTCTCTGGCAAAAGTTCGGCAAATTTCGAACTTGAAGCAAAACATTTGCCGAACCTTGTGACAAAGGTTATATGTATATATACCCACATTTGCAAAATAATGCAAAATTGTGTCAAAATCTTCCCAAGCAAAAATAATGGATAACATTCAAGTTCACATTCGACGAGAGTAAGGTCCAGCAAAATTCAAAAATTTTAAGTAAAATTCAGAGAACCTCGTGACATTGTTTTTTAATCAGGGTTCTATCCCAAAACTCAAATAAGCACTGATCAACTCATCAATGAATAAGTAAAGCATAGCATGTACTATGCACGCTGAAAAAGGCAGCAATGATTAAAAGATATCTTAGAGCTTTTACTATAAAGGAAATTTTCTATACCAACTTTTTTGATAGACTATAACCATTTCATTTAAGGACTGAGCCGAATTAATTTAAATTGTTCACCAACCAGTCCTTGAACAAAATGAGCTGGCAAATGAGCTCAATGCCAATTAGTTTGAGCCTCATTACATTCATCGCCCAGTTTGTGTACTCCTTTGACATTGTTGACTGGACTGTCCAAAGAAAACCTAGTCTTGGACAGATCGATGTCTTGTCAGTATCTAAATGTTAAAAAGCATAAAACATCCCCTTCCGCTGAAGATATAATCGGCCTCCTCCATTTCTGTGAAATATTCCGGGCCAATTTTTTTTGTTTTTCTTTTTAAAACAAATTACAACATTACAATCAAAGTACCCGTTAAGGTTAGAAGGTAAACCAAAACGTACGAAAGCAACTCTAACCAAGAATGGCGCCGATGATGGCGAGCATATGGTCAGAGGATCTTCTACGCTAGATGCTGAATGGGAACTCAACGTCAAGTATGTGCTACCCAATCCAGTATGGAGTGAGGGGCGACCATCTGACGGAGTGTTACAGAATACTAATCTTCTACCTAAATGTTGAATGGGAACTCAATGCCAAGTATGTGCTACCCAATCCAGTATGGAGTGAGGGGCGACCATATGACGGAGTGTTACAGAAAACTACTTGAAAAGAAATGCGGAAAGCTGGAAATACTCAACACCCAGAATGTGCTTGCTAACCCAGAATGGGATAGTAGCTACCATAGGGCGGAGGTCAAATTAAAACAATATCAACTGCTGAAAGTAAGAAGGGCATTACAGTATGATAAGCAAGAATCTAAGTTGCTGCCAGTTCTACTGCCAGCTTACAATATAAATGGTGAGATCTTGCTAACAATACGAATCAGATTAAGATGCAGTTTTCTCCGAGCTGTTATGACAGTTCTGTATTTTTTCATATAACCAGCAGCACACAGATTTCTGGAATAGCTCAGAATATAACCAGCAGCACACAGATTTCCGGAATAGCTCAGAAATTCCGTAAAACTTATTCAAATAACCTGATACTGATTACAAAGCACTATTAGCAAGAGGGCGCTCAGACTAACCCCCAAAAACAGACTCAAAATGCAGGCTATATTAAATGCACGAATTTCAAGACACCATGAATGGTACGGCCCAGCACAGGGGCGATTTAGCTTTTAAAAATCAGATTGTCTTCCAAAAATTCTACAGCCTTGCATACATGGGCGCCTAGCCAAGAAGGAAGGAAAGAAACAATACCCACCATGAATTTTTTTGTCTTTTTGGATTTATGAATAAAACATCGAATCTGCTGAAGCAAAAGTGCAGAACCCAGAAAACTCTAATATGTAAAATCTGAACCTAATTAGACAAATGCAGATTACACAGCACTAACTCCACTGAACTCACAATCTAGAGTAAAATCACCACTAGTTGTTGTCTTACAAACAAGAAGCGATGCCCGAGCTAGGAGGCCTTCATTCCTCGAAGCAAACCCAGAGCCAAACCGGCAGCATAACAATATTGCAGTCCCAAAAGATGATGAATGATGCTCATAGTCTTCCTTTTATAACTTCCTGTTGACTTCACCAAACCCTAAAAAACACTTCAACATCCAAACCCTAATCCTTTCTCCAAGATGGCGCCCTTTTCCTTTCAAGCTTAATATTGATATTTTAATTAAATTCAATACCTTGATAAATGCGCCCACCTTAAGCTTGCTTTGACTTTGGAAATTAATAAAATAATCTTAATAAAGGCGCCTCCCTCAAGAAACACACTTTTCAAAACAACTTAAAGTCAATAGACTAGGCCAAGGGGTCAACGTTCGAATATAATATTAAAACGTGACCTTTAATTAAATATATCAACTTAACCCTTCAATCATGCTCTAAAGCCAATAATGACCAGTCAACAGACCAACTGAAGTAGGAAGTCAACCAAGTTGAACCCAACTGGAAACTGCCAAAAATAGAATTTACTAAAAATAGTAAATTCCAAAAAATACTCAGAATGCCGAAATGAACATACCACTGCGAAGCTTTCGGAAAACCCAGAAAGAATCCGCCTTTGAATCCACCAACTCCGAGCAAAGACATCCTCAAAAATAGGAAACCCTAATTTACCTTCCGACTAGCCTTCGGGTTTCTAGAAAAAGGCCAACGGTCACTGGAAAGATCAGGTCTGAGAAGGGGACATTAAATTCTGTTTCTCGGCAGTGGGCATTTAGCTTTAGTTTCTCTATTTCCTGTCCCTGTGATGATAATCAAAAATGCCTACAGCAAAAATAATAGGGATTCTTGAATGCATTCCAACCCAAGGTTTTTGGATATATGTTATTAAATTCAAACTTGCACACCCACGAAAAAATCTAATGCAACAAGCCCCGACCTCACATGGTGAGTTATGATAGTATGAGGAATATAGCCATTAGCTCCCCTTCTTCTTGTCTGCTTGGGCATGGCTTTTGCAGGGATCCTGGTTTTCCCGCTACTTAAGCAAGGAGCATTGGCCATTCTGGGAGGATATGGGAGCGGATGTAGATGATCCCTTTAGAGGTCTTGGCATAGCATGGGATACTCGTAAAATTTCAGGAACACTTCTGGCCAAAAGTAAAAACAGAACTGGAAGCGCTGTGAAATCAGAAGACTTGGAGATTCAATATTCTCCAAGGCTATCAATGTTTACGGTCCCCACTACATTGGGCTCAGGAAAAGAACATGGATAGGAATAAAAATCTTCTTCGACTCCCCTCTACTGCAGCAATCAAGGCTCCTGATTGGTAGAGACTTCAACTCAATACTGTCAGGCAATGAGAAAAGCCGGTGACAGCAGAACATAACATCACAAAAGGATTTCTCAGGCGTCATCTCTCAAGTTCCGCTAATAGATGTGCCCCAAAAAGGTCTCCTCTCGAGGTTGAATCAAAGGTCAAAGTTTTGTAACACCGCAGGAAGCCCCATGACTAGTGGAATCACGAAGTCTAAAGGTATTCGGATCTGATCGCTATCCGGTGAGTATGGAGATCACCCCTGGCTCTACTCCACCTCACTGCCCCTTAAAATTTGAGATTATGTGTTTACAAGATAAATCCCTCCCAGAAAATGTCAAAAAATAGTGGAAGGAGTACCTAAAATATCGATGGCACTAAATCCTTCATGTCCAAATTAAAGTAATTGGAAAATCTGTCTAAGTGATCAGCTGCTTCAAAAATATATTCAATCAGAAACAAAACTGGAAGAAGACTAGCAAATGTAAGCAGAGAGATTCAAATGAGCAACTGCGCGGACGATCTCCTCAATGAAGAAAAAAACCTATTGCTCGAGCTGGATGCAATCTACATTAAGAAAGAAATTTTCTGGAAACAAAAATATAGGGAATCTTGGCTGAAAGATGGAGATTATCTTCCACAGATCAACAATTGGCAGGTGTCAATTGAATTGCATTAGCTAGATCCGAAATCAATTTAATCGACCATCAGCTCTCCAGAAGAAATCCGTCAGGAAGCAGCAATCTTTTTTCAGCAGCTCCTACTGGTCAGTCACCTCCAGTTAATCCAGAACTCGGGGAGCTGATTTCAGCCATCCAAACGCTAATTACTCAAACAAAATACAGCACTCCTTGCTCCATTAACAAATGAGGAATTAAAAGCAATTGCATCCAAAATGAAAGGTGAAAAGGCACCTGGTCCTGATGGCCATCCAACTATCTTTTACCAGCAATTCTTGGATCCAATCAGCAGCGAGGTAACAGTGGTGGCATATGAAATTCAGCAATCAAAAAAAATATTAAAAGAGTTGAACTGCACTTTCATCACCCCGATACCAAAAACCACAAGCTTCTACTTCTTTGCTGGTTTCTGCCCTACCTCTCTATGCAATACAATATAGAAAATTATTGGGAAAGCTATAGCAACCAGAACCCGGAAATTTATTCCTTCTCGAATCTCTCTTGAACAAGTAGGCTTTGTAAGAGAGAGGCAGAATCTAGAAGGTGGAATCACTGCACATGAAGCAATTCTCTCCCTCCATCTCAAAAGAGAAAGGAATGATAGTAAAACTTGATATCAAAAAAACCCTTTGATCATGTAAATTCGACTTTTCTACTAGAATTCCTTAGAAAGCTAGGAATCTCAGAGGATTGGTGCCTTCTAATTTACTACGAAAGCCGCAGAAAGCTTACTCAAGTCGTGAAAGCTTGTCTATAGCCACACAACACTAAGGAACGCCACGCAAGCTCGTCCGATGCCACAGAATCCTACAGAAGCCACAAAGTATTGTGGAAGCCACACAACACTTGCGCAGACCGCCGAAGAATATTTGAAGTGGTCAATGTTGTCCTGAACCGCAAACATCATTGTCATGCCCTTAGACACCCGCAAAAGCCAACAAAGAGCAAATGGTTGGATCTGCACACCTGAAGCACCTATTAACATCACTATAGTTGTGAGCATGCATACATGGACCTTGATCCATCTTACACGGCCAGGGACCATCTGGTTAAACCCGGTCGGATGAAGGGGGACATTTTGAGCAGATCAACAGTCGATCATGGACACTTGAGAGAATACTCTTTAGGGAATCTTTACCCACCTTTAGCATCTTTATCCCCTGCCTTTGCACGTGTGAGTTCTATTTATAGAGGGCATTGTGTCCTTTGTAAGGCATCTTTTATCCTTAAAGGATCGTCGATCTTGATTTGGGAGCTTGAATTGCATTTTCGGGCTAATCTTGATCTTAGGCATCCTTGTAATTGTGAGCAAATGTCTATTTTTGTAGAGCTTAGCAGTCTACAAGCTTAGGTTAGGTCTAGGTTGCGGAATTCTTAATAGAATCCTTGCAGGGTCTCATAGAAGATTGTCATTCTAGTGTAAGTGCATTGTGCCAGAATTTGCAATTCTTTCCTTACATAATAGAAAGCTTGTTTGTTTTCTGATTAGTTGTGCCTGAGATCTTGCTTGTTTGTGGCATCTACTCTGACAAGGGATGCATGGTGGAAGGCATCCCTTCATTAGGAGCCCTGCCCACAACCACATCAGTTTGGTATCAAAACCAAGATTTCTTGAGTCTTATTGAGGTTAGTATAGGATTTGTGAGTCCTATTGTAGACATTGGTGTGATTATCAATCAGGAATCTATAAAAGACCTTAGAATTCGTTGCTTTCCATACTAGGGATGTGGGCAGAAGGTGGTTGTGAACATCTCCAACATTGTGTTGCTGGGTAGAGGGTGTGAGGTCGTAAAATCTTGTTGTGAGAAGATTGTGAGGAAAAGATGGCACAAAGAGTGAATAGAGCACCAAGACTAGCTGACTTGTCTGATTTGATAAGGCGGATGCAAGCCCGTTAGAGGCTATGGAGACCGTGCAACATAGAGGCATTGCCGTGGAAGCGAACGAGAGAGATGATGACCGGGAAGTTAAATCCATGGAACAAGAAGCTGAGGCAGAGCCCATCAATGCTCAAGAGGGCCAATTTTTGCGAGCATTCACAAGGATTGGGAGCAAACCGTTAATACATGTTCCATGTTATTCAGGGAACTTGGATCCATAGGATTTGATAGAGTGGATCGCGGACATTGAAAAGTACTTTGAGTACGAAGGTGTAGAAGACAATAAGAAGGTTAGATTTGTGAGTACCAAATTGAAGGGACATGCATCCTTGTGGTGGGATCATGTGTAGAATGAGAGAGTTCGAAGACGTGAAGATAAGAAGAAATGGGATCGAATGGTAACCAAGTTGAAGGCCAAATTTATGGCCATCGATTACTAGTCTCATCTATTCAACAAGTTATAGAACTTCCATTGGAAAGAACTGAGTATCAAGAAGTACACAAAGGAGTTTTATAGGCTCAACATCCAAGTTAGTCGTGTGGAGGAGGACGTCGAACAAATCGCAAGGTATGTCAATGGACTGCACATTTCTATTCAAGATGAGCTCAATATGATAAGACTGAGGACAATGGAAGAAGTATATCAATTTGTGTTAAAGGCCGAGGAAAAGTTGTCCCACAAATAACAGAGCACCTCGCAAGGAAAGGGAAAATTCCCACACAAAGGTGGAAGTTCGTAAGATAATGTGCAAAACAGCAGGAAAGAAGGCAAAGCAAGCACCTTGCATGAGCAGAGACATGCGCGGAGAGGTGGTTGAAGACCTACATCCAAAGAAAGAGGCCACAGACGAGGCAGAGGATTCAATGGAGCCCATTTCCATTGTGGAGAGACTAGACAGCACACATTTGAGTGACCACAAGTTGCACATAGCAATGACAATCAGATGAATGATGCTAGAAATCATGTTGTGCAGCATGTGGACGCAGAGAGCCATGCGTCAATGAGTAGCACAAAAGAACCTAAGAGAGGTGAAGTGCTCATGATGAAGTGCATGTTGTTAAAACCCATGAAAGAAGATGTACCCGTGCAAAGGAAGAATCTATTCAGGACCATTTGCAAGTCTGGAGGTAAGTGTTGTAAAGTCATTGTGGATAGTGATAGCACTAATAATCTCCTTTTCGAGGAAATGGTGAAGAAATTTGGTCTGAAAAGGATTATGCACCTAAACTCATATGAGGTGTCATGGTTGTTGAAGGGACATTAGTTTCTTGTGAACAAGCAATGCAGAGTGTGCATCAAGATTGGTGCATATGAAGATGAAGTCTTTGTGCAACATAATGCCTATGGACATCTGCCATGTGTTATTGGGGAGACTTTGGCAATATGAAAAGAAATTGGTTCAAGATGGTTGTGCAAACACTTATACATTGGTGAAAGACGGATGGAGATACACTCTGAAACCGCTAAAGAATTCAAGTGTAAAGGTAGAGAGGAACCCACAAGTTATGATGGTTTCAAGGAAAGAGTTCTTGAACAGTGCGATGAGGGATGCAATGAGATTTGCATTCACTCTGAGGCCCATACAGAAAACAAGGGAGTGAACAGCCCTACCAATAGAGGAGATCCCACAGAGAGTGTAATATATGATTGGTGAGTATGCAAATATGTAATGTCCTCAAAAGGACACTTTTCAACTCCAAACAGATTTGAGACACTCTCAATCACCAAATGCAGATTTATAAAAGATAACTAAAAATTATAACTGCAGATTTGAATTATATGCTGAAAAATACGACTAGGGTAGGAAAGAAAACCCTTAAAAATCAGCCATTAAATTATGATATTTCTACTCCAATCTAATCTACTAAATTTATGAAGCCAATATATGAAGAAAATCCAGATTTTTAAGACACAATAGAGGCTGAAATAATTCTATAAATATGCAACACTTTTTATCATCTAAAAATTCTAAAATTAAGCTGAAATGATTCATAAAGATCTGATTAATTAGCAGCAACCCGGATCAGATTAGAAACACTTTCAAATACCTCAGATTTTCCCTAGAAGTGGGTCGCTCAACATGATAAAAGGCTGAAAATTGAAGGAAAACACAGCTGCAATCTTTCACTTCAAACCCTTGACCCAAAATTCTGCAAATCTTCTCCTTCAACTGCTGGAAACACACTGAAATTTATTGCAACTTCAATGATGCACAATGGAAACCCCAAGGTGGAGAATCCTCACAACTAGAGGAAGGGTTTTTGTCCTTCTCTAGAGCTCTTGGAGGGATTTCGTCCTCAAGAGAATATTGTCAAGCTATAAGCTCCAGACAAAAATCAGATTTATGAGAAAAAAGATAAGCATGCTCTCCTTAAGCAAGTCGACTTGCTTTTATACTTGGGGCCCAAATAGCCACCCAAGATGCCCAATCAGATTTTTCCTTATTAAATATTTTTTTCCCACTTACTTTTCCTCCCTAGGCAAGTCGCATTTTCCCTTCGATATTTTATTTTTGTTAAATGACTTTTGCCTTTTGTTTTCCTTTTTCTATTTTTAAGTTTATAATATTTTATTATAAGTGCTTATAATATTTTCTTTTAATTTTTGCACTTCATAACAAGGTATCATAATTTAAATCTCCCCTTTAGCTATTTCCTTAGCCGTTAGGAAGACAAAATGGGTTAAGGATCTTCGTCACGATTACCTTAGGAAGTGGGACATTTCAGTCCTCCCTTCCCAAGATTGCTTGCCCTCAAGCAATTCCAAACTCTTTTGTCTAAGTGTCATGCGCAATAGACAAAACATACTGAAATGATTCAAGATCCTGGCATCTCTACTTGTTAAATGAGCTAAAGTTTGCCACCATTTATCACTCACAAGATGCGCATATACACATAGTTGCATCCAAGGTATTACATAATGCAGATTGCAAATTTTAACTTCTAGTTCATCATTGTTCTCAAAACAAATCTGAATATGCAACATATATGACATTATTTTACTCGTCCCATACCTTCTGAAGTCACCATGATCCACACAAAGCTGAATTTCTTCACAAATCAGTTGCTGCAATGTTATGCTTCTTTCTTTACCACTCACATCCTGTGCAATCTGCCCTTCTTGGCTTATTACTACAATGCTCTTGGCTGCCATTCTTTGAGGAACTCCCTTCCTCCTATCTTGCAAAACAATTTCCTTGTCTTGCACTTTGAATTTCAACTCCATGGGGTGATTGTTTTGGATGAACTCACCCAATGATTGAAGCCATTGTACACCAAGTACTGAATCCAAACCATCAATACCAACAACATAAAACTCATCACTTACCTCATGACCTCCCATAGTGAATTGGAGTTGAGGAATCTTCTTGGTGCATGTGATTGAATGTCCATCCGCCACAATCACATTGAATCCTTGGAAGTCTTCTTATTGCAATCCCAATTTGGCAACCAAATCTTCATCGATGAAGTTATGTGTTTCTCCACTATCAATCAATATGGTGATCTTTTTCCCATGAAAATCACCTCTCACATGGAATGCAAAGAAACTAGGCAACATTATCAATGTAGCTAATGTAGCACCTGTGACAACCACCTCATCTTTCTTTGCTTGGTCTTTTGGATCAGCATTATCTTCATCCTCCTCATCATCTAAAACAACTTCAATGTAATGGATAGATCCCTTACCTTTGCAACGATGGTTGGGTGTCCATGGGTTCTTACAATCAAAGCATAATTTCCTCCTTAACTCATTCTTTGCTTCAATTTCAGACTTGTTTCTTTCCCATTCTCGTGCTCTACCTTGTTGTCCACTAACTGTTGCTCCTTGCTTGTCATTTGGGGTTGTTCTTGGTGGTTCACATGAGCTTGTTTGCTGCCCCAAAGGTGATGTTCTCTGCTGCCCAATCCGCAGATTTTTATTCTTTCTCGCTATAAATTTCAGATTTAATGACCTTTTGATAGCATCCTGAAGAGACGGAGGCTCAAAAGCCTTTACCAAACCTCTATGGGGTTCATTCAAGCCCTCCATGAACAAAACAATTAATCTTCAATCACTAATATCTGAAACCATGACTGCTAATTTCTGAAAATCAGCAACATACCTTTCCATGGATGCCTCTTGTTTGAATTGTGCCAACTCCCTGAAATGTACCTCTGGATCTTTCCTATCAAACCTTTATGTGAGTCTTTTGCCAAATTCTTCAAGAGTGGTAATGGAACCATGCCCTTGTGTTACTAGACCATGATACCACCATTCATGAGCCACACCTTCTAAATGCAAGGTGACAAATTTAAGAACCTCTTCCTCGTACATAGGATTTAGTGACAAGTATCTAACTTTTGCAACCAAGCTCTAGCAAAACATTTATCCGTACCATCAAATGTACAAAGAGTGATCTTACAAGCATTGCAATTAGAAATGGTCAAGGGAAGCTAAATTAAAGACACATGAAATGGGTTGACTTCCTGTAGACCTACTCATTTGTCCTGAAATATAGAAGTAGAAAATCAAACTATGTTGTAGATGTAATAAAAAATGTGTCTTGATGATTGAGCTGTAGGTGAATGTAATAGGTTTGAGGGGATGAAGGCACTCTACGTAGAGGATTAAAACTTTGTGGAAGCATGGTGACCAAGCACAGAACCCGTGAGCGTCGACCACATGCCTTGATTAGACTACTTCCTACAAGCAGGGTCACTATTCAAAGGCACACACTTGTGTGTACCACAAGGATCAATGAGAGAGAATTTGATCCAGGAGAAACGTTGCGGAGGAATGTTAGCGTTCTTTGGGGTAGATAAGACCTTGGCACAATTCGTTGAGAAATATTATTGGTCGGGAATGGCTACAGATGTGCACAAATTTGTACAAAGATGCAGAGTATGTCAATTGGCAAAGGGCAAGAGTCGAAACCTTGGTGCAATTGCAAATATAAACATCCATTGAATAGAATTAACATGTTCAATTTCAACTACAATATCTTAAGCAGTAATAAGCCACCACATGACACTTGTTAATGAGAAGTTATTTGTTGTTGTCTTTCTTGTCTATACATGTGTATGTTATATTATATGCAACTTTCTTACAAACATGGTTACTCGACAAATGTAACTCTCATCACCTAGGGTCTACTTACCCTAGAACTTCTCTACTATAGCTGAATGTACATTTCAAATCCCATTGACCTACTTTTGATCATTTTTGTACACTAACAAAAATTCTTTATTGCTTTCTTTCTCAATTACTCTCCGATTTAGCAA
The DNA here is from genome assembly GCA_019776745.2 of Taxus chinensis. Lineage (NCBI taxonomy): Eukaryota > Viridiplantae > Streptophyta > Pinopsida > Cupressales > Taxaceae > Taxus > Taxus chinensis. The sequence continues at coordinate 534,998,472 of CM034155.1, read as the reverse complement.
ATGGAAAAAAAAATGAATCTCCTTTCGTACCATAAATCTCTAGTCACCAAGAAACTCTAGTGTAGAGATGGGCTATATCCCCGTTCCCACACCCACACCTTCTGGGGACTATATTTATATATAATAAATCTGTACCTTTGTTCCTTCAATCACATACTCTGATTTGAATTGTGTCCCCCTCCACATACCAATACTCGTACCCCAAGTCTCTATGTGATGATAAAAACTAAAGAAGTAAACCTGATTTACAGAAATTCCCTAAACTTACAAAGGTAAATCCAAAACATACAGCATTATGTTTGGGTCTGATGAAGCCTTCTGTCTGCACCTCAGAAGATTGAAGAAATAGCTTTGCAATCTTCTCATACAAAAGTGAAATATATTTAGTAGAACCAGGTAGATGAGATTTCTGATATGAATTATGCACCACAGCATCCATCTCTGTGTAGTATACATATCTGTGACTTATTTAAGGTTTCCAATTATTTATTCCTTGTTCATAAATTCCTGTTATTCACTAGAAGTTTTCCTTTCTTATCTTGATTATCACATGAAATCATTATGACTAATGATTACATCTTCCTTTGGTATTATATTCTGGCATTTGCCACTTATTAATTACTCAGAAAAAACACAGAAAAGTCTGAAGATTTTATAGAGATCATAAAAAGAAAGAAAATAAAATCATTGACATTGAAAATTGGCATTTCCTGAATGTATCTAAGTAGAATAGAAAATAAGCATCAAACATTTGCCTGAATAATCTTAGTAAAGGTATGGATAGCCTCAAAATTTGGCACCAAAGTTCAAAGACGATATATTATAATTTAGAATTCAATAAAATAGCTGTTCAAGGAAACAAAAGAAAAAAATATGGCATGTACATGCCAAAACTTTAAATAAAACTTTTACAAGAAAGTAATAATAGAATCTCCAATCAACCAATGATATTGTTATAATTTTGGCATTCACTCGTCATAAAATGATTCATTGTTTAGCTTTAAACAATAAAAAAAATTGAAAGCGGCATTTGCTTGCTCTGTATAGATATGTAAAATATCTTAATGTGAATAGAGACGTCTAGCCAACCATACTATATGAAATGTAACACCTATCAAGAAAGAAAGAATGAACAGAGTAACCATAGAGTACGAGGGTTCACCATCATTTTCATTCTAAATATATACAGAGTTTACATGCATCGAGTATTTTGTCAAGGTATTATGTGACTGGGGTCCATACTGGTCTTGATAAATATAGTACAGAATTAAGCAACCAAGCATTTTAGCTATTTACAGAGCATGCTTAGCAGTGTTGCATGCCATGGCAAATTGCTTTAGTGTCCATCCATATATTTCTTTCATCAATATTTCTCTAAATAATGCATATCAAATGACCTCCAAAATATCAGACTATTGCTCTTTTGAATTGGTGATTCTCATTACCTCAAGCTGCTAAAGCTCAAAACAACCATCCATTAAATGGACTGGAGCTCTCTAATCTATCAAGCCACAAAATTTCCTCAGAAAAGAAACCAGAAAATGTTTTGGTTGCACCTGAGGAAAAAATACATCCAAACCACTCGAGATGAACAGCTAAGAATAGGGTTAAAAAGCAGTATTCTTACCTTTTTCTTTTACAATACGTCTTGAAACCTCATTTAAAACCTCTGCAACTTGACCATCTTCTAGTGTTGAGGATTTTCTGAGGTGAATAAGGTTTGCCACCAAATCAGGATTGAATGGCTTCTCATTCAACACGTAACGAATATATTTCCTTAAGATCTCTTCCATGTTAAAACCAGTCTGCATACAATTAGGGTAAACACATCAAAATATTTTCAAACCTAGGAAAGAAAGAAAATATATTAATGTTCAGAATGACAAAAGCAGGCCAATGGGACTTGAAAGCCCATTCAGTTATAGTAGAAAAATACTTGGGTAGACAGAACCCTATGCTCTGAAAAGAAACTAAACCCTGAAAAAATGCATTTAAACTTATTTTTCTAGCTGAATTAGTGAAAAACTGAAATTTGATCACATCAATGTGACTGAACTCCTATATTATGCAAATAAGTCCTAGGAGAGAGTTCTGTAAGTTGGAAACTTATGAATACCGAAGTATACCAAGCTCACATATTATAATTCTCAGCTTGAGTAGGATTGATGACGAGATAAGAGAGATTTTTGTAATGATGCCACCCATCTGGAGCCAAGGGGCATTCTGGTGACAAATTTCAATGTGTTATGAGAGGAAAAGATTAATGTTACTACGTGTGAATATTAATCGAAGTATCATGACAGAGATAAAAACACACACCTATAAAGGAAACTCCAAATCAAGTAAAAACCATAATGACAGATCACATCTTCATAAAGTGCAAGTTTTGTACGGAACCTGAAATGTCCAATGTATGACTCACCAAAATTGGAAGTTGGCCACAAAACTAGAGATCGAACCCCACTGAATAGTTGTATTACGTATTGAAACAAATGTGTGAGGAAGATGACACCATACAATTACAAGAAAAACAGCCATTCATCTTCTATCATTTGGTCTTCCAAGATGAATTGTTGTTGTTGCATCTATGTGGAGCATCTTGGTCTCTATTGGGACTACAAGTACTCAATGCCAAGTGGGATTGGAAATTTATTTTGTGCACCAATGTCCATAGGTAGGTATTGATGTGGCAGAGTCAATAGTGGTCAGTGCACACCATTTGGCAAATAATAATTAGACACTTGAACCCTCTTGGATCAATAGCCCCTTCTTGAGAAGCAATCGACATTGCATCAATTTGGGAAAAAAAGTGTGGAAAGGGTTTTACAACTTGTACCATCTGTGATCTAGTGATCTCCAATGTGTGAAGCAGACCAGCAAAATTAGAAATTGGTAGTAAAAATCCTTCACTGCAATCGAGACTACCGTCTATGCATCCACATTGACTTCATTAACCAGGAACTCAATCCAATTGAATTCTTCTTTCTTTTGGACTATGCGAAGAGCGATGTCAACTACTCCAAGGAGTGTTTGTTTGGGCCCCTTTGTCATTTGCCAATACCTCTCTGAAATCAACACTTTCGCAGCTTTATCAGCTATCCACACGGTGGGGATTCCTCAGGCCTACCTTTTTCTCCCATATTGTCCCTTCATTTTCAGCACTACAGATGGACTTTTGGGTTTGCATTCTAGAAGCAATGTACCCTTGTTCCGTAATGTGGTCACTTTGGCTATTGTAACGGCATTGTGATTGGAATGGCCTTCTACACAAAGAAGTGCATGGCATCATGGCAATATCAGCTCAAGGGTGTCTACATTAATTATGGGTGATCTCCAAAGGTGGATTACTGGATGATTTGGTACAACCGTTCGCGTTGCTTCCTTACATGGGCTCATGTTGCGCAAGTGCGGTTACCGGATGATTCGGTACAACTTTGGGTGCATTCATGAACAACTCCCTTTGTCCTACGTCCATCAACGTATAAGGTTCTAGGTCACTCCATTTTTTCCATTGCAAGGCCAACCCAACCCACATTTTCCTCCTTTTCGTCTTTGGACAAGTCCAAGAACGTGATGCCTTAATCTTCCATTATTACGTGAACCATCAGCCCGATAGGATTTGTAAATAAATTTGAGATTTTGCTTTGCTTGGGTGTACCCTGTATTTGCTGAAAATCCCTTTTTCTCATTCCTTAGTTGTCCTTTCTCAACCCACTCTTCTGCCTTCTACTCTTTTATCCCTATTGTGTGATTGTTTGCTTGTGCTTTTCCTCAAATGATTTTGATGGAAATTCGAATGGATACAAAGTGTTTGTGATCTGCCATGACTCTCCTTTTATCTCCACATTTCATCCCCTAAAAATCATCTTGTTTGGATCTTGTTGCTTTCCACGCCAATTGCTTCTTCGATTTATGCTTTTAGCCAATTGAGAAATGACCCTTTGCTTTTCACAATTCTTTATTCAATGTATGCACTTGCTTCTTTCTATTACCGTCAACTTCAAATTGTTTCCTTTTGCATCTATTATCTTTTGAATTTGAAGCACCTCTAACATTTGCACCATCTTCTTTTATGGGTTCCTTACATAAAGTATTGAATTGTCCTTCCACATGGTTCTTAAACTTAATTGATTTGTAAGGCTTCCCAGATTCCTCTCACAAATCTATTCCATCTTATATGTACATTTCGATACCGTGAACCTTTAATTTCTTCCCCTGCTTTCTCTCTGCCTTAAATTGATCCACCGTACACTAGATTCTTAACTATTTCCGCTTCTATTGTACTACACTTTGGTGAGATCAAAATCCTATTCTACTTTTGTTGCCTAGCACTAATTTATTGCAATGCCCCTACTTTGACTAGTGATGGTAAGGCTTAAGCCCACTACCATTGATCATGCCTGGAAAGATGTTACCCTGCAGATCTCACAAGACAACGGTTCCTTGATTTGTCATGCAGTGGATCTCATATGGCCATTTCCATCTGCTGCACAACATTCTTGGGTGCGCTTTGAACCGGCTCTCTCACACCAACACCATATGTCCTTCCTCAAACTCAGTGCATAGGTTTCTGTCATGCCATGCTTTTTGGTTTTGCTTTTGTACCTCTTAATTCCGTTCATCCATCATCTGTGTTTCCCCCATTCTGGTCAATTCGATAATCGGTTCTTAATTGATTCTTTATCACCAAGTATTGTAACCATGGCAATCCGCAAGCTATGGACAATATACTTTGTAGGCATTAATGCTTCCATTACATAAACCAATTGAAATGGTTTTTGTTCTATATCCCTGTTGTAATTTGTTCTAAATACCCACAATATTGCAAGAATTCTATCTTCCCAATCATCTCTCTGCACATTTCATGGCCTTGTAAGCATTTGGTCCAGCACCTTATTGGATGCTTCAGCTTGGCCATTGGCTTGTGCGTGATATGCAATACTCTTTTGGTACGATAGCACAAATTCTTATGTGAGAGTTTTTATAGTGATGTTATGAAAAGTGCGTACCCCTATCGCCAATCAATTTTTAAGGACACCCAAATCTCGTAATGATATTATTATGCAAAAACTTTGCAGCATCCTTGGCTATGCAATTGGTTGTTGTAGTTGCTTCAACCCGCTTTGTAAAATAATATGTCACTATTATGATATACCTGGCATTCAACTGCTTTGACAGTGGGTTGATGGGTGCCTCGAAATTAATGCCTCATTCAAATGGTTGTGTTGCGAGAATAGAATTCAGTGACATCTCATACCTCTGGTTGGGCTTCCTTATTAATTGACAAACATCGTAGTGCTTTGCGATGTGGTGGGTGTCTTGGAACAATGTGAATGTCTCCTATGAAGTAGCCTCCTATGATCCCTTCATGCACTTCAATCTGAACAGTTATGCGTTTGTGCTCCAATGTTATGTTTCATAGTTAATCATCTTTGTGTAATTTCTAGAGAAAATTATTCAAGATGGGCACTTGTAACTAGCTTGTTTTCTCTTCCTTTTTGTATGATGCTCTAGTAGTGTCCCATGTTGGAGAAAGGTTGCAATCTCCTCTAATTGTTGTGGTACCGATGTTATCCTAAATAGGTGCGCCTTGGAGAATCTTCCTCTAGTTTCCTAGCTCTTCTTTGTTCTACAATAGACTGAAACGATCCGGCCAGATATGCTCACTCTCAAGGTTTACATTAATCTTGAATCAATACTCTTGGAAGAGCATCAACGACCTTGAAATCCAACTTCCGAGCAATGGTTTGTCATATATCTCAGTGTTGATGGATTGTAAAAAACTCAAATGGTGTTGCCAACAATATTGTAATGTAAACACCATTGCTAAGGATTCTCTTTTTGTGGTGGTATAACTCTTCTCAGGTTGTGAAGAACTTGCAACTTGCAAAATGAATAGGATGATCAAGACCACTCTTAATTGGTTGTGTGAGTACATCCCCGATCACAGATGTTGAAGCATCTACATGCATATTTAATGTTCTGCTCCTACGAAACACAAGTATAGGCGTCGTGACCAGCCTTTGCTTCAAATCCATGAACACAACTTGGCGTTCAAAGGTCCATTCAAATTTGACTTATTTGTGCAGCAATTTCCCCATTGGCAACATGATGTTTACACATCCCCAGATGAATTTCTTGAAGTACTCGAAATGCCCCAGAATAGACCACACCTCTTATTGATTTGTTGGTGGTTAGAAGCCAATGATTACAACTTTGGCTTGGCCTACCAGAATGTCATTGCTACATGCAACATGCCCGAACAGTACTCTGGATGGTATGAAAAACCAGCACTTCTTCAAATTCAATGCAATGCATACCACTCTACATCTTTCTAGCATTAGTCGCAATTTTTGACAAGTGCTCTTTGAACAAGGAAAACATCACCAAGTTATCCAGATAGACCTCCAGGAAATCATGGATGAAATTTTTGAATGCGGTGACTATTGCTCTTAAGGATACCACTGGGGCATTCCTCAATCCAATGATGACACCCTATATGCAAAGAAGTCCCATTTTGTAGCAAAAGTAGTCTTTGCTTGATCTTCAACTACAATTTGGAACTGGTGGTACCCACCAAAGCCATCCATGAAGGAATAAACCTCATAGCCCATGACTGCTTCCAAATTCTCATATGTAAATGGCATAGGGAACACATCATTCATCACACGCCATTCAATGCCCTGTAGTCACCACAAATTCAAATTGCTATTGTCTTCTTGGGTGCTCACCCATCAGATTTTTTCCACATGATAGACCAATCAAACTTCAACCATCCCATTCAACTCTGCTTTGACCTTAGCTTTCATGTTCGGGTTCTGCCTCTAAGTACATTTCTTTGTTGTCCAAGCACCTTCCTTCAATTCTATGCACATTTTTCCCAATGAAGGCTTGATGCCCTTTGATTTCGTTGAGCTTTGTAAAGGACACGTCTTCATAATCGCACAACTGCATAACCTCTAAAACTTCTTGTTGTGTCTTATAGTCACCTATGGAAGCCATCTTTGGTTCCTTTGCAATGTCCATGTTACACATCCCGCCTCTTGCACAAAGGCTCGTTGTATATCTTGCTACATTTTGCCTTCCTTGAGTCTCACACTTCCAACTGGCCCTCTTGTTCTTCTATATTCAAATTGCATTGCTTGTCCTCTTCAGAATCTAAAATGGCCTTTTCTTTGATAGCGGTTCTATGCCTCATGTTCAAATATACCTATTTGTTTCAAATCTTCTTTACTGCCTATGCTTAGAGCATCATAGAATTACTATAGATCCTATTGCATGATTTTATAACATATTCCTTGCCTTCAAAAATTTAACGACACTTTTTGATGTTTTCTATGATGACCTTGTCCATGACCTCATTTGGTTTAGTGATATCTAGAAGAGTAACCATGTCCAAAGCTCCGTAGAACAAGAAAAAAAATTATTTTCTTTAGACCCACAAGCGCCGAAGGATTCTCGTCTTTAAATACAAAGGTCTAGATGAAGTCTTGTTGAGCCTGCAGTCAAGTGTGAGTCTCTCTTCTCCACTCTTGCTGCATGTACCATGCTTTTGGTAGTGATGTTTGAGTTCCTTGGAAGAAATGCATCTAGTAATGAGGATCAATTTGTTGTTCCTTCGATATGTCCACACAAGAGTGAACATCGACTTCCGGACATTGTCTTGCAAGGAACTCGGGCTATTACTTTGTCAATCATCTCACAAGCTTCTCTTGAGTCCAAATCATCAGCTCAATGCACTACCCCCCACGTGGCTCTAATCCCCTCTAGCACATGATTTAGTGCATCAACCCGCATCTCGCATTAAGGGACGTGGCTTTGTAGTTTGACAGGGAACATATCCAAGATTCTGATGCCAAAATACAGTGGAAATTTCCCGTCTGTCGCAAATACCATCCTCGTAGGGCCCACCTCATGATCACCTTGTACCCAATGGTTCATGTCAACATCCGAATCTCCACTAATAAATGAAGTTGACCCCAATGGAACCCTTATCTACTATTTGGTTCGATATAGTCTTGATGGATCCCTGCAACCCTATATTGTTTTTCTATTTTGGACCGGGTGGGTGATCGCATCAAAGGAGACTTGTATCCTTTTGCATAATGTCGCATAGGTTATGAAGGTCGCAGAACCCCAAGGATTTTCCGTTGTGGTTGCTGCAATTTCTTAATCTAGGAGTTGATTGCAGAATGGTTTTACTTGGCTCCTCTGCCTTGAGTTGATGATCAACCTTGTATCAGCTTTCTGGAATGTGTGCATGGGGAGAAAGCAACTCCTTAGGAATGGTATATGGCCTTTAATCCACTTTGTTCATATGAATGACTATAATCGTGTCATCCTAACGAGATTCGGTTCCAATGTTACTGGTCATTTTTCCATCGAATCCCAGTTTTTCCCCATCAATGTTGGGTAGTGAGTCTCAGCATTCTTCATGTTTATGACTTCAAAATCTCCTCTCAAACTGAGGTCTCCCACTTTGATTTCCACATCTTCTAGCCTACCAATAGGTTCCAAACAGCCATAATCCGTGAAGCTGAGAGAAATAGGGTCATATGTCAGTGTTGGCTTGGCCATAGCTTCCCACATAGAGCACAGCATCATGTTAACAGTGCTGCCGAAGTCAAATACTACATTCTGAATTTCATATCCTGTGAGAATGATGTCCGTTATGGTATCAACATCCCACAGCTTCTTGGTCTTCACATATCTATCAGTTTATCTGTACATTGTCGGCCATTAATTGCACTTTCCAACAAAGTTTTGACAAGGTGGGCAGCATTCTGCAATTTATCTTCATAGTGCAAAACGGTTACCATTTTGAGCATATCAATCAGCGCAGAGACTACACCTTGCTTGAGGATTTGCAATGTCTTCGCATATGCATGCGCTTCAGTTATCACAGCATTAGGTGTCCAAGTCCCGGTCTTTAATGGAATTTAACCAAGCCGTCACTTAATCTATAAGTGTGTTCCACCTTGGATTTGGGTAGGTATCACTTTGCACTCTCCTGATCTGGGACTCGGCAAGCATCTGTAAAGGACCCAATCCTTGTTCTTTTCTCTGCAATCTTGTCACATGTAGGCTCCCAAACTCTCTAGGCACATTGTTTACCACATTCACATTACGCACATGCTTCTCTTTCCATTGTTTTTCCAAAGCTGGGCAATCCTTAGTATTGTGCAGAGCAGAAACTCTCCAGTATGCATTGTATGTTTCCCATTGTTATGAAGGAAATTATACACAATGTGGTTCATTTTTCAGTTCATGCCCTAATGCAGGGCTTCCTTGAACTTGAAAATCTTTTGTTACATCGAATTTGTGCTCCTTCCACAGGATCCCTCATATTTCAAGTCCATTCGAGCACTAATGGCTCTGATACCAATGTTAGAAGACATGAGCAAAGAAATAATGAAGAGGAATCAGAATGCACACTTCAACGAATGTGCGTCCGCCATTTTAATATGTCAGGAGTAGTTACAATGTTATTGAAATAGTTGAGATCAGTTGAGAACTACCAACTACCATGTGTGTATGAATATATTCAATACTTTCTATCTGATATCCTTTTTGATTAAAGGATACAATGTTCTGTATTGTAGTAAATCCCTCACATTGATATTCAATACTTTCTATTGCTAATTGTTGTGTCCTTGAGTCTGATTTGCCTAGTTTTGGTCATTTAAGGACATTAATATAATTTCGTTCTTCCTTTCACATAAGTAGCCCACAATTGGCTGGCGTGGCTGCCTTAGCACTTTTCTACGAGGTTGATACTCAACTTGACAACCACCATGATTGTTATAACCACTTGCCTCTCCGGACAACCCCAACCTTGGTGTTGGCTATAATTACCCCAGTACTGCCTCTAAGGGGATTGGGAGCCCAATTTAGCCCATCCCATCTGTTGTGGAAAGGGAGAAAGCCCATCCTCCTTGTTGTTGGAGTGACGAAGGAGCTCGTCCTCCTCGTTGTGGCATCTCCACATCCTACACAGGTGGTTGTTGTTACTATTGTTGTTCGGCACGGACAGTTGGATCACAATTGCCATTAGACCAAAATCCGCAAGTGTTAATCTCCGCTACAATCTCCAGAGTTAGGATCCACAAGAGGCAATTAGTCCATGTCACGAAACTCACAGGGAGCGCTGGACGCGCATGCCAACAATCCCCCCAGCGTTACCCGGGAGAGTTTCAAACTCGAGACATGTCGCTCTGATACCATTTGTTGGACCACGATTGTCGTTAGATCAAAACCCGCAGGCGTTAATCTCCACAACAATTGCCAGAGTTAGGATCCACGAGAGGCAGTTAGTCCATATCACGAAACTCACGGGGAGCGTTAGACGCACATGCCAACACAGACTTCAAACACACCACGAGTAACATCATCATTCAAGTCCTGCAAAGCTATACAATTATAGTCATCGTGCATGGTGGATAGGAAGAAACTACATGACACACTTTGCAGTTGGTACACGTAGTTCTCAAGTAAATAACATTTTCCAGAAGGGTGTCCCCACAGCGTACAAATCTTGCAGTATTCAACTCTCCCATCGCTCGGTAGCAAGTTTGTAACCAATGGTCTTTGAACAATTGTGCCAATGATGGCCCTCTATTCCACAAGTTGTGCACCATACACAAGAGTTTTGACTTTTTGCCATCCTAAAATTCATCCATCCTTCTTAAAATTGAATCCAACTTTATGTCAATTTTTGTGTTCCTAGCCGCGTTCTCTACGATCTTCAATCTTCTCAACCTTGATTGCTGCTGCGATGGCATCTAATTTACTTTTGAACTTGATCTAAGCTATCACAAAAGGGACCTTACTGTGCAACACTTCTACAAACCACGTTACTTTGCTCTCATCAAATGTGAAATCCATCTTATAGATGAAGTCAGCAAACCTTTGGTCATAGTCCAAGATGGACTCCCATGGAATCTGCTTAGTCCTAAACGGTTTGACTCACACACCTGTTCCCTTTTTATTCTTAAGTCAGAGCATTTTTGACACCTTTTAGATCAAGGTTAGCAAGGTCGCATTCGCAAATGAACTCTAAAACTCGCCATGCAATACTCCTATAAGTTTGCAGCATTTGATATCGTTGTCTTTGATTTCCTTGGCTCCCCGCTTCATATTGTAGGTCACCAAGTTATCGTAGCACTGCAAAGTCCCAAAGGAGCCTGGATTGTGCAACATGAAGAATTACCCACTCTTAAGTTGTTCATACTCGCAGTAGTTAGGCTGCTGCTGGCTGATTATTAGAATATTTAGCTTATGTAATAATATAACATTCTAAGTTACATAGGTTAGTAGCTTAATTTGGTAAAGCTAGGTGTTAGATATTCTATAAGGCCAATCTTGCCTATTAGTTAGGGAGCACATCCATAGCTTTTGACTTGTGCTTTCTTTAGCATATTAGTTTAGTTTGATATGCTCTACTTCCTTGTAGGTTTTTCTTGGGCTATTTAATTGGCTCTCAAAAAATGTAATGCATGGCTTGCAGCTTGCACTTTGATAATATTTGGTATCAAAGCTTACGGTTGGGTAAGCTTGGGAGAAGAGCCTGAGAGGGAGGAGGTCTGGTCAGGGAGGAAGCATGGAGTTTACACGTACCCAGTATGAAGATCCTCTTGTAGATCATCAAGAAGAGGAGACAAACATTCCTTCTTTGAAATAGAAGTGCTTCTAGGAAGAGTGCAGCTGTTTCTTGCTTTTGATATTTGTAAGCGGATTGATCTGGTAATTTTAATTATGTTCCTTTGTTTTATTTGCCTGCAAACACCATTATAAGAGAAGGCGCTCTGTGTAAGAGAAAACGTGTCGTAATTGAGTTGTATTTGCTCTTACAATCTGGTAGAGGAAGGTAGAGACATTGATGGGTGAAGGCGCTGCCATTAAACTACAAATACTTGCAATTTTAAAAAAAAGGAGGGAAATAGCTGAATTTGCAACACCATCCAAGAGGACGTCTTGGTAGAAGGCACGACCCAAGAAAGAGACACCACCATCAGTGCTTTATGCTCAAATTCATTTTGATATTAATTTTTGTTCAAATTTAATTACCAGAGGTGTAGGTGTGGCACCATTGTGATGAAGAACATCAGCAAATCAAATTTCCATTTCCATAAGAGCTGGTTTGCACAGCAGCATTCTAATTGGTTGGTGAAGTTTATAGGCCATTAAACCAAAGTTTGAGTTTTCTATAAAAAATTAGGGCCGAGACTTAACTATTTTGAGTTTTAGAATTAATTATTTGCCCTTTAAAATTACCGGAGAGACAATTAATTCCATATCTAGAGAACAGAAGGGAGCAGAACCTTGAAAGTTTGCCACATTATCCGGTTGAAAGTCTAGGACCACATGCTACAAGAATTTTGTAAAAAATCCTTGTAAACCTTGAGAATTTAATTTTCCCGTTATTTATAGGTGATTTTCCTGTGCACTACATGATGGTTCTACTTCTAATAAACCAAATGATGGTTTTAATGATGCTCTCGTTGAATACATTGGAGAGCATTATGGTTATGAAAATAATAAATATGCTGATTTGTCTTTATTTTTGCGTATATATTGTAACATTCACAATGTACTTGTTCTTATGTAATGTCCCCAACAGGATAATTTATGTTCCCAAAAGGAACAGCTGCAAATCTGATCTAAAACAACAAATAATAGAATATATACTTGATAAAATACTGCAGATCTGAATTTAATTGGGAAAATGTGACTTGCATAAGGAGTTGAAAAATCCACAAACTAAAGCAAAATCACTTAATTCTTTACCAAAACAGATCAGCTATTCTTATTTATGCAATAACCTCAAAAAAATACCATATTTGGATTAATTAAAGGGCTGGAATTTTATTTATAAATCTGCAGCATGCAGTTACAGACTTAGCTGAAAATGGAGTTTCGCCCAGAAAATGTGCAAACCCGCTAATTTTAGCCTCTAAAAATATGACAAAGATGTTGGAGATAAGATCCGGGACAACCGTGCCCTAAAATGCGTCAAACTCCACCCAAAAGCGTGTAGATAACCCTAGTTCTGGCTGAATCTGAAGGTAGAAATCTGCCTCAACACTTTGTCTTCAAACCCTAGTTGGAAACAATATAAATTTGCAACTTTGCCCTTCAACACTGCTGGAATTCAGAAATAGAACTTGAAAATAATGGAAACCCCTGAATAGAGCTTCCTCTCACAAAGAGTGAAAAGTTTTAGTTCTTCAATCCTTGGCAATAGAGGGTTTTCGTCCTCTAATGCAGAAACAACAAAGGGTTTTCATCCTTCGGAGTAAAATTGGAAAGCATGCAAACATAGACCAAATTTCAGAAATTATAAGATGTCAAAAGATGACTTCTCCATGCATTGCGACTTGCTTTTATAATTTTCCTTGGCCTTTTTTCCACACAAAAGGGCCAATCAGCTTTCTTTCCTCGTTTAATATTTTCCCCTTGCTTTATTTTGTCCCCATATAGGTCACATTTTCCTACTAGGGGAAAATAAAAATAAAGTAACTCTTTTTCTTTTCTTTTATTCTTTTATCACTAATAAATTATTAAAGTGCTTATAATAAAATTATTATGCACTTTTAATACTAGGATTAGTTTCCCCTTTTTTCCCATCCCTTAGCTGTTGGGAAACAATGAATGGGCTAAGGGTCTTCGACCTGTTAATTTAGAGAAAGGGATATTTCAATCCTCCCTTCCCCAAATTGCTTGCCCTCAAGCAATTGCAAGCTCATATGCCCATGTGCCACGTGCAAGACATAAAACATGCTATAGTGCTCTAAGAGCCTAGATCCCGTGCCTATCAAATGAGAGAGCTCTTGACAAAGTATGTAGCCCCCATAATGCCCACAATCATGAAATTGGAACAAGGGGTCCACACGCTCCATATTGCAAACTTTATTCTTTATTTTATCATGCTTCTCATGAAGGAAACAAATCTGAAATGGTTTAATATGCAACAAGAAATATGACGTGTTACCATTCCTTTCATACCTTTAGAGTATCATCAAGATCTTCATTTTTCTTTGCCTTCATAACATCTTGGTTTGGCTATACCAATTTCTTAGCATCCTTATCCAAAATGGGCTGAATATCATCATGATAGAACTGTTATAATAAAAAAGAGGATGTACCTCTTACCACACAATCCGCAGCCCATGCAATCTGCCCTCTTTTGAAAGACCTTTCCATAATCTTGGTTGTCACAACTTGAGGAGTACCATTTCTCATACCTTGTAGAACTTTCTTGTCTTACATCTTGAATTTCAACTCCATACCTTGTTCGTATGTGTTTTGAATGTCTTCATGGTTCTTACTGGAGTCCAATCCATCATCAAACACTAAAAGAGTGTTACCTTGGGTTCCATGCTCCTTAATTTCCTTCTCATTCCTTGACACATGCCCCATGATTTCTCCAAACCCTTATGTCTTTATGGTGTTGTTTAGAAAATCCGTCAAGGGATCTACTTTGGCAATGGTGATGGGGGCTTTTTGGGTCTCATGGGTTGCTCCAGTTGAGATCTTCTATTTTTTTGTGCCTTTACTATTCTTCAACTCGCAGAAATCTCTGAAAGGCAACATGTCTCTCACTCTGAAACCGAGGGCTACATATTCTTCACCCCATGCCTCTATGTCACTTGGTGGATTTTGCTCAATTGTTTGTTCCTCTTTCTGAAGGAACTTAGCCCTGAATATTTGAGGTGGAGGTTTGATGGAAGTCTTTGCTGGTCCTGATGAGCTTCCTTCACCATTGTTGGTTGCTCCTTGGTTGGCTGATATATTATATCCATATAGAACCTTAGCCAAGTCCATGATTGATCTTGTCAATGCATAACGCAGTTCTCTTTGAGATTCCCTTATAGATTGTTGCAACTCCCTTTGACTCCTAGTGATTATTTCTTGCATGAAGCTCACCTTATCTATAGGTGGAGCTCTTTGATCATGTTCATCCATTGTTCCTGCATTCAAATCTGATTTTTTTTTAATTTCTCCCACAGCTGGCAAAGATCACCACTCGAATACCACTGTCATGTCCCCAATGGGATAATTTATACCCCCAAAAGGAACAACTGCAAATCTGATCTACAACAGCAAATATATGATTGATAAAATATTGTAGATCTGAATTTAATTGGGAAAATGCGACTTGCATAAGGAGTTGAAAAATCCACAAGATGAAGTAAAATCACTTAATTCTTTACCAAAATAAATCGGCTATTTTTATTTATGCCATAACCTCGGAAAATACCAGATTTGGATCAATTAAAGGGCTGGAATTTTATTTATAAATCTGTATAATGACAGTTACAGACTTAGCTGAAAATGGAGTTTCCCAAGCCCACAAAATGTGCAAACCAGCTAATGTTAACCTCTAAAAAAATGACAAAGATGTTGGTGATGAGATCCAAGACAGTCGTGCCCTAGAATATGTCAATCTCCACCCACAAGGTTGTAGATAACCCTAGATCTGGTTGAATCTGAAGGTAGAAATCTGCCCCAACACCTGTGTCTTCAAACCCTAGCTGGAAACAAATTTTGCAACTTTGCCCTTCAGCACTGCTGGAATTCAAAAATAGAACTTGAAAATCAATGGAAAACCCTAAATAGAGCTTCCTCTCATAGAGGATGAAGAGTTTTTGTCCTTCAATACTTGACAATAGAGGGCTTTCGTCCTCTAATGCAAAAACAACAAGGGATTTTCGTCCTTTGGAGTAAAATTAGAAACAAGCTTTAGACCAAATTTCAGAAATTATAAGATGTCAAAAGATGACTTCTCCATGCATGGCGACTTGCTTTTATAATTTTACTTCACCTTTTTGCCACACAAAAGGGCCAATCAATTTTATTTCCTCATTTAATATTTTCCCCTTGTTTTTTTTTGTCCCCATATGGGTCGCATTTTCCTACTAGGGGAAAATAAAAATAAAGTAACTCTTTTTTTTCTTTTTCTTTTATCACTAATAAATTATTTAAGTGCTTAAAAAAATTATTATGCACTTTTAATTAACTTACTAGGATTAGTTTCCCTTATTTTCCCATCCCTTAGCCATTGGGAAACAATGAATGGGCTAAGGGTCTTCAACCTGTTAATTTTGAGGAAGGGATATTTCATCTCAAGTTCGACCAATGAATATCATGACATTTGGCATTGAAATATCAATATGTTTCGTGTCTATTTAGCTTATTTTGTTTACTCTATGCATATTATATATGGTTAATTTGCTTATTTAGCTATATCTTTTTATATTTTTTGTACATTCGTAGTTAGAGCCGTACTCAAGCCCCCGAAAAAAAAATTGTCATACCAGAGTATCGTGTCCCCATTCCCATATCCATGCTTGTACCAACTACCTAGCTTCAAATTTATCAACTATTCCTCGAACAACACCTAGTGTGCCTTCTTTTTCTTCACTTACATTATCCTTACTATGGGCCCTATCTCTCTTCTTTTCTTCTCTTTTTATTGTTCTTTGTCTCTTAAATCTTTCCCGTCTATTATACTCTCCTTACACCTAGTTGCAACGTTTCATTTTTCTATTGTTCTTGCAATCTGAAATTCGCATCTCTTCTTAGACGTCTCAATTCTTTGGCCATTGTTTAGAAGACTCGTGCTCAAATTTTCTTTCCTTTTTGATCCTCTATTAGTCATCCTCCCCCTATCTCATTCTCAGCCCCCTCTTCTCCATCACACTTGCCTCATCCTCCAATCGTTTGCCTCAACTACTCCATCACTTTAGGAAAAAGAGCTACAAAGTTTTCCTTCTTTATCAATAACAGAAATCTTTCAAAAAAACCCTTTGGAGCCCACAAATAATTAGTAGCATTTGGTGTCAAACGACATATCCATCAATTGAAATTTAGGTTATATAACCGTCAAGAGGAGTTGTCACACAATAATCAACCACTCTCATCCAAGCTCTATCCAAGTGTTGCAATTCTTGAACCTTTCCTTTTGTCTGCACAAATAGACAAGTACTTGCAATAAAAGTCTTCTAGTCACAATAGCCGTTCTACTAATAAACTGGAGAATTTATACCAAAAGATTTCACCATGTATATATATACTGGGGCCAAAAATTAACAAGATTTGTACCAAGTTTTTCAGCTTTTTAAAGCTCCGAATTCCTTTACTGAATCATCAATTCATGTTTCCAACTTGTATTGTCCCGATAAACATCATAATTTTAGCATAGCAATCATTTTTTTGAATCCGACAACATAATCATTGTTAGCTCTACTTTGGTCTACCCTACAAATTCAAACTAATTAACATTGTAACTTTCTCTGCCTAATGTACTCCTCAATAATTGATGGCAAAACTCCTTTACATTGGCAAAATAACCTATTACAATCCTCATAGTGTTGGCAACGGAAACATTCTTTCAAAGAACAAGTCAACTAGCAGGTTTCTTACCACATTTTGTGGCTTTGTAAGTTGTAAATTTCTTGACACGGTCATCAATCCATATCTCAAACTCATATGGTCCCAATAACCATCACGGTTCTGGGATTGCAATCATTTTTCTGAATGAGTGTAAACTTTTTCTTAGACCTATGGAACAAGGACTCGAGCTTTCTAGATTTAAAGGCAAGTACCATGTTCATTTAACACAAAATCAATAATTGTTTGGCAGTTATATTTACTTGATTATCACTAGACCGGATCCTTCATATTCAATGAGCATTCTTTCACAATTCATGCAAGAGCCTACAGTTAGCCATTGAAATGCAGACAAGAGAGTTCTCAAGTATATACACGGTAACAAAAAAAATTGGACTTTAAAGTATCAAAGAAATAAAAGTTCAATCTAATTTGTTTTTGATAGTGTTGATGAACTGTGGGCTATATGATGCACCTGGGGTCAGCAACACTTTATTGGTGCTGCAATCAGCAGGATTCGATGGTGAATTCTTTAGCAGAGGCAGAGTACATATCAGCTTTAGATTAATCTTGTAATATTGTATGGTTGTGGAGGATTCTTACAAGACATCGGTACAATACAAAGCCCTGCAGCTTCAATTCGCGTTGATAGTCTGAGCATCATCAAGAATGCTAAGAAATGAATATTTCATGCAAAGACAAAGCATATTGATGCAAATACCTGTGTGAGGAGAACCGTTTTGAAGTGAGTCATCAAGTCCACATACCAATCAATACAGAACTAGACAACATATATCTTCACCAAGCCACTTGAAAAAATCAAAACTAAAATTCATAACTGAATGAGTATGTCATAATAAGCTTTTGGATCAAGAGGGCAAGTTAGCCCCAAGTTATGTATTGATCCTAAATCTTAATGACATTTTAAATAGTAGTTCTTAGGTCCTAGGTTAATAGAGTTTAATTTTACGAAGTTATGTCAGTGCTAACCTAAAATAAAGGCTAAAATTGTGTTCAGATCTAAGGTTTATTGAGTTAGATGCTGTTGAATTTACATGGACCAGCTAGGACTTGAACTTAGGACCTCCCATGGGCTGCCGGGCTGCTCTACCACTGACTTTCTATGCAGTTCGAATTGTGTATTGTTTCCAACACCCCCTCCATCCCAATCAACCCTCCCCTCCTCCCCACCCTCAAGACACATTTTTGTGCTTGGGGCTCATAGCCTAGCTCTTATACAATTTTAAATTTCAATGGACATGTTAGGACTCAATCATAGGACTTCCCACAGGCTCTTGGGTTGTTCTACCACTAAGCTACGTGCCCTCTATGTGGCTCGAAATGTGGATTGTTTACAATAGGTATTCAAGATTTCACTTAAATCCTCACTATGGGATGCCCTGCTTATTGGAGCTTTAATAATTGAGGAGGTTGACAGATCATAACCCTCCTTTGTACTCATTGATTTCAATGTTGATAAAATCATGTCCCAAGAGGATGGTTTGTCCTGTCAACGCTAGAATCAGCAACTGACTCAGACAACAACTCAATCCAAGAACAGTTTATCGTATAAATATCTTGATTTCTATGCCCTTGCTTCTTGAAAATTCTAATATTTTTTTTAAATTGATTTTTTTAGCTACTGCATGTAATGGCATCATGCCCTAAACGATTGACATCATAAGGCTCTTCCTCAAACGGCAAAGTAGCAGCTATAAGATGAAAAAACCTAATTGGGAACCCTTGAGTCATACTCTGAATCTCTAGAATTGACAAATTTTGAACTCAATTTTGTATCATTCACTTACTCTTTGATGCTCGACTTCACACTCATGCTCCTTGCGTACATTTTGTAAGCCAATGTACCTCTGTTTGAGGAATTGAGGCAATGGCATCATCATTTAATCCACGCATTCGTTACTCAAGCATACTTATTGAGTGGGAGGGCCTATTCTTTGGACCAACTTGTGAAAACATAATTGGTCATACATAACAGATGGTACATATTGCTTGCACAAGGAATTTAAATTTTTAAGTTTACAATCTTATATCTTAATCCATGAAGTTTCTTGTAACTCAGTTGAGTACTGTTCTTGGGCCAGAAAAGATAGTTTACTGTGCAATTAAAAATTCAGCTTTGTATTCTAGCCAATCCATTCCATCCGCGGGTAATCAAAGAGGCTCACTCCTATTCACATGGGAGTCAATTTGGCATCCACATGACACCATGTCACCTGCAACAGTATTTTTGCTGGCCATCAGTAAAGAAAAGTGTGCAAGAATTTATCTGCCTGTGTTCACCCACTGTTGATCCCGGACATTCAACCAAAAGACTTTATCAGCCTTTTCGAGTACTCTCACAACCACAGGAATTTTTCCCCATGGACTTGATTAGTACTCGTCGACAACTCAGAGACAACATCAAATAAATATAATCTGCATGAACCCAATTGAATATTTGAGGCAATCAAAATCAACTAGTCGATCTCATTTTTGAATGAAACTCCAGATGAAGAACACTTCCAAAAAGTGGAAACAGAGCTAAGATAGGGGATGAACCCACAGGTAACAAATATAAAGAAATAAGAGACAAAAACTTCCAGGATTTCTATTTGGAATCTGAAAACGAAGAAACACAGGAACCCATTGAAACCCCCACAGAGATAGCTAATCCAAACTTAAGTGCAACAGGAAGCACCGATCTTTTGGAAACATCGGTTTTGGACTCATGCATTTGGAAGTTGCTCCTGGATTTGTTTATAAAAAAGCAAAGGATGTGGCTTGAGACATCATACTATCAGACCACCTATTGACAAATCATGCCATGCTCAGACAAATGATCCTACATCCTTGGCAAGTGCCAAACACACAAAGAAAGAAAAACAGAAGAGGCTCACTTGCGAGAATATGTATGGATAAATATTAATACTCATACCACTTGTTTTATTCCAGATTTCCTTTTCTCTGTGTTCACTTGTATCACAGGGGTTTGGTACTAGCAGATTGGTGTTTCTCTTTCAATTTCAGTCCATCTAATAGGAATTACAATTTTCTTATCATATAAACGTCTTCTTCTTAGAAAAAACATTAGCATTTGCAAGGAGGGAAAAGGAAAGGAAGAAGTATATAGATGAACATTTGAAGTGACTATACAACCTTTCGCATAAGCCGCTTCAGTGCCTCGTAGCTTAGCTCATCTTGCTTAGACTGTAATAATTCATCCAATGTCCTGCACAACATTGCATTTGTGCGTATCTGCAAGACAATTGATTCACCAATATAAAGCAACAGCAAATGAACAGTACAGCACACAGAAGAAATATTAATATCCAAGCGCAAAGTAAGACCGACAAATACCAAAAAGGAACTTGTTTGCCAACAGCAGAATCCAGACCAACCATCATTTACGAACTTAATTCAATTGCTAAAATACAAAATGTCAAAAACACACTAGCAACAAGTGTAACAATGTACGCGAAATAGCGGAAGTAAAATATGTCGAAACAATAATCCAAAGAAGCTAGGTACGAAGTTTTTCTTCTCAATATCATTTGGAAGGAAAACTGATATACAGGTTAAATGGGAGGTATAAATCATGGTTCGGAGTAAATCGTGGGGATGGAAATCTAGGAAGGGTGGTCTTCAATTAACTATTGTGGCTCTTGATGGCTATGAAAGTTATAAAAAACAATAAAAACACACAAACGATATAGCAAGCTATTACATTTATGAGATATCTAGTATACAGTATCTGATCATAATATTTGACAAAAGAATGCATATAACAGAAGCACAACTTGGAAGGAAAACTGATATACAGGCTAAATGGCAGGTATAAATCATGGTTTGGAGTAAATCATGAGGATGGAAATCTAGGAATGGGTTTAGGAGAAGGGTGGTCTTCAATGGATTAGAGAACAGAGATGGAGAAGGAGGACAAGTTAGGGTTTTGGATAGAGCAGGCCATGAAGGCCAGCGGCGTCCATGGAGCTGTGAGGTGGGAACTGGCGAAGGAGTACAACAAGGTGGTTCAGCTGGAGTTTCTTAGCCATTGCCTGGCCGAGCGATGCATGGAAGGGCTGCTGCTCCACGCTGGCCCGCTGAAGGATAGCCTGGAAAAAGGGCTTTTTGAGGAAGCTCGTCGGTTTGCTGGGTTTCTCCTTCGTATAGATGTGAAGGCTTTCTTGTATCTCAGCCATGGACCGGGTCATGTCTCTATCAAACCTTTTCCAGTTGAGGATCTCGAGTCAATTTTCGTCAAGTTTTATTCCTGTTTTCATCGGTCGCAGGAAGAGCCGTTTGTTGAGCCTCAACCTGAAGAGGTTTTGCAGGTTTCAGGGGATCTTCCAAGGGTGGAGGATCTTGGTGTGGAGGTGGAGAGGTTCATGGTTTCTGTTCCACCGTCAGTCCTGGTTTCTTCCGTTCCTGAGCTCAATGGCGGTCCCACTGTGCCTCTCAGCAGTGTAGTGAGTCTTGGACCAGCTACAGTTGGGGATTTCTCTGAGGACCAGCGGCCTTGGGGGTCATTTCCCCATTTTTTGCATTGTTTTCTCTTTATCGGTGGAGGAAGGCGTATGTAGGGGTGCAAGGAGGCAGATCTGTTCCGGTTTCTAAGCCACACGGGGGGTTTATTTTAACTGCAGTTTTCTTCCTGATCAGAGCTCGTCCAGCCTGGTTCCCTAAGCATCACATTAGGAAGAAATCTTTGCCATTTAATGCTTCCCCTTTGGATCGGCCCGTCTTGAGCTAGTGTTTGAGTATTTGCAGTTTCTTCGCATTTCGGTTTGTTGAGGGTTTATTCTCTCTGATAAGTTGGAGGAAAAGGGTTTAAAAAATAAAAGCATGTGAAGTGCTGTATTTTAAGGAGAAAGCATCAGAATCTTGAAGGCATGGCAGGATAAGAGGTTTTATTACATGTGAAGAGTGAAGGACGCGCGGCATGTTTAAGGGTAACACACAAAATATTTGAAGTTTAATGTTTTAAGGCCCGAGTTTGAAGATCTTCCCCTTCATAAAGTTTTAAGGTTGAAATATTTCATTATTTTATACAATTTAAAGTTTATGGATTTATAAAATATAAACTTTAAAATTTGATTAAAAATTTCTTCTCTACGCTGGGGAACTAGAAGTAATTCCATAACTTTAAATCAGAAATGAGTCTGAAGCTGAATTTTTGCCAAATTGTCTGGTGTAGTGTGTCAGCCTGATTGGTAGTGGTAATTTGCCCTTCAAATTTGCGGTTTGTAGAATTTTTTAATTACTGCAGGTTAGGTGGTCCAGATCTATGGGTGAAGATGGTTATTCTACAGCAATTACATTTACTCAAACCTCAAAAGCTGACTAGGAAAAATTATAGTTTTTGGAGGCATAAAATACTCACCATCTGAAATATAGAAATTTTGACCAAATTGTTTTAAACAAAGAATTGAGACCAGCGGATGATCACGTAAACTATGACAAAAGACATAAAATAGTTTAATGCTTCTAACGTTGTCAGTTGCAGATTCATTAGTACTAGAAGTATGAAACACTATCATTGCATCCACATTGTGGGCAAATCTAAAGACCAAGTACCAGATATTAGAAGCCGGGTAGTCATTGGATCGTAAAAATCTTTTGTTTTCTACTAAGTTGCAGGAAGGAAGCCCGATCTCTGAATATTTGTTGCGACTGAAAGATCTTAGAAATCAATCGACTGCCATCAATTATCAATTGACTGCCATCGAGAAACCGGATGATGATGAAGATATGGTGCTTTGGTTTTATGAAGCTTGCCATCAGAACTTGATTCATTAGTTGAATCTCTACATCTGATTGCAGAGACCCAGACGCTAGACATTGAGAAGTTACCAACATCTGTTTTGGAAAAGGAGCAGAGGCATGGTCAGGAAGAAGCATCGGCCTCAAACACTTCAGAGAGTGCATTCAGTGCACGATTCAAAGGCAAAGGCAGGCTAAACACCAGCAGTACATCAGATGACTCTTTCAAAGGCAGATGACTCTTTCAAAGGCAGCAATACATCAAAGCAATCAAAATGGAAAATGTTTTTACTGTAATGAGATTAAAAAAATTAGATAAATTGTCGGAAGAGACAGAGTGACTTAGCATGCTAGAAAAACATGCAGATATTGTTGAGAATGATGAACAAGAGGTGACAGACAAATTTGCATTCACTGCATCTGAAGACCAGTCAGTTGAGTCCACAACATGGTATTCTGACCCAGGTGCATACTGGACATTATATGTGTCACAGACCGTAGAATGTAAAATTTATTGAAAATAATAGTAATGAATCTGTGATGGTTGGACTCACTAAGTTAAGAGATGTGGAGATGTTCATGTCATATTGAACAATATTGTTAGTTATACTTTCAATGTCAATATATTTGGTTGGTTATCTCCATTGCTGCTCAGTTTGGATGGAAGGTATATCAAAATGGATTTTAAAAGTGCCTTCTTTAACGGAGACTTGGAGGAGGAGGTCTTCATGGTTCAACTGCAAGGATTCCATGTTTTTCGGAAAGACATTAGGTTTACAGGTTGGTTAAGTCCTTGTATGGACTCAAGCAAGCTCCTCAAGCTTAGTATTTTAAAATTGATCAATATCTTAGAGATTCATGATTCAGAAAAAGTTTTTCTGAACCTAATCTCTATATCGAAATCAATGGTGATGCAATAGTGCTCCTAATTGCCTATGTCAATGATCTTGTCATCACTAGAAGCTGGGCCAATGTAATTAAACAGGTGAAATCTGATATGTGCTTTGTTTTTGAGATAACAAATTTAGGCCTTCCGCATTATTGTTGAAGAAATTTGGAAATCTAATCATACTATTTTTGTATCACAAACTAGGTATGCCAAAGCTCTTTTGGAAAAATTCAGGATGGCCGAGTGCAATCCAACATCCACACCTATGGTAGTTGGGATTAAAATCTCGACTTACATAGATTCATTGTTAGTCAATTGATCAGTGTATCATCAATTGGTGGGTAGTTTGATTTAAGTTACAACCATTCGACTGGACCTATGTCTCACAGAGATTCATATCTTATCCATAAAAACATTGGGAAGGTGCAAAACGAGTCCTTCAATATGTCAAAGGAACTCTCGACTTTGGCATTTTATATGAGATATTTGCAGACTTGGTGTATCTGGATAAACTGATTCCATATGAATTGGATCAGTTGATATTAGGAAGTCTGCAACAAGATATGATTTCACTTTTGTTTTCCAAGTAAATTCATGTCTAAGCACTACAACATACAAATCCCTTGTCTTCTACTGAGGTCGAATATAAGGAAACTGTGAGTACAGGTTGTAAGGCAGTGATTACAAAGGATTTTGTCAATCTTCAACTTCACCAAACAACATCAACCTCACTTTTTTGCCACAATTATGGTGTTCTCAAGATAGCCATGCAAGAAGCAAGCATATTCAAGTTTATAATCATTACAATCGCAGTTGATCGATAATGAAGACATTTGCTTTTATTGTTGTCCTATCCAGGAGAGGATAGCTGATATAATGACTAAACCCCTTGACAAAGATAAATTTGTAAACATTAGAAATAAACTTGGGGTTGTGTCCAGTTTATTCACTAAGGGGGTATTAGATAGATTAGCATTTAATTAGGCAAAATAATAGTCGTCATGTTTGTTAAAATAAGGTAGATGAGATAGTCTATTCAAAGCATGTAATATTTTGCTGTGTGTGTGTTTGTTACGGGGGTGTGGAGTTTTTTATAGGATGCAAACTTCTTTAAAGTGGGCATCAGGCAACTTAGTTTCACAGCTTAGTTTATAAAGCTTATATCTGGGTCTTTGGACTGCTACGGGCCTAATTTCCAAAGTGAATGTTTAGAATCATAGCATTATTGTGGCACACATAGTATTGTGACTCAGCAAAAGTTAATCTAGCTACGAAATGCTGACAAAAGCATCAGACAGAAGTTTAAATCCCTTTTATATACCCTGCTTTTCTGTTAGAAGAGTTGTACTCCATTAGAAATGAGTTAGCAGATTATATCATGTCAGAAATTGAGGCTTCTTGACATGATACCTATACTCTTTACAATGGGCGGAAGGCAGAAATAGCAACTCTCCTTGCCCTTCATGAGGACCGGATCTCTGAGAGCAATGTATTTATTTAACTTAGTTTAGATATTAACATCCATTAGGGGCCAAGAATGGTTAATGGGATTGAAGAAAGTACATGTTCCAAAAAATACATTATCGGGGCACTTGTATAGCTCCAGTGATGGGATAAAATTAGAATAAAAATCCAAATCAGTTAAACGCTTAAGAAAACAATAATACAAAGCAACATATCTTAAAGCTGCAATACCTGAAAACCCCTTCGTCTAATAACCACTCTACTGGCATTTGAATTGTAAGTCTGCTGAGCTATGAAACACAGGTAAGTGGAGGACATAGGACCACAATCACCCAATATCAACATCTCAGCGAGCTCATGCCCTCTGTGGTAATATAGTTGCTATCCATGATGCTGCTTGTATATCGGGATGCATTTGTGTAGTTCAGATCTCTCTTCATTGTTCCGTAAATGAAGAAACCTGTTGGATGTGGGAATTTAATAATTTATCCCACATCGACAATCTTTGTCAAACAAAGAAAGCGTATAAGGCAAAAAAAACCTTCCCCAGTAAAGAAGAAGGCTTTGGGGTGCACGCTGTGGGTTGATTTGTTAGCAACCTCATCCACAGCAATATCGATTTTTGCTTATGTGAGATTATATCCAATGTGAATGTTGTTCTAAACTACACAGATTTGAATTTTAAAAATACAGTAGCATATCCCTGGTTAAGGATTCTGTTCCACATCAATATTCCCCTTTAAAATCAAATATCTGAATTGAAAATGGATTTTCGAGGCTTGAAATGTTGTTAAGGATTTTGTTCCACATCATAATCTAGCTATAAAACCAAACACTTGATTTTAAAAAGGATTTTCTCGGTTTGAAGTCTTTTCAAGGGTTTTGTTCGACTCTGATATCTACCTAAAAAACCAAAAACCTGATTTAAAAATGGATTTTCTAGGTTTCAAATCTTACCAGTCTGCGTTTTTTTGCACGGGGAGAGTTGAGCTTCCTAATTGTCTTAACCACTGCTATGACAAATGAGAGACCCATGTAAGCCAATGGCACAGCTGCTAGCCAAGGCAATGATGTCTGCCCCACTCTGGGTCCAGGGATGGCCTGTACGACTGTTCCTGTAAACTGTGCAAGATCCTCTGCCTTCTCCTGTATCCATGTCAACTCCACCTCTTCTTCTATATACTCCTCCTCTTCCTTAGCAGTCACATTCTTCTCTGCCTCTTTTCCCTTCTCAACAAACCTCACTGGACTATCCTCTGATTGCCTTTTACCTCCCCATGCCCGGCAGTTAACTCCCTGCCTGCCTTTATTTCCAATAAATGGGTTTGCGTGTATGAATCCCAAGGAATGATCCGAACGCCGAAAACAGTTTCCGGGTATCAAGTATTTGGGTTTTGTACTAGCACTACAATAAGAAGGGCATTGAGGATGGATCAGAGACATGGACTGTGGATTGAGTGTTGACATTATTAGGGATGGGGTTTATCATATGATGTTTGTTAAAGACAATTGCCTTCCATGCATCCAGTTCTTTATTTGCATCATTAGGTTGCCATTGAAATGTTGAATCCTTGCCGGAGCAACTCCTGTCCTTCCTGTCACGCTAAACTCTTACCTGTGGGTATTTCTTGTTTGATGATTTCTGGTATATTGCGACCCCGGTTCGCTACCATCGTGTGGTTTGTAATTTTGTTGGTTTCTATTGGAATCATCGAATGAAAATTAAATGGTTTTAATTAACAACATCTACTAGACCTAAGAGTTTATGGGACTTCCAAAGAAGTCCCTAACTAGCAATTTTATGTGAATTATTGCCGTGATAATTATTTTTAATAAGTAATTATTTTTGGCACAATTTCGTTACACTGGGACATATTTTCACTTCCCGACGGCCTTTTCTACTACCTAGGGCATGTTTTTGCCTTACGGCTACTTTTAATGTTGTCTCCCGACTTCGTTATTTATTCTATAAAAATTAAAAATTAAAAAAAAAAAACCAAAAAATTTCAAAAAAAATGGTAAAATCATTAAAAATCTAAAAAATTGCAAAAAATTAAAATTTCGCAAAAAAAATAGTAAACAACATACACGCGGTTGAGGCCTATGTCAAATGCATTGTCCTTTAACATTAAAATTTGTCTTACAAAAACATCTTTTTAAGGTTCTTGTTTGTTCTGGTTTCAAATGACTTGCAGATCATTGTGATCTACCTCCATTAACAAAAGCTAGGCTACATGTTATGTTGGTCCTTCCATGGAACAGTGAGTTGTCAGGGACTGTGTCATAGTGCACGAAAGATTTTCCATGGGACTACTTGTGTCCTCCATTATTCCCCTCGCATGTATCCTTTCTTGGGGCACCATTTTTAACCCTTGTCGTTACAACACAAACATTTGGGAACCACAACTTGATAACAAAAACATTGGTGCAACTGTCTTAAACGTTATTTGTTTGAGTACATGTGATTGTACTGGTTTCTCTGTTAGGTTAGCTAGTTTACTTTCTCATTTTACATTACATTTTTTATGTTGCATGGAGCTAAATATCATTTGACTTTCTCGTATTGCATTGCATAATGTATATTACATGGAGTAACATATTTTTGGCAGTAAACAATTGTTAGCAATTTAGCTTTTCATGTTATCTTACACTTTTGTTTATTTTGATAAAGGTCAATGATGTAGACCTAGGGAAAAATGATATAATAAAGTCACTTATTGAAAGGTTGGATGCAAAGATTGGGCAAAATGATATAACAAAGTCCTATATTTTTTATTAATACTTTCTCTTCCATTATCATTTATTATCACTACTAATTTTTCTTCCAAATCACCTGGGGCAATAAACAACCATGTTTATCCCTATCCTTATTCCTCCTAAATACCTAAAGTTTTCGTGCCCATTCTATCCTATTTCTTCTATCTGTTCCAATCATATTTTCGATTGTCGATTGACTTCTTCTATCACCCCATCGACACTTGAGGGGGCATCCTTCATCCTACTAATTTTTCTTCAAAAATTTACCTATTTATGTTTGTCTATTATATTTGAAGTTAAGTCACTTACTTCACCTCAAACAGGGGAAAATGTAGACACTTAAATTCCACTTTTGCAATCTTATTGCCAAACACACACAAATCACTCTCATTCATACCAATTCTGTTATAATTAATGATTTCCAATAATTAGCTAACATTTCTTACCACTTTGGTCGATTAACAAGCACTTTGTTGGTCACCAAACCTCTTTCACATTCAGGATGCCACTTTACAATGAATCGTAAGTCAAAATCCTCTTCAAAATAGACAATTAGCGATTATTAGCTAATTAAGCCTATTTTGCCCTTGTTTTGGTCAATATACCCTACTATTGACTCAAACCCCTCTTCCAACCACTCAAAATCACCCTTCCTCCATAACATCTCAACAAGCTTCAAAAGATTATCTTAGTCTCCTAGTTGACCCTAAGCGGTTGATTAAGTCTCTCACCTCTTAATCACTTGTTAATTCACTAACTGTGATTAACAAAGTTGAATCATGATTAGTAATTCTAATATAATTTGGGATTTTTAGTCCCACATACACCAAAATACAAGTTTTCCCCAAATGGAAAACTATAAAAAGGGCACACCTCATATCTTAATACCTTACACCATGCTTTGATTTGCATCTCATACAAGAAATATGATTTATAGCCAAGCTCAATCCTTGCCTAAATCCTTTAATGGGGTTAGTAGATGGATATCTAAAATGACCATGTAGTCATTTGGAGAGACCATTTAACCTTTTTTGGAGTAGTAACCATACCAATTTGATTGCCCTATTAGGTCTATTTAGGCCCATGTTAGGTAATTGAACATTTAGTAGGCATGTTTAGTTAAAGTTTGAATTATATTCATGTTAGTTAAGCATTCCTTTAGGTTTATATCTTAATGTTACATTCCTAGACTTAGAACCTTGACTAGAGGTGGAAATGGTGTTATCCTTCCTTAGTTAGTCATGTAATTTACTTTGTAAAGTTTAGGGTGTTATCAGTAATATGCCTTCAGTAGTCAAGTATGAACCAAAACACATGAATGTGTCATCGAGCAATGCCGATGTAAATTTATCAATGTGTGTATGATGAATGTAAGAGACTTCATGCAATATATGTAATAGGGAAGATAAATGATGATGTGAGAAGAGGGGGGAGGAAGTACGATGCCCCCAATTGTATGGTGATAAGTGGGTTATTTGATGAATGATGTTTAGCAACAGATGATGAGAGAGTGTATTTTATGCACAAATAGATGGTGATAAATGTACACATGCATGAATGAATATGTAGTAGATAGATATAATGGGAAGATTAAATGGGTTCTTATTGTAAGAGATCTCTCAACAATCATGTAAGAATCACAAGAACACGAGTGTGTCATCAAGAAATGACGATACAAATGTATTAAGAGGTTTGTAAAAATACCTAGAGAAGATTAGTACAAAGCATCAAGTGTATGAGATGATATTGACATTTGATAAAAATGCAAGGGGGGAGAAGCTATGATGCCCCCCCAAGTATGTAAGCGATGTATATCTAGTCAAAGATGCTAAGTCGATCAATTTAAGGCGTATTTTCCTTAACAAAAGTGATGGGATGTTGATGTGATGATGTCGTAGTATCCTTGAATGGTGGAATTTGAAAGAGGTTAACTAGATTTTGGTTATCTTGTGTAGTGAGTGGTTTCTTATTTACCATAGATGAATTGAGAGATGGGGGAGTTATATTGATCTTTAAAGGAGGTTGCTTAGTTTGACTTAGTAATACTATAGATGACTTATTAGGAGGAGGTGTTGGATTGAGTTTTAATGGAGGTTGCTTAGGCTACGCTTTATTTTTCGTAGAAGGAATGTGAGAGGTAATGACATGATATTCATTAGACATATATGAATTAGATTGAGGAACCCATTGGGATGTAACAATTGAAGATGTAGCAGGATGTTGTGCAATGAATGAGATAAAACCTTGACACTCAAGATACTTGATTCTTCATTGTAAATCATAACAATCATCTTTAATATGTCCATTGATTTGATGATAATTACAATACATGTGACCTTGATAATTTTCAATTTGGTAAGGAGAATAACCATGAGTAAATGGTAAAGCGATCAATTGACGACTAAGGAATTCATGTTATTTAGTATTGTGATCAAAGGTGAGAGGATTTGGTAATGGCATGACTTGAGGCTCACTAATATGAGCACATGTAGTAGACATAGAATGAAGATGAGATGTAAAAGGAGAACAAACATGAGCTTGGGAAAAGTCCTTAAGATGTTGGATTTCAGATTTGAGAGATATAATCGTGGATTCCATAGCCTAAAATTTGTCTTGAAATAAAGAATGTAAAGCTTGAATTGAGTCCAACATGGATTGATTAGATGGAGGATAAAAAATACTAGGGTCATTAGATAGATGATCTAAAATAACACTCACTTGATGCGACACCGTATTGCTAGGGAGATACATGGTGTCTAGGGATTTTTTCAGAAAACTTGGCAATTAGGATGCATTTGAATTAAATCAAACAAAGAATTTTGAGGAATTTTAGGAGCCGTGATATAGAAGATGATATGTCAAAGAAGGATCCTAAATACTAATCATGAGTGGGGTTCACTAAAATGATTAAGCTAAATATGGAAATGTATGCCTAATTTGATTGCTATTGTAGCAATAAATGA
Organism: Taxus chinensis; assembly: GCA_019776745.2. NCBI lineage: Eukaryota > Viridiplantae > Streptophyta > Pinopsida > Cupressales > Taxaceae > Taxus > Taxus chinensis. The sequence continues at coordinate 534,967,248 of CM034155.1, read as the reverse complement.
ATAATCAATTAAATACATGAATTAACCCAAGAAAACTAAGCCATAATATATAAAACCCTAAGTGCAAAAAAGGGTAAGATGATTTAGTTGTTTTACAATTATTCTTGGATTGTGCTAAAATCCTAACTAGATTAACAGAAAGGGAGAAACATCATATAAAGGCTTAAAAAAGTGTGCGAGTGTTGGTCCGAAAATCTGTTGGTTAGGTAGGTCATGGGGAAACAGACCAACAGTGTGCAGCGCATAGCCCCTCTTTGAGACAGCAAAGCGAAATTGGTTTATTGCTAATCTATCAAGCAAGAATCTATAAAAATCTACACTATTCTAACTTCAGGGGGTTTGGGATCTCATCCCAGTAGAGGTAGTTCCAACAACGAACAGAAATAGTAGGAGAGAAGGAATGGAGGAAAGTAGATCTGAAGGAAGAAAAGAAAAGAATTTCAAGATGGAAAGGTCAGATGGTTTATGATTTGATTTGGTAGTAAACAGAGCCAAACTTACTTACATAAACAATTAGAGCAATACTGATGAACATATGACAATAGTAGGAATGAATCTAACAAAATAAAAACATAGATCTAACTTAAGAAAGATCTAATGCAAATAACACACACATTGAGCACAAAGTCTGAACTATGTGTATTAATATTTCTTCTGTTGCAAGAAAACACAAAGTCTTTCTCTCCTCACTTCTCTTTTCATACAAAAAATGTCCACACCCTGAATACAACAAGTATTCAAGTATTTATAAAAGGAGAGGAAGGAAGAAAACAAAAACAAACCAACAACTTTACAAAATATCTTACAAGATATTTACAAAATATCTAAAAAGTCAATAGTTGACTTTGGGCAAGTTTTTGGATGGCAGCATCCCATGATGCAACATGGATGAGGTCATCGTGTATGCCAACATGGTTTTTAAATATTTTACAAAAATGATCAACGGATCCCAGAAAGAAGAAACAACTCTGCCCAGTGTAAAATGGAGCAACTTTCTGCATGTCAACATGACAAAAATTCCCCTTTGTAAAATGGCGCAACTTTCTGCATGTCAACACAACAAAAATTTCCCTTTGTAAAATGACGCAACTTTATGCACGTCGACACAACAAAAATCCCCCTTTGTAAAATGGGCGCAACTTTCTGCACGTCAACACAACAAAAATTTCCCTTTGTAAAATGGCGACAACTTTCTGCATGTCGACATGACAAAAATTCCCCTTTGTAAAATGGGTGCAACTTTTTGCACATTGACATGACAAAAATTCCCCTTTGTAAAATGGCACAACTTTTTGCATGTCGACACGACAAAAATTCCCCTTTGTACAATGGGCACAACTTTTCTGCATGTCAGCACAACAAAAATTCCCCTTTGTAAAATGGAACAACTTTTTGCACGTCGACACGAAAAAAATTCCCCTTTGTAAAATGGGCACAACTTTCTGCATGTCAACACAACAAAAATTCCCCTTTGTAAAATGGTGCAACTTTCTACACGTCAACACGACAAAAATTCCCCTTTGTAAAATGGCGCACACTTTTCAGCATGTCAACACAACAAAAATTCCCCTTTGTAAAATGGCCCAACTTTTACATGTCAACACAACAAAAATTCCCCATTGTAAAATGGGCACAAAAACAGCAAAGTCCTAAAACAACTTGATTTCTGAAAGGGATTTTTGGGGCTATTTCGAATGTTGTCCAAACTTCTTTGGGGCCAATTTGTTTTTTTTGGTATGGTTACCTACAAATTTCCCTTGTCAATTTTGTAGGATAACAGCTGGCTCTTTCTAGGGACTATCTTTGAGTGAAACTTAAGGGTAGAGAATCCCAAATTTTTCATGTGTCTTATCCATTGGGTTACAGAGAGTCAAAAACAAGGGTGACCAGAGGGTGAAAAAAAGGAGAAAAGAAAGGGAACACACAATAAACAGAAAGCAAACACAAAATGAAAGCAAACTATACAAATAAGAGAGCAAGCTCTACTTCTTGAAGATCTTCAGGTGCTGCTTGCTATAGGGAAGCGGGAGTTCAATTTTGTTTAGATATGAGAGATAGAAACTATTCTCTCCATTGAGCTGCTTGATCTTGTATGGCCCTCTCCAACGAGAGTCAAACTTCCTGTGCATACCTTTCGGTTCTCTTCGTTTGTCCCACAAAAGAACAAGATCTCCATACTTAGAAATCTCTTTGCTTAGCTTTCTTGTCGAACAACCTCTTAACTTGATTATGATGTTTAGTGATCTTGGTCGACTACTTTCACTCACTTTTCTTCAAGTTCCACCTGGTACATAATCCTCTTTTCAAGGATAATTCTAAAAAGTTTCATCTTCAATTGCTCGAGCCAAGCACAAAGTAGGAAGTTTTGCGGAGATAGGGATTTCAGCATCGATACCATACAACACCTGGAAAGGTGACATGCCGACAGACCTCTTTGGAGTGATACGATATGGCCCATAAAGCATCGTATAATGATTTATGCCAAGAACCAGCTACTTTTCATCAACTAGCTTCCATATGATAGTCACCAGGTTCTTGTTACTGGATTCTGCCTTGACCATTTCATTGAGGATAATAATCAGAAGCATGAGCCAAGATTATTCCGTATCCATAACAAAAACCAATAACTTCCCGTGAAGATAAGTTGGAAGCATTATCAAAAATGATTTTATGTGGAATGCCAAATCTCACAATAACACTCTCTTTGATGAAGTTACAAACAACTTCAGAAGTGGCATTCTTGACAGGTATGGCCTCCACCCATTTCATGAAGTAATTCGTTGCTGTTAGGACGTAACTATGTCCAGCACTCAATTGAGAATTGAGTGCTCTAATGAAATCAATTCCCCATTTTTCTGAATGGTTTGTCAATAATGACAGTCCTAAGGGGAAATGCAGCCAGCTTTGGTTTGCCAACGAACTATTGGTAAAGTTCACATTTTTACTACCCAGGTGGTTATATCCTAAAATAGCGCTCGGCCAATAGTACCTAGCCCGAATGATTTTATGTGCCATCACAGATGAGGAGAAGTGACCACCATAGGCTGATTCATGAAAAATCTTCAACAATTTTACCTGCTACGGCTTGTCAACACATCGTAGAAAAACGTCGTCAATTCCGTGTTTGTACAATCCATCATCCCATATGACATATCTTGTGGCTCTGAGCTTCACTGTTCACTTTTCCTTTGTGGTTAGGTGAGTTGGGCACTCACCATAGGTGAGAAATAACGTGATGTCAGAATACCATTCATCGTTGGTGGTGATGAATAGAAACCATGGGCAAAGAATCCACTTTCTCCAGTTCATTTTGTTCTCCATCAATGTGATCAGCTTTCTCTTCAGATACCTCAGAGTCTTTATTTTCAACCATTAGCTGACATAGGCTCTTACCTCTTACCAACTTAGTTGGTTTGATGTCTAGATCATATTCTTGGACCTTTGCAATCCAATTCCCTCATAAGCTCCCTAACTCCTATTGAGTCAGGATAGACTTAATAGCTGTGTCAAGAACCAGGACTACTATATGAGAATTAAGGATATAATAGCGGAAGTTCTTGACTGATTTTACTACGGCAAAGGCATACTTTTCTAACTGTGACATCTTTAGTTCATGAGGCTTAAGAGGAGAGCTCGTGAAAGCAATCAAGGATTTAATATCTTCAAAGTTATTTTGCATCAAGATAGCTGATACAGTATGCATCGATGCATAAATGTACATGATGAATTCTTTGTTGAAGTCAGGACACACTAGAATAGGAGTGTGAGCGATGGAGGTTTTTATGTCTTTGAATGATGTCCTACATTCTTCACTCTATCGGAATGTTTGGGACCCTTTCATCATGTTAGATATATGACAAGTCTTCTCAGCAAAATCAGGGAACAAAGCGTCTAAGAAAATTTACCTTTCCGAAAAAAGAGTGAATGCCAGTCTTGCTTGTAGGAAAAGTAAGGCTCTGAATAACCTTGACCCTTTCAACATCTATCTTAGTTCCTTCTTTGCTAATGACATGTCCTAGCAGCTTTCCTTCGGTGACCCCAAAAATTGACTTCTTGGGATTTAGTAAGATTCCGATGATCCCGACATCTGATCAAGACTTGTTCCAAATGATCGCAGTGATCACTTCGTCTTTTAGAGAGCATAGTCAGGTCATATAGATAAAATCACAATGACTTTTCCCATCATACCTTTGAATGCAAAGTCCATTGCTCGTTAGAAGGTAGCACTGATGTTAATCAAACTGAACGACATTTTTTTGTAGGCAAAGGTACCGTAAGGAGTGGTGAATGCTTTCTTGAACTACTCTTTAGGCATGACTTCAATTTGATTGTAACCTGAAAAAACCATCAAGCATAGACAACATTTGTGAACTAGTTACTGCCTGCGAGCACTTGATCCATTATTGGCAATGGATAGTTATCTTTTAAGGATGACTGGTTCAAGTTGCGAAAGTCCACGCACATGCGTATCTCGCTCATTCTTCTTCTGCACACTGGCACAATATTTGTAACCTAGGTACTGTGATGAATTGAAAAAATAATCCTTGCATCCAACATCTTCTGAATTTTAGCTTGGATGGTACCTGAGATTTTGGGGGTTGTAATGCCTTTGCTTTTGACAAAAAGGCTTGACATCGTCCTTGAGCGGAATGTCATGCCGAATGTCCTTTGGCTTGAAAGACTTTAGATTAGCATAAGACCATGCTAACACATCCATGTACTTTTTTAACAACTTAAAAAAATTTCACTTTTCTTCAGGCGTACAACACTTCTCAATATTCACGGAATGAGGATGTTCCACAGTACCCAAATTGACGGATTCAAATTCTGGAGAAGAGGAAGGATCATCCTGTCACTTTTTCTTGACAAAACGGTCATGATTATTAAATAATCATTCTAAGGAAACCAAACCTTTTAGAAATCTTATTTACTTTGAGTTGTATCACTGTATTTTTTTCAAATTCATGTTCTTGACCAGTGAGAGACTCACGACATGTAGAATTTGATCCATCGAAATGGAGTTCTTTGAAAGTTGTCAGCTTTCTCTAAAAAAGTAATAAGTTGGTTGTCATCATTGAACACTTGCCAATGCTATGAATTATCTGGTACACTTTGGCGAAAAACCACCTCAATGGTATATGTATCTATTTTTAACCCTAGGTGAGGGATCATGAGAGAGGCTTGAGATGGCTAATGAATCAGCCATGTCATTCTGAGCTCGTGGAACTGCTTTGATTGAGAAAGCATCAAAATCTTTGATGTTATCCCATACCGACATTACGGTAGTGTCTGAAGTCGATCATTTTTTACTTAGATATATCCCTTTTACATGATTGACAATGAGCTCGGCATCACCTTGCACTCTCAGATTCTTGATTCGCTTCTCTCTTGCAGCTTGCATGCCAAGTAACAAGGATTCATACTCGGTAGTATTATTCGTATTGAAGAACTGCAACTTGAAAGAAAACAGGGAAAATCTCCTCTTCAGGAGATAATAGAACAACCCCAACACCGCATCCACTTGTCGCGTAACTGCCATCAAACTGCAATGTCCACACTTTGTTAAGATCCTCTTTTTGGATGAGAAAATCCATTCTATTTGAGTTGGTGGACAGAAAGTAGTTCCCCATCCCTGACGATTCGAAAAGAATCTGAGCCTTGGGGTCATCAGAGTCAGTGACTAGATATTTCTTTTGTGACTCTAATTGGCAACACCTGTTTGCATCACTCCTTTGACAGGGATCCTGGCTTTGGACCATTCCATATGAATTTCTCCACCAACTTCTTTACAAAAGCTCCTCCCTAGTAATATTCTCGTATGCTGCTGTAATATCAGCTATGAGAATAGTCATTTTTACCCTTTTCTTAGGAAATGTTGCGAATGTAAATTGTGCATCCTTGATCTGACCAATCAACGACACCTGTTTGGTTTCCATGGAGTAACATCTGCTAAAAGGTTTAGTAAGTGTGAGGCCCAAAGCATGGGTGACCTTTGTTGGCATAACATTGTCAGAAAGCTCCAGAATCAATTATACATTTGCTTAGTTTATGATCGTTAATCAGGAGAGATAGGATAAAAAGGTTCCATTTTTCTTGATGCGGAAGTCGAGGCAATGTTTACATGCGAGACATAGGAGGAATGGGAAGAATTCCTTTTGGGGGAAATAGGAGGGATGATAGCCTGAGCTTTGGATATACTTAGTTAATCTTATAAGCTGCTCTGGGTTGGACTAAAGGTACTCAGCTTCAAACATCTGAATCTTGGTCTTTTTAGCATAATCAATTATATCGAATGTGACCAAGGGTTGCGCTAACAAAAGAATGAGTCCTTCATTTCATATTTGTAGAGGGAGGATTACTATTCTTTATGGGACTAGAGGAAGGCTGATTTGGAGGAGAAACATGAGGAAAAGATTTCTTTACAAAAGGTTTAACACGGAGGTTGAGTAAAAAGGGGATTACCTCTTTTAGTGATCGTTGGAGGAGGAGTTATCACAGTCTTTTCCTATTTGTTTTTCAGCAGCAACCTTTTCTTCTTTTCCTTGTGAGCGGGTGAAAAATGCGTATGATTTTCCACTCGCATACCCTTGGGTACCCTCTTCTTCATCATATTCCTCATCTTCAAATTCCATATACCCAATAATAGAGTCACTAGTCGGTTCACCGACATCTTGATCATATTTGCCTTGCGATGAAGGTTCTTCTTAATTTGGATCATTTTCTTTGATTTCAACCAAAGCATTAACCAAAGGAGCTTTAATTGCTAACCTTGGAGAAGCAGTAGGAAAATGCAGCCTTTGGGGGCATTGTTAGGAGTGAAGTTCCTCTCTAGGATATCCTGGTACGAAGTAGTAGATGATTCTTGAGCCAATTACTTCTTTAATGAGAGAAAGTCATTCGCCATCTTCTAGAATGTTGGATTTGATGAGGTAGCCTAATAAGAAGTTGAAGCCTTTGATTTTGATAGCTCTCATCTTAACTCTCACTAGATATAAGAAGGTTGTCTTCTATCTGAATGGTTGTTGCTTGAGCAAGAGCCAAGGTGGGTATTTGTTCCTGTAAAAGTAAGAAACTTACTTTCGAACTCATGGCATTCAAGAAAAAACAATTTTGATTCTCTCATGTCAGGCATCATGGCAAACGACACACATTTGATCAGTGAATTGAATCTGGGTGATAAAATAGCATGCATGGTTTCATTGGCTCTCCTTCTTCATGTGAGTGATTTGTGACAGTAATGCAAATGTGTCTTCTAAAGGTTTGTATCTGTCTTCAAATGTAGTTCACAATGTGTTCCAATTGGCGATGGATGCAAGCTGGTAAGTGCTGGAACCATTCTAGCTGCAGGCCCTTGCAAGGTTTCAAGAATGAGACGTACTGATACGTCCTCATGAGTCACGTCCAAAATGTTGCATGACATAATAAACGTAGCTATATGTGCATCCATACTTTGATTTCCACTCCCATCAAATTTTGGGAAATTCTTGCAATTTCTGTGAGGGAGGGGGTTGACTAGGTGTGGCAGTGCTAGAGGACCCATGACATTTCCCCATGGTATAGGCATATTTGCTGCCATTTGAAAAGCAGGAAAAAGAACGCGAGCAGGGAGTGTGGTTCCACTTAGCAAAAGAGCACTGTAAGTTGATGTAGAGGCACCTTGTGAAATCTGGCTCTTTCGTGGAGGGGAGGCACTTCTGGCTGATTGATCCGTTGAGCTTAATAATGCAAATTGTGTTGGAGTGATACTGAAATTGTGCCTTCGAAGTAGATCAAAAATTGGATCAACTTCTCCACGAGCTCTTCTGCTACGAGTGAATGGTTCACCTGCCAGTGTACCCGTTCAGATCTATAATAATCAGGGGCAGATTTACAACAATCTTTTTGTTTGTACTTGTTGATTTTCTGGTAACAATCAGCAGTATGTACTTTTTTAATTTTTAAATTTTACCCTCTTTAATTGAAACTGATTGTGGTTTTCTGATAAATATTAGTGAGGATAAAAGGTGGGTTAATTTAGTAGGCTAATTTTTGGATCTTTGATCTGATTTTTGCAAGGTTTTGAAAATATCATAAAATGAAAGAATCTCATATCTACGGAAATATACAAGTTTTTGTAGAAACTCAGCGAACTAAAATATCTTATTTGGGCCAGATCTATGGATTTGTATAAGGAAATTTTCAGTTTTGATCACTTTTGCAAAATTTTTGATTTTTAACAAAGGGTTAAAATTTGCAATCTGGTAGTGATTTTTGCAGTTTTTAAATTATTTCCTCAGTTAGATCCCCAGTAGAGTCGCCTAAAACTGTTGGTCTGAAAATCTGTCGGTTAGGCAGGTCATGGGGAAATAGACCAACGGTGTGCAGCGCATAGCCCCTCTTTGAGACAACAAAGTGAAATTGGTTTATTGCTAATCTATCAAGCAGGAATCTGTACAGATCTACACTAGTCTAACTTCAGAGGGTTTGGGATCTCATCCCAGTAGAGGTAGTTCAAACAACTAGCAGGAAAGTAGGAGGGAAGGAATGGAGGAGGGTAGATCTGAAGGAAGAAAAGAAATGAATTCCAAGACAGAAAGGTCAAAAGGTTTATGCTTTGGGTTGGTAGTAAACAGAGCCAAACTTACTTGCATAAACAAATAAAACAATACTGATGAACATATGACAATAGTAGGAATGAATCCAATAGAATAAAAACATAGATCTAACTTAAGAAAGATGTGATGCAAATAACACATACATTGAGCACAAAGTCTGAACATATGTATTAATATTTCTTCTGTTACAAGAAAACACAAAGTCTTTCTCTCCTCACTTCTCTTTTCATACAAAAATGTCCACACTAAATACTACAAGTATTCCAGTATTTATAGAAGGAGAGGAGGAAAGAAGACAAAAGCAAACCAACAACCACAAAATCTTTTACAAGATATTTACAAAATATCTAAAAAGTCAACAGTTGGCTTTGGGCAAGTTTTGGATGGCAACATCCCATGGTGCAACATGGATGATGTCATCTTGTATGCCAACATGCTTTTTAAATATTTTACAAAAATGATCAATGCACCCTAGAAAGAAGAAACTACTCTACCCAGTGTAAAAGGGCGCACTTTTCAGCATGTCGACACGACATTTTCAGCACCTTTGTAAATGGGTGCACTTTTCAGCATGTCGACACGACATTTTCAGTGCCTTTGTAAATGGGCGCACTTTTTAGCATGTCGACATGACATTTTCAGCGCCTTTGTAAATGGGTGCACTTTTCAGCATGTTGACATGACATTTTCAGCGCCTTTGTAAATGGGTGCACTTTTCAGCATGTCGACATGACATTTTCAGCACCTTTGTAAATGGGTGCACTTTTCAACATGTCGACACGACATTTTCAACGCCTTTGTAAATGGGTGCACTTTTCAACATGTTGACACGCCATTTTCAACACCTTTGTAAATGGGTGCACTTTTTAGCATGTCGACATGACATTTTCAGTGCCTTTGTAAATGGGCGCTCTTTTCAGCATGTCGACACGACAAAAATTCCCCTTTGTAAAATGGCGCAACTTTCGGCTAAGTCCTGAAACAAATTGATTTCTGAAAGGGAGTTTTGGGCTATTTCGAATGTTGTCAAACTTCCTTGGGGCCAAAACAATTTTTTTGGTATGGTTACCTGCAAATTACCCTTGTCAATTTTGCAGGATAACGGCGAGCTGATGATCTGTCTAGACTGGGGCACCTAGAGAGAGATATGAGTGTCTATGGGCACTTTAGACATGTTTCTGGGTTCCTATGTCTATGGAAATGTTCATAAAACCTCCTCAGAATGGTCATGAAGTATTCGTTGTTGTTTTCCTTTGGTCATTATGAGGTCACACAATGATCGCCAAAGTCACTGAAAACTTGTAATGAAGTAATGACCTACAAAACCCTCAAAGAAACGTCAAATACTAAAAAAGAAAGATGTAGAATGAGGGGTCAAGTTGTCCTCAGTTGTCACAATGGTGATCTTACAATTGGGCATTGCACTACATCTCAAACCCAATGTAATTATATGTGTGTGTGTAAGGAATTGTGCCATAGGTGGCTCTTATGCGTGTCACACTCGATAGTGAGCAAATAACTAGATGTAAATAAATGTAATATATGTGTGCATGGAATAAAATAAACTTCCCTCCTATGAAGTGTATGAAGAATAACCAACCCTTGTGTCCCTTGGATGGTGTTAGATGTATGCAATGGAGCTATTAGATGCTTGATGGATGCAACCTTAGGTGGTGATAGTTAATGCTTAGTGCTTGGTCCTGTCGACACTAAAATTTTCCTCCATAATTTCTATTTCATTAATGTATGTATTAGGAATAGAATGTTGTTAAGTGTAATTAGTAGTAGCGTCCGATAGAAGATAACGGCGCTGCCAGTACGACGCCGCAAATAATGTGGAGTACGGTAATAGTCAAAGTACAATAGGAATGTTGTAAAAAGTAAATATTTGTCATAAGTGGTCCGGTAATATTAAAATGTCAAAGTTTGGGTAATTAGAGAAGTAGGGTCTACATGATTAGGAATTAGAAATATTATATTGGTAATAAGGACAAGGAGTGAGGTCATAAATATTTTTTGTATTTTATTTGTAAAAATTCTAAAAATGTGGAACCCATGTAAAATGATAAGGTTTATCTTATCTTAAGAGATAAGCTTACATGTACAGATAAGAGTTAAGGTATGGAATATGATTCGTCAGAGTGGATTTCTTATCCTATCTTAGAGATAAGATGGATAAGCCTGTAAGTTCTATAAATAGAGAGGCTACCCCCCTCATTTAGCATAGAAAGAAGTAGTGAGAAATATTGTAGGAAGTGTGCGAAGGAAGCCATCAGTTAAAGGTGTGTTGAAGAAGCCATCGAGAGGTGTAATTGTAAAGTTTCTCCCATAGTCTTGTTGAAGAATCTCATGGGTGAGATTGTAACAGTTTCATGTTAATATTATAATTTATTTTGATATTTCAGATTTTTCGTCATTCTGTCTTATCATAGTCAATGGTATTCTTGTGTTATGTTGTTGTTTTGTTTCCAGATTATGTCCACCAAACTAAAGGCTGTGCATTAGTAAATAATCATAGCACGAGGAGTTCCCGGTGAAGAATTATCATAGTGCCGGATTGCTGATGACATTTTGGTTCCGTTGCCGGGACCATTCCTCGTTGGTGGATTTTCTGGAGAGATATTCCCACTAAGTCAAAAATCAATTGGAGGGTAACCTTGTTTTTACTGTGCATAGTAGTTACCATGGTAAAGTCATTTTTACCGTGAATAGTAGTTACCATGTTAAAGGCATTTTTGCCATGAATAGTAGTTACCCTGGTAAAGTCCTTTTTGCTGGGAATAGTAATTACCGCAGTAAGGTCACTTTTTACCATGAATAGTATTTACCGCAGTAACTTCACTTTTTACTGTGAATAGTGTTTACCACAGTAAAGTCAGTTTTTACCGTAGTAAGTCAAGTTTTACCATAGTTTACCGTGGTCATTTCTATTTTACTGTAGAAAGGTGTAAAGTCACTTTCTAGTATAGTGATTCCAATTATTTGTGCACATAAGTCTTGTTAATTGTACTTGTGGGTTGGTATTTCACGGTGGTTACTTTTGAAAATGGGAAAGATTCCTGTTTTTTCAGCTCAATCTAATGAAGATGCTTCTTCTTTCATTCAAGAGTTTAAACGATCTTGTATTTGTAATGGCCTTATAAGAAGGGAACAATGGACTGAATTTTTTCCTACCTTTTTGGATGGTTCAGCACTTAGGTGGTTTGAAACACTAGGTGATAATGTGAAAAATTCATGGGATTTATTAACTGAAAGTTTTCTTGAAGAATTTGGTGAACAACAGAAATATGCAGATCTCATGATCGAGATCACAAAGCTATCCCAAGGAGAGAAGGAGAAGATAAGGGATTATCATGCTCGTGTTCTAGAGCTAAGGAGGAAGCTCGATGCCCAGATCCGGAAGGAAGGACTAGCGGATGGGTTGATGAATGGCGTGGATAATCTCCTCTGTAAGCACTTCATTCTTGGGATGAAGCCAGAGATCAGACAACGAGTGAAGTATGACCGCCCAGCCACCATTGAACAAGCAAAGGAGATTGCAAGAAGGCAAGAAGAAAGCATGGAAGAGGAGCCCAAAGAAATTGTTGCTAAAGTAGAGCCTACACCAGCACCTTTGGTCCTGAATCCACAACCACTCCCGGTGAGCACAAATATTTCTCCTAATACATCTACTGAGTATGAAGATCTGCTCAAAAAGATGGGTCAGTTAACTATTAATCTTCTTCAAGGAAAGGAATTTAGTTCTCAGGGAGGAGATAGAGGTCCAAAGAGAAATATTTCTGAAGTTGTTTGTTATGGTTGTTATAAAAAGGGTCATTATAAGTATAATTGTCCAGATAGAGCTTCTACATCTGGTAAGGGAGATAATGATAAAGGAAAAGCACCTGTGAATTCTTTTGATGTAGTAGATAAGAGCAGAAATAATGAAGTAGATGTGTTTGTAACAAAAAGAAAGAAAGAAAAAGATAATCAAGATGGAAATGATCCTAAGAAGATGAAAGAAGAAACTAGTAAGAAACATAGGAGAAGAAAGTTGGGTGTGCAGGATTTTCTGATTTCACAGGGGCAAGGACCATACTCCATCTTGGAAGATCTGTCCAAAAGGCCTGCAAATATTACATATGGTCAACTCTTGGCTATGTCTTCTGAGAAGAGGCGGGAGTTGCGAGGTGGACTCAATGCTCGAAGAAGGAAGGAGGTTGAGGTCCCTGTTTTGGAGGCAGAGGCAGATCCCTATGCTCCACAAGTTGAGGTATTATGTAATGGTATTTCAATTCATGATGTCTTAGTTGATGGAGGTGCTGCAGTTAATGTAATGACCGAGTCTGTAATGAATATGTTGGGTTTAAAAATTGATCGCCCTTCAACACTTATGTTAAGGTCATTAAATAAAGGAAAAACTAAACCAGAAGGTGTAGTTTCAAATGTGGCAATATCTGTTATGGGTGTTGTATGTGTGGTAGACTTTCAGGTGATGAAAAATGGTACTGTTGCGTACCCAATGTTGCTGGGAAGACCATGGCTAAGGAGAGTTCATGCAAGGAACTACTGGAATGAAGGTTTCATGACACTTGGACGTGGTAGAGAGAGGGTGAAGATAAATGTGATCCCTCGGCATCATAAAGCAGAACCTGTGGATTCAAGTGATGAAACTGATGATTGGACATCCTCTGATTACTCTAGTACCAGTGAAGTGGACACTGAAGATGAAGAAAGTGAGGTTGATGTTTCAGTCATGGATATCCTTCCAGTCACACCAACTCATGACCCCATAAAATTATCTGAAGAAGAAGTTGATGATCGTCTCCAACAAATAAAGATTGGTGATGCTGTGATGGAGAGTGAGAAGGAATCCTACCTCCAGCTCTTTCGAAGGTACATACACCTATTCACTTTTGATTACAAGGAACTCCGTCAAGTAAGTTGGGTAGAACATTCTATTGAGCTGGTAGATGGTGCTAAGCCCATAAAGCAAATGCCATATAGAATGAATCCTAATTTTTCCAAGACTGTAAAAGAAGAAATAGATAAGTTGCTTAACGCAGGATTCATATTTGCTGTGGAGAATTCAGAATGGGTTTCTCCCATTGTGATCTCAATAAAAAAGAATGGGAAGCTACGCATTTGTGTTGATTACAGGAAGCTCAATAAGGCAACAAAGAAGGATCATTACCCTCTTCCATTTTCAGATCAGATCTTGGACGAAGTAGCTGGCCAGGAGTGCTATAGTTTTGCTGATGGATATAGCGGCTACAACCAAGTTCGTATCGCAGAGAAAGATCTGCTGAAGACCACGTTCACCACTCCTTGGGGAACGTTTGCTTATAGAGTTATGCCTTTTGGGTTGTGTAATGCTCCAGCAACATTCCAGCGCTTGATGAATAGGGTGTTCGAACCCTACATTGGGACCTTCATCAGAGTATTTCTGGATGATTTTTGCATCTATGGGAGCAAGTTGGACCACCTGCACCAAATGGAGACAGCATTTCAAAGGTTAGATGAAGCACAAGCCTCACTAAACCCTACAAAGTGTGTCTTTGGATGTTCTAAAGGCGTTTTGTTAGGGCATGTTGTATCCAGAGATGGTATTGGTACTGATCCTGATAAAGTTTCAAAAATCAAAGATTTACCATTTCCTATGAATAGAAGTAAGTTGAGATCATTTTTAGGCCATGTGGGTTACTATAGAAGGTTCATCAAGAATTTCTCAAAGATTGCACAGCCACTAACCCAGTTCTTGAAGAAGGATGTTACTTATGAACCAGGAAATAAGGCGCATGAAGCTTTTGAACAATTGAAGGAAGCCCTGGTGTCTTCACCTGTTTTGAAGAATCCAGAATGGAGCAAGCCATTCATTGTGTACACTGATGCCTCAGATGCAGCACTAGGAAGTACTTTGAGCCAAAAGGATGAAAATGGGAATGAACATCCAATTTACTTTGGGAGCAGACAAATGAGCAGTGCTGAGGTAAATTATACTGTAACTGAAAAAGAGGCTTTGGCTATCATTTTTGCTGTAAAGAAGTTCAGAAATTACTTGCTAGGGCAAAAATTTCTAGTTGTAACAGATCATCAGGCTCTAAAATATATTGTAAATAAGCCTAACCCATCAGGGAGGATAGCAAGATGGATAATTTTGCTACAAGAATTTGAATTTGATATTATAGATAGGCCAGGAAAGAAGCATGTCAATGCAGATGCACTCTCTCGAGCCTATGATGGTTTAGGATCATCTTGTGATGATGATGATTTCCCTGATGCAGCATTGTTATCCCTTGATACAATCCCTAGTGAATACATAGATATTTGGAATTATCTGAATGAATTCAAGTTTCCTGATGGTGCCAATGCAAAGACTAAGGGAAGGATTACTCAAGCCAGTCGTCCATATTCTATTCTGCATGGAGTATTATTTCGAATAGGACCTGATGGACAGTACAAGAGGGCAGTTGGACGTGATCAAGGGAAGGAGCTGCTAGAAGAATTCCACAATGGTACATGTGGAGGGCACTTCTCTGGACCACTTACAGCAAGAAGGATCTTGGATGCAGGTTATCACTGGCCCACTCTTTTTAAAGATTGTTATAATTATTGTAAGACATGTGATATTTGTCAAACACATGGTAACCGTAAGACTTCATCAGCTCCATTATGTCCTATTCTTCCACTTGGTCCCTTTGAAAAGTGGGGAATAGACATTGTAGGTCCACTTCCAACTACCTCACGCCAAAATAAGTATATTGTAGTTGCCACAGATTATTTGACCAAGTGGGTTGAAGCTAGGCCATTGAAAACAGCTTCCATGGATGAAGTGGCAAGGTTCATATATGAACGCATTGTCACAAGATTTGGTTGTCCATTAGAAATTGTAACAGATCAAGGAAGCCACTTCATTAATGAGGTGGTAGAAGCCCTAGTCAATAAGTTTTCTATTAAGCATAGGAAGGCAACAACATACAAACCAAGCACAAATGGACAGGTGGAACGAACAAATTTTGTGTTGTGTCAAATTCTAGCAAAAGATGCAGCCTTGCAGGTACATAAATGGGATAAGAGGATTCATGCAGCATTGTGGGCATATAGGGCAACATCAAAGTCAGCAACAGGATACTCTCCATTTCAGTTGGCCTATGGCATTGATCCAGTTCTTCCTATTGAGTTTGATATTCCTACTGTGAGAGTTATGAAAAATGAAAGGATGGATGAAAGTGATTCAGTAAAAGAAAGGTTGGTACATCTTCATTTGCTAGAGGAAATGAGGGAAATAGCAAAGGATACAAGCCATAAGAAGAAAATGAAGCAGAAGGAATACTTTGATCAAAAGATCCTTTGGTCTCCATTTCAGGTGAATGACTTGGTTCTAGTATATGATTCCAGATACAAAAAAAGAAGACAGAGGAAATTTCTTCCAAAATGGATGGGGCCCTACAAAATAGCAGCTGTGCATGAAAATGGTACGTACCGACTGGAGGAATTGGATGGCACTCCCATTACGAAATGGGTCAACCACGACAAGTTGAAGATTTTCCACGCACCAGAAGAGTCTACTCCGAGGACGGAGTAGAAGCTAGGAAGGGGGAAGATGTCGACACTAAAATTTTCCTCCATAATTTCTATTTCATTAATGTATGTATTAGGAATAGAATGTTGTTAAGTGTAATTAGTAGTAGCGTCCGATAGAAGATAACGGCGCTGCCAGTACGACGCCGCAAATAATGTGGAGTACGGTAATAGTCAAAGTACAATAGGAATGTTGTAAAAAGTAAATATTTGTCGTAAGTGGTCCGGTAATATTAAAATGTCAAAGTTTGGGTAATTAGAGAAGTAGGGTCTACATGATTAGGAATTAGAAATATTATATTGGTAATAAGGACAAGGAGTGAGGTCATAAATATTTTGTGTATTTTATTTGTAAAAATTCTAAAAATGTGGAACCCATGTAAAATGATAAGGTTTATCTTATCTTAAGAGATAAGCTTACATGTACAGATAAGAGTTAAGGTATGGAATATGATTCGTCAGAGTGGATTTCTTATCCTATCTTAGAGATAAGATGGATAAGCCTGTAAGTTCTATAAATAGAGAGGCTACCCCCTCATTTAGCATAGAAAGAAGTAGTGAGAAATATTGTAGGAAGTGTGCGAAGGAAGCCATCAGTTAAAGGTGTGTTGAAGAAGCCATCGAGAGGTGTAATTGTAAAGTTTCTCCCATAGTCTTGTTGAAGAATCTCATGGGTGAGATTGTAACAGTTTCATGTTAATATTATAATTTATTTTGATATTTCAGATTTTTCGTCATTCTGTCTTATCATAGTCAATGGTATTCTTGTGTTATGTTGTTGTTTTGTTTCCAGATTACGTCCACCAAACTAAAGGCTGTGCATTAGTAAATAATCATAGCACGAGGAGTTCCCGGTGAAGAATTATCATAGTGCCGGATTGCTGATGACAGTCCATTCGTTATGACCACATAAGATCCTATTTTAATTATAGGCGTGGAGGCTCTTACTAAAAATTCGTAATTGGACCTTGAAGGTTCTGACTACCAAAAAGATCAGATGATGCATTTGGCTTGAAAGTTTTCTAAAAAGCCTTTTCAACAAAGTCCATATCTGCACACATCCAACAATTATGGCAACAAAAGACATTAGGGCACCTATCTCTTCGATGTCAAACAGTTCATGTGCATGGGTGCTAATGCTCACACGTTTATTTTTTTGGCATACACATCCACAAATGCATTTGACTAACCATAGTAAGGGTGACAAGAATCCTCTTTCATCTATGTTTTGGTTGATGGTCCAAAGACCATGGGTTCCAATGCTCATGATTCAACTTACTTAGGCAAAGATTATGAATCAGCCAAGGTGAACCAATCACGAACTACATCTGTAGGTTGTAAATGGTGAAACAGTGAGTGTTGTTTCTACAAGGGTGAACCATTTTATGTCCATATTGTGGATTCGCATTTTATGTCCCCAAGATTTGCTATATCACACCAAACAAACCATCCATGAGTCATACCATTGCAGGCTTACCTTGCACATATAATAATTGAGGATTAGCATTCCTGACATAGCTAGCAAAGGCACAACAAACTGCAACAAATGACAAAGAAAGAACAATTCCCTTTCTGCTATGCTTCGATGGAAGTTCATACTCTGCCCCAAAATTCCTATCTTGGCGCAGATAGTGAGGAGGTTGGCAAAGGCTGCATAAACTGGCTTTAGATTTTCCAATCTCCCACGCAAACAAGCCAATGAGAAATGCATGCGAGCAGAAATTTTTAAGGCAAGAAACAGATCCCTTTAACCAAGACTAGACGTATCCTCACCAGCAATACTCAACACGGCAACAAATTATTAGTATTATTTTATATAAAATAGTATTGTGCCTAACAAACCAGCGCAAGGTCAGGCACTAATAAATGGAGGAGTATTTTAAAAACAAGGAATAAGGAAATCGAAAGTAATCCAAAGAAAAACATAAAATCTCCAGAAGAGAGGCTCCTCATATCCCAAAATGTATTCCTCACGAGCTCCCCATTAAAATACTTATTCGCACACGTAATTACTTTCATCTCAAAACTATAAGGATTATCTTTATTAATTTTCCATAAAACAATTTGATTTGATTAAATTGTAATGCTAATATAATATTTCGAACTCAATAATTTAAACATGATCTCAAGTCAAATAAATTGTAATTGAAAATGACATCGTCACTCCATTTCACAAACACGAAGACACTCCATAGGGTCTAGATGGTTTTTCCGTGGAAGGACATTTACATGTTAGCTTTATTATTTTTATTATTTCAGTTTTCTAAATTAACTAGATCGAAGCACAACACGAAAAAAGGGAACTCAACCTTACCATGACCAACTCGATCTATCGCAACTAAAGTCTGCAAGGTGGAAATGGGAGGGGCATTACACATTCCTCTGCACACTCACCTCGGGATTTAAAGCTTTCTCTAAACCATTTGTGCACTCTTCACAATCCATGATATTCTACAACTCCTTTCATCTTCACGTAACCTTTGCACACTATTCTGCATTGCGCACAACTCTTCATGATATCTCCACGTGCCTCCAGTCTTTCAAAATGGACAAAATCATATGATGTGCTCCCAACATCATGTGTGCACCATTGTGTATTATTCTCTACAACTACTCCACTCCACCAAACATTCCACAAGCCTACTACATTTGCACCATTTTGGCACGCACTGCTACTGTGCACTCAACGTGCACTATGTTTTTGTTGATTTCTATTGTGAACTTTTTGTGCACTTCAGCGTTAACTTCCCCTTGTTTTTTTGCACTTCCACTTCCTTCTCACACACTCTCCAAACATGCGCACACCCCATACTTAGCCAAAATTGTGCAGGATTTCCCTAAACCTTGGTTTCTCCTACATCATGAAGTGAAGGGAGCAATGAATGTGATTTTACGGTTTATGATGCATAAAAATCGGGATAGATATGGGTACAATGTGCATAGAGGGTTATGATAACAAGGGTCCATTGTGCATAGAAAGTGCAAATGGGTAGGAGGTGTGGATAAAATTAAATGTGAGTGGGTGAGGATGAGTAAATGGGCGTAGATGGAGATAATGATGGTATGCTTAAATCAACTTTATTTTTTACTTTTTAGGTCGTTTATGTGAATATTTGATTTTCAGGATTTAATGTGGTTTTCATATTCTTTGTATTTTTAGCTTAGGAGACCTTATGTGCAAGGTGCATTTTCTAGTATCTACCGACTGAATCATGTTACTCGACTTCTACCACTTGTGTAGATAGTTCTTTCTCTATTTTTCATTTCATGTGCACTACCTTGCACACTATTTGTGCACTCCACACCTTCACACTCATGTGTCAATGGCTCCTTTCCCTTATTGGGATTCACTTTGTTCTTTTGTGTATTATTTTTGTGCACTAACTTCACTTCCTCTCTCAAGGTATAATTTAGATTTGTCTGGATGTAGTATTATGAAGTAGCTTTAAGCCAAACAGAATGTGCAAAGGATAAAAGATACCACCTATACTTACCCATGACAAAAATTGGTGAAGGACTCGATGACACATATGTATAATTCCAAACTCCAATTCTAGGATCTACAAAAGGGGAAACATAATGTTCACTTTCCAAGAGGTGGCCAAAGATAGATGACTTACAAAAATGGTACAAAAAAATGCACATGATCAAGAAAAAGTTGTGGAGCCTAAGGGGTAGTTCTCCTTGCATGATTTGAATTTGAATTTCATATCAAGAAGAAATTATTAGTCTTATTGTATTTTATGCCATAATCCATAGTTCCTATGATGTACCTCAATATCTACTTTGTTACTTTCCAGTGAAATACCATGGGTTCTTACATGAACCAAGAAAAATAGTTAACTACTTAGCTAATATCCAACCTAGTATAAGTCTAGTAGATGATACTCTCAATCAACTGCTGATAGAGAATTGTATTTAATTGCGAAGATGGATATATTCGAGACAACTAAAGTCTTGTCTCCATAGGTGTGCAAATTAGCTTACGATCCATCATATGAAACTTCTTGAGTGTTGTCTTGACATATTTTAACTGTGATACAAAGATATGATTTTCTCTTTTACAAATTTTAGGTCCAAGACAATAATACAAAATCCTAGGATCAATCATGTCAAATGATCGAGTTAGATCTTTCTTTATTGACTCAATCATCCTCACAAATCCTCCAATGATTACTAGATCATCGATATGTGCTACAATGATCACTATCCCACCTTGTTTTTTGAGATAGATATTAGGATCATATGGACTCTTGTTGAATCCATGATGTATGAAATGCTCATCCTTTTTGATGTATCATGCTCTGGGAGATTGTTTTAGACCATACAATGATTTTATAAGTTTCTATACCTTTTCCTCTTTACCTAGTATGACAAAACCCTCTGGTTGAGTCATGTAAACTTCTTCTTATAAGTCCCCATTAAGAAAGACACTTTTCACATCCATTTGGTGGATTTTCTAATCAAATTGTACAACTAGAGAAAAAATTAACCTGAAAGTTTTTATCTTACCTAGAGGAGAAAAAGTCTCCTCATAATCAATGCCTTATTTTTGAGCATATCCCTTAGCTACTAGTCTATCCTTGTGTTTATAAATTCTGCCATCTACTTTGTACTTCATTTTGAAAATCCATTTGCATCCAATCGAATTTTTCCCTGGTGGAATATATATAAGTTGCCACATGTTATTCTTTATTAATGACTTGTACTCTACATCCATAACATCTTTCCAAGGTTTAGACTACAGGGCTTCTAAAACTATGAATGATTCAGTAGATTCAACAACTATAATCATTAAGGCCAAACTGACCTCATTCTAAGCAATATTGTGAATCCTCATTCCAGTAATGTTGCATCTTGTATCATAATTTTATACCACTTAGGCATACATTGAGTGGTTCTTTTGGGTGGTGGATCATCACCATTGTCCTCATCAAGGTGATCACCATCCTTTGTTTGTACTTTAGGATTGATTTTTTCATTGTGTGAGTGTATGGAAGGAACATCTTATTTCTTCTAAAAAACTCAACATCCCGACTAGTGTAAACTTTTCTAGTTTTTGGATCCATAAGTTTATACCCAAGTGTTTCATCAATGTATCCTAAGAAGATACGTTTTTCTGATTTCATATCAAATTTAGTTATTTGTTTATTAGGAATGTGCATACTAAATTTACATCAAAAAACTCTAAGGTGTGCAATTGATGGATTTTTCATTGACCATGTTTATTGTGGTGTTACTCCATCAAGAGTTGTAGTGGGGAACTCTGTTTAGTAGATAAATTATCGTTTTAACTATTTCTACCCAAAATGTCTTTGATAAATCCACATTGTCAATCATACATTATACCATATCCTTGATAGTACAATTTCACATTTCAAAAATACCATTGTGTTCTGGTGTATGAGGAGGTTTCATTTGATGATGAATGCCATGAATTTATAAAAACACCTTAAATTCATTATTGGTGTATTCTCCCCCTCGATTTGAGCAAAATGTCTTTATATTTCGACTAGACTTGATTTTAACAAGGGATTTTAACTTTTTGAAAGTTAAAAGCTTGGTCTTTGGTGTAAAGATAACATATCCACATTTTTCTCGAGCAATTATCAACAAAAAGCATGAAGTATCGAAACCCATAATGGATAGGTCTCATTGGTCTGCACAGATCGATATGCACTAAATCAAGTTTTGATGTAGTACGAAATGTACTATGTTTAAAAGGTACTTGATTTTGTTTTCCTACCAAATAATGTTGACACTTATCTTTACCCTTTTTGAGAGGTGGGAAACCCATCACCATGTTGTATCAACAAAGTGTGTCGAGATAGACAAAACCTACATGTCCAAGTCTTTAATGCCAAACCTATGTTGAGGTTGTGTCCTTAACCAAAAGGGCTTGAGCATCCCATTGAACAAAATCCAATTTAAACATCCTACCCATATTCAAAGATTTTGCAACAATTTTTGATCTTCGTGATTTATCTCTAATTAGGCACATATTTTTATTGCCTTTACAATCAAATTCAATTTTAAGATTGTGATCTAATAATTGACTTACGGATAATAGATTTTTCGTCAAACCATGGATATATAAAACATGTATAATTTTACAAATGTGTTTTCCAAGAGGTAGTGAAATGGAACCAATTCCTTGAGCATTGTATGGTGTATCATCACACAAATAAACATGGTTTTTTGTGGGTGTGTCACTCAATGTGAAAACCAATATTTTCTTCTTGTTATGTGGTGGTTTGTACTCAAATCAACATACCAGATTGCATTGGTTGAAATGGACCATTATTTTGATTATGCAATATACAAGAAGTCATCATCTTCATATTGATCTTCTTGTTCAAAAACATTTCCTTTTTGAAATGGTTTCTTCTTCTACTTTCCTTTATTTTGTCAATGTTTATTTTATTGTCGGCCTTATTTAGATTGTTAGTTGTTAGTTTTCTTGCCACTTGATGATCCTTTTTGGAATGTATTGTACCAACAATCATTTAACTCGTGTCCTTTTCAACCACATATAGGGTTTTTTATTGTGTCTTTTGGCCTTGTTGAGTGTTACCTTGCTCTAAAGGCTATTTAAGAGACTCAGCCTATTTATTTCCTTTTTGATTAGAAGAAAGTGTATATTCTTCATTTTCAGTACTGATGTGAATAAATTCTTGTTTTTGTAGCATCTTCACCAGTTATTCAAAAATTGGTTGTTTGACCAATTATGTTTAATGTGGTCACAAAAATTCTATATGAAGGAGGTCAAGTTCTCAACATAATGGGCACAAGTGAGTCATCACCTACTTCTTCTTTCAAAGCTTGAAGCGATGATTACAATGTTACAACACGTCTTACAAAGTTTCAACTTTTTCAGTTGGTTGCATTTTTAGATTCAACAATTGACTTTGGAGATGAAGTAAAGTGTTCCTATTTTTGACTCATATATAATTTTCAGTTTATCCCAAACTTTGTTTGTTGTTTTGGCCTCTCGAATATGAGGTTGAACCTCATTAGAAACACCAAATAAAATTATTAAATTTACTTTTTGATTTTCTTGATCAAATATGCATTGTAGGAAAACATCAATTTTAGATTGTGACAGTGTACCATTGTAAATATATTTGAATTCTAATTATACAAGAATTTTATTTTCCATGCAACATAATTATCAGTTCAAAAAAGTTGTGAATCGGGAAAAAAAACTTGATTTGCAGCCATTTTGAAAACTAGAAAATGAGAAAAGAAGAGAAATTTTCAAACACTTCCCCCTCAATGCAATACACCCGCACCCCCGGCCCCCCCCACAAATGATATTTTATCAAATTTTGGGCTCACTTTTCGACCATTTTACAATATGCGGCAATATCAACCGATTTACAAAACCAAAATAAATTGGCACTATTGACCAATATTACAAATTTTCCATTTTGTGGAAAATATAGCTCCCTTCTCATTTTAAAAAAAATTGAAAAAATTGCAATTGTTTTTAATTTTGGGCTCTATGGCCTCTTTTCACCTTACAATGGAATAATCCAATTTTTTGGAAAAATAAATGCAAAAAAAAAAACTTAACGAACTTCTTTGGCCTCTTTTATCATTTTTCAATTTCCCAAAAATTATCAAATTTTTGCAAAATTTTTATTTTTACCCTTTCTAGGGGTTTCACCTTGAAAGGATTTAGAGGGATTCTATAGTTGTTTGGGGTTGTTTAAAAATAGAAAACCCTTTAAATTTAAAATCAGGTTGCTATAGTGCTTTGTAAAAATTGGAAAGTCTAAAAAGGCTTGGTCATATGTTTAATAAGCTAAAAAGTATTTGTGAAAACCAAGCTGAAACGGTCTATTATTGGGGTTATGGCCAAATGGTTAGCTTAGCGTTATTTTTGGTCAAACAAAAAACTTTGGAAAGCATTTAAAGTTTGGATTGACCTTGACTATGTGTTATGGTTTAAATAGCCATTGCATGTGAGTGAATGGATTTTGAGATCCAAGGAGGATAATAGGGGGGTCGACCCCTTGACCTACCCCTCTTAAATGCCTTACAAAATGTGCACTAACCAACTTAGCACCCAAGGAGTTGACAATTTTTCAAAATGAAATATAATAATTAATACACAATCCCTACGAGGCGTATGAAACATGTGACCTCTTGGGGAGAGGCATCTACGCCCATCTAATGGGCCGAATGAGTGTCCTCACACTTAGAACATGAATATTTATATTTAAAGAATAATAAAGGAATATTCTTTTTTACGCCGAAAGGCATGTTTACAATGGGAAAGCCCAGGGGGCTCTGACAAAAGATTTTGATCCTTACCGCCAACTGGTATGCCATATCAACATCCATGTATGAGGGAAATATTCACTGTCCACGTCATTAACTGTATTAATGCCACTGTCTCATCAATAACACATACGATGGCTGCAGAGACGTAGAAGGTCCAAAATATGACCCGAGGAAAGCCGAGTACGGTGGCTACCTCATGGGTGTAGGTGAAGAGCAATCAACAACAATACATGTTATTGGCGGTGCATCATCGATAGTACTTTGGAGGAGTCAAATCGTGGCAGGGCCGAGCTTCTGCATCATGTAGAAAAACTCGTGGATTATAAGAAGTCATGGATGGTCGGCAGGGAGGCCGTCAGAAAGAGAGAGAAAGTAAAAGTCCATGCCTCACTACTGCAATCAACGAGATACCTGTTTGGCATCATTGGTGGTCTAAAAATCCACTACTCAAACCATTCCGTACTGATGAAAATGATGAAAAACCCTTGGGCGGCTAATAGATTTGTGAAGTGAAACAACAGATTGACATAGCCTTGAGCAGGAAGAGGCACCACTACTATGTGTAGACGAAGATGTGTTGAGGTCATCTTTTTTCCGTGCTGGCATATCAAACTCAGATCATGTTGAAGCATTTTGTAAGTAATCGAGCCAAATCGACTAGTCCTCGAACATGCACGATCAACAACGAGCCACAACCCATAGCCCATGCAAATGGAAGTAAAATGCACACATTTTTTTGGCATTATTGTGCCCTCGAGCCATCCATACGCACTCGCGAAGTAGGCCCTCATGCTAAGGTTTAGATTTGACACCCATTTAGACATTTTTGGTGATTTTAGCCATAAAAAACTTGTAACTATTTGTAATAAACGTCACACACAACTTGCATATTTAATATTTGACCGTAATATCCAATGGGTAGTGGTGTAATGGTTCTAGGGTCTCTTAGTAATTGAAAAATCCAAGGTTCAAATTGTAGCTCCGTGTTAAGGCAGCCTACTACCGATGGTTTAGATACCCTGGTGATAAGGCACCACGATAATTATGTTTAATGCGTGGGCTAGCCAAGAGATTAAACTTCCATCCTTAGATGGTTCCATGCTTGGTGTGGGTTGGTGATGCCACAAAGGGGTAGGGCCCTCTCTCTAGGTAACCTCGATAAACAAAATTGACTGTCAAATTTTTATATAGATTTATATATAAATTGAAAAATATATATTAAAAATAATTGAATAAATATGGAATGATAAGTATAAATAACATTGTTTAGTATTTTTGAAGGGCAATGTTGAAAAATTACCATCACCCAAAAATTGTTTGACATGCATAGGTGGCCATCAAATTTAACCCCTGCAGCTCATGTTGCCTAAGCCCATCCAAACGTACCTAGAGCTTTGACATTTTCAAACATACGTACTGTTGGCAATACACAATCTCCTGTTGATTTATTAATAAAAGTATAATGACATGATGTTTTAATATATATTATATTGCCACATATTAATTTTTAATGTGTGACTGCAAATAAGACATATTAAAAGCTATAACATCATGTGCACGAACTGTGCAAAATATCTTGTTGACATCAACAAATTGGGCTTTGCTTGCCCTTGTCTTTCACTCTAGGTGCACAAGCCTCTAGTATGTCTTGATTCGCTTTCTAGGGCTACAATATCATTTTTTAAAGGACTCCACATGTCACCAGTATTTCAAGCTTATAATGCTTAAAGGCGTGTTTACAGTGGGAAATCTCGAGGTGGCTCTGAAAAATATTTTAATCCTTGTTGTCAATGTGGTCTGCTATATCAACATCCATGTACTAACAAAATATTCACCATCCATGTCATCAACCGTATCAACGTCTGAGTCCGTATCATGTTTCCTGTTTAACCTTCGACAACTGTGAATCATTGTTTGACAAATGTATATTTTGATACTAATTTTGGTCGTTGATTGAATTGAGTAGATGATGGAAATGACATAGATGTTGTATGTAACATAGAGTTGATGGTGTCATTTTATGAACTAGCAAAGAAAAATTCAATTTAACAACTGAGGAGAACAATGAGAGATTGTAAAAACAATAGAAATTAGAAGATTCTTGCAATTATCTTGGAATATTTATTATCCTCATGTATAAATGAATAAAAAGACTACTACTAGGTGCGAAATGAATGTGAAGAATAATCATTCTCATTAGCTTACATCGTATTATAATTACTAAGGCAAGATAATTGTGCATTCTCCAACATGGAGAGCGACACCAATATTTTCGATTTTATCAGATATCCTATTGGATGCATGCCTTGCATGTCTGTTATTAACTTGATGATGACTGGTTCTATGTGTTTCTTTAACTAGAGTTATTATCTCCAACAAGATTCATTAGCATCAACGTGATTAGAAAAGAGACACACTTAATTTATTTAAGTACTAATTAGAAACCCAAAATAACAACCTCTACTTTGGCTATATTTTTATTTTTGGTAGCTTGGTCATATAATTATGTTTTATTACACCAAAAGGAATGTTTATAGAGGGAAATGCCATGGGGCTCTGACAATAGATTTTTATCCTTATCGTCGACGTGGTCTTTCATATCAACATCCATATACTGAAAATATCTTCACCGTCCACGTCAGCTGCCATATTAACATCTAAGTCAATATCATATTTCTTGTTTGACCTTCAACAACTGTGAATCATTGTTTGACATGTGTATATATTGATACTAATTTTGGTCATTGATTAAACTAAGTAGACAATGGACAATGATTTCAATGTTTATATTTTCCAAATTGATTTAAAATGAAGCACGAAAAAAAAATCATCAATAAGTAATTTAACCCCAATAGAATACGAGTAATTTTGCAAGTAATGAACAACGATCTAAACAGTGCAGCTAATAGTTCCTAAGGGTAGTACTGATAAAAGCAAATATCTGGATGTTACTGAAACTTTGTTGAACATTAGTCAAACTAGCCTAGATACCTCAGTTGACAGGGATATGAGAATTCTAATTCAGGAACAAGCTAAAAAAATCAAGGCAATGGGGGAGGAAGTGACCCTTATTCTTAATAAGGGTGCTAATGACAAACAAATCCCTACCACGGGCATTGGGGAAGATTTGAAGTTATCAGTCAGAAGATAAATACCATGGAAGAAATGTTGGAGAATATTGTCAGCAAACAAGTTAACCATCTCATTATGCAAAAGGCTCTTCTTGATTTTCTTCATGTTCAGGTTAAGAAAATAAGTGAAATCAGTGACATTCTAGTGGATATTTGGAAAGGAGACAAAGTAACAAAGAAGATTATTTGCTCCAGTAGCAAAGACCCAATAAAGAAGACCGCTCTAAATCTCTTCAAAGCACTGGAGGACGTAAAAAAAGTGTTTCACAAAGCTCTTCAGTAAAGGTTACTTGGCTCCTTTTGTTTTTGTCTTTTCTTGCCATTTCTTGGTGGTTTTTTAGCTGTGGTAGGGTTGTAGCTTAGCTATTAGTTGGCTCCATTTTGGCACTTTGTTCTCTAATTGTGTTTTTTCTTTATTATATCTGCCTGCTAGGATTTTTTTTTGGGGTGTGGCCCCCACCTATCAAAAAAACCACTTTGTATCTCACACTTATCTGGCCTTAGGGATTTTTTTTGCTACGGGGTATGGTCCCTCCCAAAACCATTTACCACTAACAAAAAAGGGTAGTCAATAATAATAGCAAAATGTCTTATTTGTTTCAAATTCACAATTTAATTACCCATGAGAATACAAATTGAGATTGCTGTAATATTAAAGTTTTGATATTAAATTTTCTGGGCAGGCATGATTGATTCCTCTCAAGATGAGACCAAATTTGAATTGTAGAAAAATTTCACTTAAAAAAGGAAGAGACAAATGCATACATCAAATAGAGAATTTTCGTTCCAATAATCAGACACAAAAGCAACCATTACAATGATAATCAGAACAAAAAAATTTCCCTGACATTTTAACGTTAAAAACATAGAAAAGAGGAAGATCTGCTATGTATTACAATGATAATCACAAAAGAATGACATGACACATTATAAAAGGAAAACATTAAAAAAAAAAATCCAAACAAATATTGTCTATTTTTTGTACCAATTGTTTGCATTGATTTGTCATAGTTCCATCCGAACTTCATAGTGCTGACTATACTGTTCGAAGCACGGGAATACTGAGAGGGGGGGGGGTGAATCAGTATTCCATAATTTAAAATTTTCTCCAACTTAATAAATTATTTTTTACACTAAATAAGATATTCAAATATGAAAATAAATGAGAGCACACACAGAAATCAAATGCACATAACACCAGATATACCGTGGTTCACCCAGTGTGGGCTACATCCACCAAAAGGAGACTGCTTGGATCTACTGTCCAAATCTAGCCGAAATAAAATAGTGTTTACAAAGTATGAGCACCCACTCATAGAAGACACCAATCTCCAAGCCAAACACCAATTCAGCCCTTGAATGCAAACACCATTGACTTTGCAATCTCTGATTCGAAGCACCAACTTCTGGAGACACCAATCCCCAATCCAAGGCACCCACTTCAGAAAATCTGCAATACAAATCAATAATCTTTCTCCTTCTTTATTTTCTCTCTCACATACTCATACTCACTTAAGAGATTTACAATAATAACTTCACATACATATCACTCTAAAAAAATGCTCTCTCTTTTTCACGCATTGAAAATGTGCACACAACACTTGTTTATAGGAAGAAGGAGAGGAAAAACCACTTGTGGTTTCCCTAAAACCATGTGCCCATACCACGGGAAAATTTACTTTAAAAAATCACCATATTTGGAATGAGGAAGCCACATCACTTGGTGGTTACAAAAATAATGAGTATTTGCTCTAAATAGCAATATTCTTTTTCATGGTCAAGTGTAACTCATATTTTTCAATAAATACACATGACCAACTTCCCTTACACATCCTTAATGTTCCATAAATGAAAAAAATCCGCCCCATAAGGATATATTCTCTTTTTGACTTCAATTTTGCAAATCCTCCATGATTTTAGAATCAATTTGTAACTCCATGTCGTAACTCATCACTAATGCAAATGTAACTCCCGTTTTTTATTCAAACATTTATCATGCATTAAGTAACCTTCATTTTAAATGTACCTCATTAAAAAATGATCCATTACACATCCCACCATGTGTCATAGGATTCCTTTGTGATGTTGAATATTAAAATATTCAAATTTTGACATCACACTAATTTTGACATGGATAAATATTTTACGAACACTAATGTTGTAAAATTGAATATTAAGATAATATTCAAACCTCAATATTTATATCAACACTAATGTTGTACCTTTGACATCAATGACAAAATACTCAACATATACCTGTGATTTTTAAAAAAATTGAGACCTCTCTCGACTCCATCCACCCTCTACATGAAGAGTAAATAATATAGTTACATAGTATATTACATAAGAGTTATATAGTCAATAATTAGTTTCTATCTATTTATTTAAGGAAAAATCAAAAACCTCCAATAGCAAGTCACAATCCAACTAACAAAGAATTGGCATGAAGAAAGCCCTGTTATATGCAACATCCTGACACATTCTCCGTAGTAATTTCCACTCTGCACGAATACCTTGAAACTCTAAGAAAAAAAGTATAAATTGATAATACTTTAGATTTACGCAACAATCAGTAAAATTATATGCTTCAAGAGCTAGAAGGAAGTTTGGTTGTTTGAGTAGTGCATTTTTAAAGATACTGTCATACACTTATTACACCAAATGTCATTGGGAGCCTTTATGACCATCAAGAAAGGAGTAATGGTGGTTTGCTCAATAGGAAATGAAGGGCCCTTGCGCATAACTTCCATAAATATTGCAGTATGGATTTTTAATATCTGCCAAGGGACTGTTGACAAGGAATACACCACCACCTTTAAAATGGGAAATAAATGTATTATTGTTAAGGTATCATCTTTCTTCCTTGATGAGGGGGGAAATTTTGTATGGATAACGCAGGATCCGCTCCTTCATCGATTCAGGGACCCTATATGTGCCAAAAAAGGGAGTTTGTTTTTTGTAGGGTGAAAAGTGCATAATTTGAATTGTATTATTAAAGTTATGTTGTGGATGATATATTGCACGTTTTTTGTGATTAGCTTTTGAATGCACCTTACCGCTATGACTTCCGATGACAAATTGTGAAGAATAAAGTTATTGTTCCAGATATGCATTACACACACACACACACACACACATATAAAACTGAGAACTTGTATATCATTTCCTTTGTAGTTAGTTAAAACTTTAAAATTTGCTTATTCACTTTGTAATTCAGAATTTATATGACACCATTAGAATCCCAATGTTAGTCATCTATTCTTGCCATATACCATCAAACACGCCATCATTGCAAATAATTTAGCACAAAATGAAAGCAATGAATATAAATTTGTCAAGAAATAGGGCATGAAGCTCATCAAATCAGCTTCAATAGGACCCACATCCAACTGATTTAGTTGTTTACGTATGTATTGAGTTCTTTCTTTTGAATTACTTTTTGAGATTTGTTTTAACATTTTTTTACACATTCGAACTCTAATTTAAATTTGAATATTATTAATAGATTACATATTTTTAGTAACTAATTATTCCATGACTATAATTTGTAAAACATGAACTACTTAAACATATACTAAACACATTAGATCTTAAATTAAGAAAATAAAGTCAAGAGCTACAAATTCATACAAGTATTCACATCGACAACATTTACCATCAGCTACTTGTATTTTTAGATATTTCTCTCTACTATTTCATATGTATCTTCGCCAATATGAGAATTTCTCCTTCTTTCGATTGACATACATGTTGTGCTCTTCATAGAGACTTTATTTTCACATTAGCTCCTCTATTCCACTTTCATTTTAATTTCCCTTCTCTACCCTCAAACGCCATTTTCTACTCCCATATTCCTTTCACGTTCGTCCTCTCCCTTCAATTTTGCTTCTTCACTACATCCATTTCAACGTTCACATCATACATTTCAGGTATGATTGCTAGTTTTTAAACAAAAAACAAAATGCCCAGCTTGGATGCTAAAGCAACAACTTGCATGTGATTGGGACCCTAGAGCAACAAATTGCATAGATTGGAGTGATTTATTGTCATTGCATGCATTGATCCACAAGAAAATGCATCTCCCAACATAGTTAGATGCCTCTAAATGCTTTTAATTGGCATCACAACCCTCAAACGCCATTTTTGCAAGCTACTCCAAATGTAAAACAAGAAACATCTCTCTTAAGATCAAAGGCACCAAAGGAGATCTCTAATGTTGGTGTCAAATTTGTATTTCCAATGTAGTTCAAACTGTCAAGGTTTGGATGAAGAGATAAAGAACCTATATGTAAAACAAATACCATTGAAATCTGTTATCAGCTAATTTTGACTTCGCAAAATTAAAAAAAAAATGATAAAAATTTCAAAGTGTTCTTTCACGTAATTTTTATCCTTCATCGTAATCGTCTTATTCTCATGGTCATTCTGACTTTCGTTTCATCCATTTTGAATGATCCATTCTCCCGTTACGTCACAAACCGTGTTTTAATTATTTAATTAATATTTATCCTGTTATTTAATAAAATTAATATTTATTAAATGTTAGGGTTTTTATTAATGAATATTAATTTAATACTCATAGAAGTTGTTCTACAAACTTGGAAGAACTTTTCTTTTTTTAAATTAATTACCGTAACTGCCGTGAGCAAGTGCTGGGGGCAATTTTTCTTCTGCTTCCAATTGTCGTAAACAATTTTAATTTTGATTCTATCATCCGGAATTGATGAGGAAACGGTTACAAGAGGTTGCATAAGTAGAGGAAATTGGGAATAAGTAGAAACAAAGAAATATTGCAGATATTCAGAGCTAGAAGAAGGAAAATCTATTCTACAGGGATTATCCGGCTTTCACACGAAAACCTGACACGTGCATTAGCTAGAGCCAGGCAACCTTGAGAGTTCCAGGTAGCTGTCTCTATTTGCTAAATTACACAAGAAGCCTTCTTTCTTCGTTTGCTCCAACTTCTCTTTGCTCTGTGCCACATGCCTTGATCCAAGAAGCCAATCTGTTTGCAACCCATGTATGCAGCTGGTAGTCTGTGTTTATTGTTTGTTGTTGTTTTGTGCAGCAGGAATAAAATCAAAACAAAATTTCCATGCAGGCCCAAGGATAGTGTGCACACAACCATAGAAGGGAGAAGTTGAAAGATAAATCAGTCTAGGCAAAGATCCACGCCATACTTGGAAGGAGGAAATAAATCTGTTTGCACATTCAAAGGAAGAATGAAGTCTATTTGGAAATCCACGTACAACTTGAGGAGAGGAGAATGAGCACGCATTTGGTGAAAATCAAATGACCACAGATCATCTTCAAGGCATAACCACGTATAACTTGTAGAAAGGAAAAGTCTTTTCTCCCACACATATGTTTTGGAAATCCACGCAGCCTATAAAGAAAAACAGAACAACAATCAGGAAGTCCACGCCATGCTGGAGAATAAGATTAAAACAAGTCTGTTTTATGGCCACACATGCATAAGAAACAAGCATTTTCCACCCACGCATGCATAAAAAAGAATAATAAAATCCAAACAAACAAGAACCCATGCATGCATACAAAAATTCTGTTTTATTTTATTTTATTATTCCCTTTTTTAAGAAGAGAAAGAGATTAACAAGGATACTGCGCATGCTTACGAAGAAGAAATTTGATCATTGTGCTAGGAAAACGGAAAAAGATCAATCGCTGCCAACGAAGAAAAATATCACGCATTTAAATGCATTACCGATGTATATCGGCACAAAGAAAAATGAATTTAATAAAGAAAACGATAGATACGGAAAGAGCGTGCCGCGAGTTGTATCTGTTGAAGTAATCAATTTTGGAGCTCGATATCTCGAAGTTGGATGATCGTTGCAAAGAAAAATTTGATTCGTTAAATTCTCCCCCACTTCATATACTACTTTGCCAAATATTCAAATGTGCAGCACCTCGTTTGATATTTTTCATGAACCCAAGAAAAACTTAGTTTGCTCGATTTTGCCACGTGCACAATTTCAGCTTGGCGGAAGGCCTACTTTGAGAATCTGTATCTCAAGCCCAGATGATCATCACGAGAAAAGGTTTAGTTCGTTGAATTATTCTCAAGTTCATGTACTCTTTTTCCAAATTTCAAATGCACAACACCTCGTTTGATATTTTTCACGGAGCCAAATAAAACACAATTTGTTTGATTTCACCGCGCATGCAGTTTTCAACCTGTCAAGGTGACTCACTTTGAGAGTTTATATTTTGAATTCAGATTATCGTCAATAGAAAATAATTATTTTTTTAAATTTTCCCCATCTTCATATGCTCCCTTGCCAAGTTGTAGATGCCCAGGGTGACGTTTGCTATTTTTCCCAAGCTAAAATCAAATGAGATTTTCACAATTTTACACTTGCATTTTCCTAGCAGTTTCAGAAGAGTCAACTTTGACCTTTAATATTTGATTGAATAATTTGATTGAAAAAAAAACTTTAACACGCAAACTTGTGGTACGTTAATAAACTCCCTCATCTTGTGAGAACTTTTCAAAACAAGATTTGCTATTTTTCCCAGGGTAATTTTACAGGTGATTTGTGCAGTTTTGTAAGATGGAAGTAATAGCCTGAAATCATGCTTTTGTCACAATCATGTCATCTCCAAACAAAACGATGTTGCGGTATAGGTTCCAGGGCATTCTA
Source organism: Taxus chinensis (assembly GCA_019776745.2). Taxonomy (NCBI): domain Eukaryota; kingdom Viridiplantae; phylum Streptophyta; class Pinopsida; order Cupressales; family Taxaceae; genus Taxus; species Taxus chinensis. Next base: position 534,933,009 of record CM034155.1, on the reverse strand, counting down.
CTCACCTCGACGCTCCATTTAGAGTATGAGAACATCACCGATACCAACTTGGGACACATCAACGTAAGTCGGTTCTGCTATCGCATATCAATCGAAGGTGAGTCACAATTTTCTTGACACTTGTTTAGAATTGTATAGATGCACCACGACACCTGCACAATGTGGCGATTCAAATCCAATGGCTTCAAAATAGAAGCAACCTACGACTTCCTCATTATGCGGTATAAGTCGCAGCTATTAGCATAGGTCTCTTCGGAGTCAAAAGCCATTGTTATCGACAAAGATCGATAATGGGAGAATCTTATATACAAAAAATGTTTTCACTTGATCATTGTACGGATCTATTCATCGATAAACCAAGACTAATGATAAGTACAATTATGCGGATCATCAAGCAAGGCCACATCATTCAAGCATGTCCTTGTCAGCTCTCAGTTAGCAGTGGGCACAATACTTCATCGGCCAGTCTTAAAGTTGGAGCGTTCTCGAATTGGATGATCGTAAGTGGATCAGAATGCCAACACTTCAGGATGGTGACAAAGACAAAAGACATAACTCCAGGAAGTGAATTGTAATTTTGGCTCTTGGAAGATCTTCTCAATGGCGAAAGATCAAAAGTTGGATTCTGACAAGCCAAGGTGGCGTAACGACTACAGTCTTGCGAAAAATGAATAATTCACCATGGAAGGCTATTCAGAGCATGTGGAGAATTGTGTGTAATTGTGATTGTGAATACGAATGAAGATGAACTTTCTCACACTAGGATGTTGCTCAAACAGAGGGGTGGATGAATTGCTCAAGTTTCAAGATCGACTCTCTTGTCATCTGAAGGATTGTGGAACACGATCAATGAGTTCATTCCTATACGATCAGGATAGGAAGACTCTTAGCCTAATGGATAAGGCACTGATCATAAGTGTTTTGATCTAGGTGGCGCATTGTTGACTATGATGTATATGTGTGCATCCAAGTCATTTAAGTGGGGTCTACATGTACCCATTTATTATTTATATATTTTTCCTTAAATGAATTTTTAACTTAAGTGGTTTCTATTTTTAGTAACTTTTTAAAAGTTGGTTGAAAAATTCAAAGTCGCTTAAGTGCCCTATTTAATGATCATGTAAACCTTATCTACTTTGTAACCAAATTTTGGGTTATAAAAGAAAGTTAGGGGCTCATTTGTAAGGGTGACTTTGAGAGAGGAGAAGAAAATAATTTTGTGTGCAAGCTTTGTTTCAGGAAGAAACATTGTGTTCTTTTGTGAAGACATTTTGGAGTTAATGAAATACGAAATTTGTGTCTCATTCATTTTCTCTTGTAACATTTGATGCTCTTATGTTCATTAGATGTTACATGTTTAAATCTTGCATGCAAATATTGTCTTTGATCTTATTGTCAACGTTATTAAGTTGTTGTTCTTGTTCACAGTGATCAAGCTCTGCTATTTACTTGCTCATGTGTGTTCCCTTTACTCATTCTCGTTTAACTGATGCAAACTCCATTTTATTTGTGTTAGTTATTTATTATTCTTCTCCATGCAATATTAATCTCTGCTTTTACCTAACTCTTGCATGTTCCTTCCATTTATTCCTTTCCATTTCATTCCTTCATTCCATTCCATCTCCCTCATTCACTTTGCTTTTCATTGATGTTCCAAAACACCCCACACATACAATTTTGAATGCACAGGTGTAAATACAATTTTGGCTTTCAATAAAGGCAACCTCACCTTCATTGAGGAGGGAATTCATTCCCACATTGTTGCATGTCATTTGCATGCATGAAAATCCATATGCTAACAAAATCCCAATGCAAAAGCTCTAAATCACTTCACAAAGATCCAATGGCCTATGCAAATTTACAACTAGATCAAAAGAATTGAAACCAAGTTGACAAAATAACATATCCATTTAAACAAATCTCCAACAATACAAGATTGATATTTCCACCAAATACAAAATGCCACTATAATAAACTATAACTAAAACAAGTACCAAATTCTTTGCTAAATTTAGCGACAAATCCCCTAATCTAAGGGCAATTATTATTTTTTCAAATTGACTTAGAATTTTGCATAAAAACTACTAGTACAAAAGGTTCTGTATGGGTGGATCCTCCTTGCTTAGTATGATATTGAAACCAAATTTTTTTCCAAAGTGATTCTAAGAAGCAATTCATCATCTCTTTGCAAAGTAAGCTTCTCTCAGGGGGTGTGGAGCCAGGGAAAAGGGCTATGAAGAGGACGGGGGCTGTTATGGCTTCACCTTACCCAATTTTTCACTATAATCTCCGTGAAATCTCTGACTACCATCTCAGGACTAGAATACTGCTATGATACCAAAATTTATACTACAAATAAGGCAGAGCATAACACATTTTATTAATCTAAAAAATGAATCATTACAAAACATGGAGGAGGCTACAATGTTTATATACATTGTACAACCATATCACTTTCATGAAATATGGATCATATTAGCTAAACTAAGCAATGTGTAGAAATAACATATTGCCCCTAAGTGCCACTAAATGATAATGCCGGAAATCATTTGTGAAAAAATAATTCTATAATAGAACATCATCCCATAACCATAGGGATTGATTATTATCATCTAGTCAACTAATGACAACTAGCCCATAACTACTTAAGTTAAAGTAATAAAAATAAATTAATTTAACTTATTACATGATTACAAAATAGTCTAATGATTAATTAAGCTATGCTTTATTCCTAATAAGCTCTACAGGTTCTTATGGTAACATATGACACTAATAATCTTGAATGGTATACTACTATATACAACTTTCCTTACAAGTAAGATTTACTAGACAATACATCAAAAAATAAGTGCATTGGTTGTGCCACAATGCTTCTCACTATGTTCTAATTGGGGGATCAGTATTTAAACACACTTTCAATGAACCTCTTACGTGTTTCCTTAGGGTTGACGACATTCCCTTGGCCCTATCATAAATCCATGACAATGTATGTGGAGCTCACTTTAGCGGAAAAGTTATGTCTCATAAATTATTGCAGAAAGGATGTTATTGGCCTACTGTGAAACAATATTGTCTTGAATATGCCAAAATATGTGATCAATGTCAATGACATAGTAATATCAACCATGCCTTGACATATGAATTGCAAACTATTTTATCTCTATGGCATTTATCTCTCTCTAGGGATTTGACCTTGTTGGAAATCTAAACACCGAATCAGATGATGGACATACATTCATTATCACTACCACCAAATATTTCACTAAATGGGTAAAAACATCACCTTTGCATGCCACCATTGGTGAATATCTTTCAATTCCTAGCTACACATATTATCACCCATTTTAGGGTTCTATGTGTAGTTTTCATAGTCGATGGGTCAACCTTTAAAAACTATATGGTCAAGAATTTTTTTGATAAGTTCAAAATCAAGCATACCTTCTACACTCCATATTATCCTCAAGGGAATGGTCAAGTTGAGGCCACTAACAAGACTATTGTCAAGATACTGTGAAAAAATATGGACATTCATGGCATCGATTATCACAATCAACTTATATAAGCCCTCTGGGCCTATCGTACAAGTGTGCGTACTCATACCAACTCCACCCCCATTCTACCTCATCTATGGTACTAAAGTTATCATACCATTATAATTAGAGATCCCATCCTTATGTGTTTTGCTCAAAGATATTCTAAAAGTTAATGAGTATCATGAGAGATTCCTACATGAGTTATAAATGCTCGATCAACGATGCATAAAAGCTTTAAAACATCTTTGTAAGTGTTAGAAACGTATCAAACAAACATATAATCAAAAATTCTGCCCATGGGAATTCAACATTGGTGACCTGTTCCTCAAAGAAAATCAGATATTAATAATGCACTAAGCTTCCATAAAATCCAAATTCAAACTTAATTGGTTAGGCCCATTTATATTATGGAAAAAATTAGAAATGACGTGTACCACCTTGCAACTCTTACGGGAAAACCCATTAAAACCCATGAACATTATGCATCTAAAACAATACTACATAGATGGGTCTCCTTCGTCAGATATATATGAGTACTCATAGATCACCCTCCCTTCTACTTGCAATATAGGTTTTTGTGACTCTCTTTACACGCTCCAATGATGGAACTTACTCTAATTCCTACACTGGGGGAATCCAACTTTCCCCATTATTTCCCAATAACAGACTCTATTTATAGGTTCAACTTTACTATTAAGGGAGTGGCTATACACTCAAACCTCACTTTTCACATGCACACTGGGGTAAAAATTTGCTTCCCCCTATCTAGTTGCATATTCTCTACTCATCAAAAGCACTAAAAATATAAATATTTCTTCCCTAGGGGAATTATTGGATCACCCTTTTTTCCCTTAAGATAATAGGTTTTCATCTATTCTCTTAGGGGGCCTCAAAATACAAAAACATTCAAATATGCTAAATATCCCAAAAATCCATTTATGCTAAAAATCTAAAAACATTCAAATAGATACAAACATCCAAAAATATTTACATTACTCTTGCTTACTTGTTTCTATTGCACATTTCTATTATACATGTTGCACATTACTTATCATGTTAGCCTCATAGATAGTAGTATGCTATATCATTTTTCTATACACATGTGCATTCACGCGGTACATTGAGTTGAATTTATGCTACACACAGATTGTCACACAATGTAAGATTCTTGACACTACTCTCTACCATTTCTTTCGCAGCTACTGGGGACATCCACTTTACACTTTCTCATGTACACGTGTTATTAATCCAATTTTTTCTACTTTACTTTATCTTACCTCATTCATTCAGTACATATATTGTGCCATACTATTTATTACTCTATCGTGCTAATGGGTAGTTCATAGGTGGTATCCATTTTGCAGGTTATTTCCAATTCAGAATCATCTTCATATTATGGCTTGTTTCTTGTTTTACATGCTTGCATTGTGCTTCCACTTTTCTGTGGGCAATGCATTGTATTACTTGATTGTTGTTTATTGGCCTTGAGTTCCTCAATTGTATTACAACATCCTTAGTGGTGTCCCATGTATGCAACATATTGTTTTCCATGATGTTCTAGTTGTGTATCCTTGCATGATTTTTCTTACATCTATTGTGTTGTTTTCCTATTGCTTGTTACTAACACTTACTACCTTTTCTATTATATTACTATGTATGCGCTATGGTATACACCATGCAAACTCCCAATATTTCCTTCGTAGGAATCCTACAATACATGTGCACATCAACTACATGTCCTCTCATTTGGGCCGCACTCATATTGTTTCATCACACACACCTTGAACAAGGGGGGAAACCATAAGATGATATCTCACTCTCATGACAATTCAAATTCAAGAAACAAAATAAGAGGTACAAAATTAGAAATTCCAGAGGTTCAAAAAATGGCTCAAAAACAAAATTGGGTCAGAAAATACATAGGGACTAAACTATACATAAAATACCATAACATCCACACGTTATGAGCCATTTCATATGCTTTTGTCCTAGGGGAAATTTAATAACTTTCTCAGTTGGTACATTTTCTTAGGGACATTTATAGGTTTTTTACATAGTTTCAAAGATAGGATGCATGGTACATTTCAAATTATGGTGGCACCAAGGGTACATGCAAGTTAGTATTTCCTTGATACATTGTGCCATCATTTACAAATCAATTGGGTTCATGTTCATCTACAATGGCACTTATCCATGGGTATTGGGAAGTATTGAGGTGACTCTTATCTTCGTAGGCTTGACTTCTCATCGCTCATTTTTTTGTAAAGGGATGCATAGAAACTTGAGGGAAAAGTGTGCCTACACACTCAGGTGGATTTTTTTTAAGCACACAATTTTCAATTCTATACTTGAAGGGGGAGGGGGATATAGACACTCATTTTGGTAATTCATGTCTTGCGATAATTTTTTTTTTATAATACTCTTGCACTTTCCCACACTTGCTCAATTTTACCAATTATTTTATCCCTAGCTATATTTCACACATTATTGCTTACACATAACCTTTTTGTTTGCATAATGGTCATATTAATCCATTAAATTATGCTACAACATCGCATATTACAATCCTAAATTTCAAATTACTTACACATGCATTTGGGACCACAGCCTTCAGAAAGGGCCCTAACACCCATATGCTATGGGATGACCTAGCTACTTTGGTCCCTTTTCCTTTAACAATACCTTTCTTAATTTGAATTCCTTTGGTACATTTTCAATCGGCTTTTTTCAAGTTTTCCAAATCCAAAACACATATATAGGCAAGTTATTCATATCTCATTAAGAGAGGCCATTCTACCTACTTGAATCCTAACATTATAATGAGAAAAAACCAAACAAATATACTCCAAAGCTCCCTCGAGCTTCACATACTATGCATACTCATTCTATGGAAATCATCCAATCAAATCTGCAAGTACAAAAGGCACATTATCAAAGTCAAGTCAAGCTAGGGCAAAGGTCAAGTACAATCACATTGTTACAAGGTCATGATTATCAATATGGTTGCATAAATTATAGATATCACATGTTAGGCAAGAATGATACACGTTTTAAGCCCTCTTCGTAGTAGTGGCGACATCGATAGTGCATAGGGGAGCCCACAATGCAACTAATGTTTGTTTTGTATGACTCTTTCACCATCTAGGGTTTTAAATATTGAACAAGATACACAATGAACATCATACAATGTCAAAGGCCCAAATTGTAGATACGAGAAAAATAGGAAGTAGTGAACAAACCTATAAAAATTTAGGGTTTGAAAGTGCAGAGGGACACGGGCGTACATAAAGGCCCATAATAGGGGTAAACTTTGGGCCATACTATAAAATTTAGTCCAAAAAACTGTTCAGGGCATAGTTTTATTGTTGAAGCTCTGTTAGATCATTTCTATCCTTTTATAGTCATCAGGTCATCCCAAATCAACATAGAAGTCAGAATATCAATTAAGTCTTCTTCTCCTTCTCATTGCTAGTACTTTGTTACATTGTCTATCATTTTTTGGATTTATTCAATTATTATTCATAATATTGCTGTAATTAGATTTAGAAACTAATTGATTAGAATAATCTACCATCAATTACTACCCCTTTAAATATTAACCATTTAGTTTAAATCACAACTCTTATTAGCATGTGATTATTTGTGTGTCTTGCATCAAGCTCAATATACCTCGTGAATGCATGCATGTAAAGCATACAAAAAATATCTTATCAATTAAACTAAAGTGATTGACAATGTTCATATGTAATGTAAAGTGCTAGCAATGCAAGTTATGTGTACATGTCTTGGTTTTGTACTTTTACATATATATGAATGTTTTTGTATTATTGAATATAGCTATATATAGAGAGAGGGGATCACAAGATCTTAGTAGTTATTAAGGAGATCATCCATGTCAGGGTGAAAATAAATTAGATATAGATCAGGGGGAGGACCCCTAAGAGCAATAATGAGCATGCTTGTAAACAAAGATGTGTCATGTGAGTGACCAGGGTCATGCCATGGTCTTTTGTGTGGAGTAGTGTCTAATGAATCTGAATGAGAATTATGGGGGAGATTGTAGTAATACAGTAATGATTATTTCAATATTGAGCATAGTAATGTTAGCAATTAGAGATTTACATTGAGTAGTGTCATGTCCCAAGATGCCATGATAGTCATAATAGGAAAAACATGAATGGTTGGACATATTGTGAGGAGACCGATTCTAGAGAAAATGTAGAGATATAAACTCAACATCCAAGAGAATGAATATTAGTTCTTGTGGTTTATCCAAACTAGCAGGGATGGAGATTGAACTAACAACTGGTATAGGATCAAGAGTATTGATGGAATATATAAGAAGAAATGGGGCTAGAAGTGTTAGGATTAACAATTGTAGGATAACTAGTGTTAGAGGGATTTAAGCTTAAAAAAGAGAATGAAACATGGATAACTAATTTCAATCTTATTAAAAAAGAGAATGAAACATGGATAACTAATTTCAATCTTATTAAAAAAGAGAATGAAACATGGAATCATCTTCATTGATATGATTGAAATTAATTTTACACAAGTGATCATAAATTAGTTCAATAAGATCATCATTGCTATCAAAAGAACATTTTATACCATTATGTCATGAAACAGAGCTTTCTAAGAGATTAAGAGTGAGTGGTGGAATTGATGTAGGGGATGAAAAAGGTAGTGGAGAAAGTGTGTCAATTATTAGCTCAACCAAGGGTGGTATAGGTACCACATAACTATAACTTGTGCTTATTTCAGTAATAAAATAAGTACGTAACTTGTCCTTAGGGATGGGTTGCAAAGGGGATCAATAATAGACTGATGTAGATTGGACATATGAACTTTACAATATTTAAAAGGACAGGGATTTGTTAGTACGGTATGATCATGTCAATTACGTATGAAATTGGCACATTGATGAATATTAAAGGGGTGTGCTTGTATAACATGGATCTATAGGTACCCCAAGAGGATGTTGTAATGAAGATTATTGTCCATGATATGAAAAGTGGTAGGTAATAACTTGGTACCAACAAGGAGATTCAAGGTGATAATTCCTAAAGTGGACCAAATGATATTATGAAAGACCTACATAATGTAGTGTCAACAATAAAGAAATAAATACCCATTTTATTTAGTAATGAACGAGGAAATATGTTTAATCTAGAATCATTATCGATCAAAAATCACATGATGATAACCCCCTGAATATGTGGTGTGATAAGAAGAGGAGAACATGATTCTACAGTAGTGATTAAGAAAATATAGAATTTATAAATGCCTAAATTTGATTGCAATGTAGCAATAAATGAATAAGCAATGAAATACATAATTTGACCCAAAAAAATAAGCAATTAAGATTTAAAACCCCAATTTCAAAGAAGAGATAAAAATACTTAGTTGTTTTACAGCTAATCCTAGGCTGTGACGAAGTGACGAACTGAGAAATTTGAATTGCATAATATCATAATAAAACCCAGAAAGTTATAGAGATGGAGGAATATGTTGGATTGGGGCACCTAGAATAGTTCAGGGGCACCTGTGGGTGCCACAGACCTACTCTGGGTTCCTATGACTTCTCAAACCTTTAGAAAACCTCCTTCGCAAGGTCGTGAGATGTTTGTTGTCCTTCGATTCTTATTTCTAGTATGCCGCACAATGATCGCTGATGTCACTGATAACCTGTAATAAAGAAATAGCTTGCAAAATTCTCAAGAGTGCATCAAATCCCGAAAATAAAAAAATGCAAATGAGGGGTCAAACTGTGCTCAGTTTTCAAACAAGTGAATTTATGACTGAGTGTTGCACTACATTTCAGACCCAATGTAGTTCTAGGTGTGCGTGTGTAGAATTTTGCCTTAGGTAGCTCTTGTGTATGTCAGACTTGATAGAAAGTAATGGCTAGATGTAGAATATGTAAATAGATGTGTGCATGGAATAGAATGAATTTACCCTCCTATGAAGTGTATGCAGAAGAATGCAATCCTTTTCCCTTGAATGGATGCTAAAATGCTCTTAAATAGCCTTTGGATGCAACTTTAGGTGGTGATAGCTAATGCTTAGTGCTTGGTCCTTTATTATGGTAACATAACTTTATATTTATATGATTCCCTTGCTTAAATTTCATAATTAACCCTAAAAAAGCTGACTACCAAAAAGATATGATGCCCAAATGGCTAGAAAGGACCCAAAAGATGTGAGAAAAGTACAAAAAGGTTAAGGGCGGCCAGAGGGGACGAGGGCGCTGATGTCTAGGATGAGAAATGCTGAAGTATGAAAAGAAAAACTAGTACTTTTCTTACTTAGGAGTTATATGAATAGTAGTATGCAATCATGACTATATAATTACCTAAAATTCATGATTTTGTGTCTACATTTCCCCCCACTTTATGTTGTTGAGAAAATTTTCGATAACATAAAGTAGATAAGAGATGCATACCTAATAACCATGTAGATCAATGGCGATAGCGTGCCGAGAGACAAGAAAAAGTGTGGAGTGATAAAAGTGTGAAGTGTGGAAATTAAAGAGGAGAAAGTGTAAAAATTGATGAAGATAATGACCCTAGGGCAAGAGCGTATGCATCAATGTCATGATTATACCTATTGTTGGTGTCGATTGTTGTTGATGTTGTTGATGTAGGATGATGCTGACTATCGCTTCCCATAAGGACATGCTTACAAAAGAGAAGAATGAACAAGTAGTAAAATACATGTGCATACAAGTAAAAGGTATGTAAGAAAGTATGTAAAATGTGAAAAAGGAACATGTGCACCTGATCTGTGATGAGAAAAGCGTGTAGAAAGGATTTTGAAGATGATGTAGAAGAATGATTTTTTCGGCTGATCTCACGCTAGTTGCGTTAACAACGAGTTTTTTGAGCGATCTCACACTAAGAATAGAAGAAGTGTAGGGAGAAAAGTATAGTGTCATCCTCTAACCTTTAATTGCTTCTTGATGTATGGAACACCATTATAGATGGTGTGTAAAAATATGACCCGGTTCAACCAATTTTGATCTAATGCAAAAGTAGAAAATGTTGTGTAGTGTATGTATGATGAGTGCTAATGACTGCATGCCCTGTAGAAGCCACTATGTGAAGTGTTGAGAAATGTGCTGAACTAAAAAATGCTATGTAATTGCCCCTGGTCACAGGAATCCAAGAAGGGTTAGGGGCTCCTAGGTGCTAATGTCTGGGTCTGGGTGTTAGTGTTTGTGTTGCACTAAGGACCCAAATCAGGATATGGATCGTTGCTGTGATTGATGAATATGATATAATGATACTGAACTATATTGAAATTTGACTGTAAGATGATGTATGGGGTGACTGATTCACTCGATAGATGCCCCCTCATTTAGGGTGCATGTAATGTTGCTGTGGAGTATGCGGCCCAAAGGAAGAGCGACTACTGAACTGAAAATGATGCCCTACAGGGGTAAGGAGTATGCTTGGTAGAAACCACGACACACATAAATAAAGTGGTTAGGAGACAAGTGTTAGTGCAAGCAAAGAAAAACACGCATGTAGAAGACAAGATGTAATCTAATAAGCAAACAAACAATGTGTAAGATAAGACACAAGAAGACAATGTAGATATTGAAAAGTAAGTTTCAAACATGGAAAATCACTCACGATGTCACAAGACAATCAAGGCTATAGTGGATACAAGCATAAAAAAATTAGAGAACAAGCAAGACATAAGGAAAATCCTGCAAACAATGACAGACAAGAGAAAACAATGTAACAGACAACCATGGAAGCATATAGAATTACAAGACACATGCTACATATAAACCACCCATTAACATGTCAGAATTATAGAAATTATGTCAAAGTGTGTATAATCTGATATAATAATGTGTTAGGAAAAATGAAAAAATAACATCTATAGTGTATGAAAGTGGATGCCCCAGGAGCCACTGTGGGACTGGTATGAGGCACTGCACTAAAAATCCATGCTGCATGTAAATATATGTGTAAAGCCTATGCTCAAAACTAGAAGGAAAGTTAACACACATGCGTGTATGGACAAATAATGACATACAAAATATCTAACTAGCATGTGTAATAGAATGCACATGTAACGAGTAAATGTAAGCAAGACGAAGTATGACCAAGATATGTGGTATGATGTGGATGAAATGGAACAGAATGCAAAATAAGTGATAGGAGAATCATGTCTCCTGAGAGAATGTGGATGAATATGCGTGAGGTTCATTTATAAATGCCCCCTCAGCAGTCAAGATTGAATCATAGAACACAAGTGCGTCATCAGGAAATGGTTTGAATATTGCACTAGAAATATATGATTGATAAAGCATAGAATATACAGTGTGAGTGCATGAGTGAGTGAATGCGTGAGTGTGGTGAGGTCCACTTGAGATATAGACCCTCAGTAGTCAAGTATGGACTGTGGAACTAGAGTGCGTCATAAGGTGGTGTGTCATGTTGATTGTGATCGAGAGTATGTCGTGTTGAATGTTTGCGAAAGAGATTAATTGTGGATGCATTGAGTGTGTAATGTGATGTGTTGAATGTGTAAGAGAAATATATATTGTGCAAGTGCCATATGTATAATGTGCCGTGTCATATGTGCATGAAATATTTGTATTGTAAAAAACATTAAATGTATAATGTGTTTTGTTGAAAGTGTGTGAGAGAGATGTGTCATGTGAATACCGAATGTGTAGTGTGTTGTGAATATGTCAAGTGTGTAGTATTTCATGTTGAATGTGCACTATAAAGATTGTGTCACAAGCGTGTTGATTGTATAGCGATGAATATGTGTGAGAAGTATGTGCCATGAGTTTGTCAAGTGTGTAGTGTGTAGTGTGTAAGGTTCATGTATACATGATGCCCTCAATAGTCAAGTGTGAACCAAAACATGAGAGTGGGTCATCAAGTAGCGACAATATAAGAGGTGTATCAAGTTGTGTATGATTTCTCAAAGATGTGAAATATGAATCATAGAGCGTAATAGTAGAAAAATGATAGCCACCTGAAAATTTTAGGAGGGGGGAAGAGAAGTAAGGATGATGCCCCCAAGTGTGTAAAGGGGATCTATCTAGATGTGGAAGAGAAAGCATGCCATGGTGGCAGACGTGGTAACATGTTAACACCCTAGGAGTAGTTGATTTACCAAAGGAAGTTGTAGCAGTGAGAACAAATGGAAATTTATTTTTTTGATGATGAGTATATGAAATAGTGCAAACCTCAAGAGGAGATGCAAAAGAAATAAAAGAAAGGAGCTTAGGTTGATATCTGAGGCCGATCCTGGTGGATTGTGTCAGAATGGAAAGTGGTTCTTTAAATCCTTTTACATATTTGCCTAACTAAATCATTACCATTGAAACTGTAACAAAGCAAATATCGATGCCCAGGACCATATTGTTTGAAGTTAGTAGGAGAGGTGGCAGAAGTAAAGGCTTTAGGTGAATGATCAATAATGTTGCAATGGGAAAATGAAGAGGGATATTCTTTGGATTCATAAACCAAACCTTGGTATAAAATTTAAGAAGCGCATGAAGAGTGTAAGGGACCACATGTATGACATGGATCCAAGGCCATTTGAGAAGAATATGATAGTTAAGATTGTTAGGCATGCCATGGAATGGGATGCACAAAGTGCATGGAACAACAATAATGGGAAGCATGATTATACCTAAGAACCTTTTAAGAATATTATCAAAGCCATGAATAGAAACATATGAAGGAGCCAAGGAGTCTTTAAAGAGGCCTATTTGGTGAATAAATGCTAGATTACAAATATTAAGCCCAGGTCCATTATCAAATAAATATCACTTAACCTATATGTTATTGATACAAAATTGAATATAAAGGGGTGGATCATTATCTAAAAGAGATTGAGAAGCAATTTCATCATACGTAAAAGTTATATTCTCTTCATGAAATGATAATAATATAGTGAATCTATGATACACATAGTCAGGAGAAGTATTAGGATGAAGAGAAGTAGTAGATTAAAAAATATTAAATTTGATTGGCACACTCAGGATTGGCCTGCAAGAAGGCATTGAGGGAGATACTCATGGTGGAAGGATCCATAAAATAATAGTGTTAGAATGTGGGTTCACCAAAATGATTAAGTAAATATAGAAGTTATAAATGCCTAAATCTGATTGCAATGTAACAGTAAATGAATAAACAATGAAATACAAAATTTGAACCAAGAAAATAAGCAATTAAGATTAAAAACCCCAAGTGTGAATAAATAAGAAGAATTATCTATTTCACAACTAATCCTGAGCTGTGCTGAAGTGACGAATTGAGAAATATGAAGTGCAGACTGTCATAATAAAACCTAGAGAAAGTTGTAGAGATGGAGGACTATGCTGGACTGGGGTGCTTGGAATGGGTCAGGGATGCCTGCGGATGCCACAGACCTGCTATGGCCATCTGTGACTTCTCAAACGCTCAGAAACATCCTTTGTAGGGTCACAAGATGTTTTTTGTCCTTTACTTATTGTCTTTAGTATGCCGCACAATGATCACAAATGTCATTGATAACCTACAATAAATAAATAACCTGCAAAACCCTCAAGAGTACATCAAATCCAAAAAAGAAAAGAATGAAAATGAGGGGTTGGACCATCCTCAACTGTCAAATGCATGAACTTACAACTGAGCGTTGCACTGCATTTTAGACCCAATGTAGTTATAAGAGTGTGTGTGTGTGTGTGTGTGTGTGTGTGTGTGTACGTGCGCACACACGCACACACAAAATTGTGCCCCAGGTGGCTCTTGTGCGTGTCGTACTTGATAGCGAGAAATAACTAGATGTAGAAAATGTAAGTAGATGTGTGCATGTAATAGAGTGTACTTCCCCTCCTCTGAAGTGTATGAAAAATAATGCAGTCCCTTGCCCTTAAATGGATGTTGGAATGCTTTTGAATAGCATTTGGATGCAACTTTAGGTGGTGATAGCTAATGCTCAGTGTTTGCTCCTTTATTATGGTCACATAACTTTATATTTATATGATTCCCTTGCTTGAATTTTGTAATTAACCCCGAAAATGATGACTACCAAAAATATAAGAAGCCCAAATGGATAGAAAAGACCGAAAAATATGTGAGCAAAGTACAAAGAGACCAAGGGCGCCCAAAGGGAATAGGGGTGCCTAACGCTGGCATCCTGGCTGGGCGTTTGTGTCCAGGATGAGAAATCTTGAAGTATGAAAAGACAGATTGGGATAGAAAGAGTGTAAGACCAAAAGTGACAACATAAAGAAAGAAAATATGTCCAAGGACATGGGTTAATTAGTACTTTTCTTACTTAAGAATCATATGAATAATCATATGTAATTAGGACTAAATAATTTCCCAAAGTGCATGATTTTGTGTCTACAAGTAAGTGTAGGAGGGATATCTATTTCATTAAAATTAATAGCCTTATGTAAGGCCTTGAATGTTTCCATAAGATAAGTAAATGCAACTAGTTGAGTATCATTGACCAATGTAAAAGAATACAAGGCATATTGTAAGAGATATATGTAGATAAGTGCTTTTTAAAGCAACTCTAAAAGAGACATCTTAACAGGAGTATTACTAAGTCGTTCCGATATTTCCTACCCTTTTAAAGAAGCAACAACCTTAGGTATTAGAGTTGCAAGAGGTGGAGGTAAAGATGGGTTGCCCCTAATTGGGTGTTTAGTTCGCCATTTTGTAACAATATTAACTGTAGATATCAAAAGAATAGGATTGGAGCGTGGTAAGTATCAATTTGTAATCATAATGATCTCATATTGAATATCTATGTAAGTGGGAGTCATATCATCCATGTTAAAAACTAGATCATCATGAGGGAGCTTATCCATATGCGGGGTATGAGCATGGACCTAGTTAGAGGGATAACAACCCAAATCGATATAGGGGATTAAACCATTAGAATTAAGGTGGAGGTCATAAAGATGGGAGGTAGATTCATAATTATAAGCAATAGAATGAAACAAACAACACCAAAATATAATGAGAATAACATACAAAGATGAACCCTAGGGAAAATAGGATTTGAGAAAAAAATATTTGATTCACGTTGGGTTCACAAAAAAAATTACACCCTTTTTAAGGTTTATTAGGTGTGTTATGAAATACATAACAATAAAAAAGAATGTAAGGTCTGGAGACTTGGAACTATTCTAATAAATTAACTTCCAACATTAAGTGTACAAAATCAGAATAATTTATTGGTTCTATCGATAAATGAATACAAGATCAAAATACACAAGAGAGGGACTTAGCTATACACAAAAGTATAGGAAGAATATGGGAAGACAAACTGGAGAAAATGGAAGTGCAAAGCCTGGAAAAACTTTGGAAATCTCCTAGTGCAGAAATGTATAATTCGGTTGGGATGTATAATTTGGTTTTGACCCTTCCCTACGGTCTTGGATGCCTTTGGAATTTAGATTTGTAACTTTATGGGTCCTTTGGTGGCTCAAAAATGCACTTCATTTTCTAACCCTAGTTTTTGCACCCTCTAAATATTGTTTGTAATCAATCGAATAACTCCAAAACCTTAATGATGGGTAGAAGACCCTATAATAAATTTAGTGTTTGGGTTATGGTGCATATCGTGCATCACTTATGTTGGCATTACTCTGAATATGTGTCAAAACACACATAGTTCTCCACCTAACATATAATATATACGGATGTAATTAGTTGGCAACTTGAACCCCTTCGATCATTCTTGACTGAATTGTGCTCTTTTTAAGACTTGGAATTAGGAACTTGGTGCTGTTGGATATGAGGGAAGCTAAAATCCTTACCCTTGTTAAATGATTCAAAACTATAGTAGTGGTTTACCTAATGGATGAACATCACGTCTAAGAATATTTGGGGAGAATTGAGTGCCTTTTGCAAGTGTTAGAAATGAACATGTCAATAAAATATGGCATATTTTGTTTTAATATATGTATAAATATATCAATAAAACTTGCATATATATATATATATATATATACTATATAGTATATATATATATATATATATATATATATATATATATATCTATATATGTATGTACGTATGTATGTATGTATGTATGTACGTACGTACGTACGTACGTATGTATGTATGTATGTATGTATGTATGTATGTGAAAATGATAGTTATATTTAATGTACACAAATTGAACAAGATGGTTATCTCAAAATTTTGCAAGTATTTTACATGTTAAAAAACCATCAAAAATAAAACTTAGTAAACACCAAATAAAGTTTAAAGTATTAAAAAATATTATGTTGGAGCCCAAATTAATTCTTCACAGTGAATCTAGTAGCTCATAAGTCTAATGGTTGATCCAAAATCTTAACCTCATTTAAGATTTGTATAAATAAGATACACAAAAATGACAACATCTTATATCCTCACATAAGAATGGTGGAATCATTATCTTAACCTCAATTAAGAGCAACATAAAAGATATATGGGTATGATATGGAATTAATATTTCATTAGAAACGATATATAGGGTTTATATGTTACCACATACCAATAGTACCTGTGAATGAAGGATTACATTTTTAAACAAACAAAGATTTTAGAATTGTTAAAGAAATTTGAAATGTGCCATCCTAATTGATCACACATTTTGGTAGTTGGAATGGTGGTATATTGGGTTTATATATTATCATAGAGAAATATAAAAGATATAAACAAGTGACATCATCATCTCTACTTGCATAAGATTAATTGAATCATTATCTTAACCTCATATAAGAGCAATATAAAAGAAACACAAAGGTGACAAGTATCACCTGTATGGGTATGGGATGAAATGATAATTTCAATGGTAACTTTGTATATAGGGTATATATTTTACCCCATACCAAAGCTACTAATGAATGTAGTAATAATTTTTTGAATAAATGAAGATTATAAAAAAATAAAAGCAATAAAAAATGTGCCCACCCTAGTTAATCACACATTATGGTATTAGGAATGTCACTTCCACATCACTTATATTGAGATAACATAATGGTATATTGAGAGCTCATATATTATCATAGATTAAGTTTACTAGTCAATATATGGAATTGATTTTTTTTAATGAATAAAAATTGTAGAGTTGTAGAAGCAATTTTAAGATTCACTAAAAATAAATATCCAATTTAGAGTAGTAATTGTGTATTTAGAGGCATTTGAAAAACATTTGTTTTATTATGAGACCCCACATGAGGAGAGTGTAAGGCTAAGCACGTAAACATACACATATAACTTCATCTTTATGCACACCAATTTAGAAATTCACCTAAATATAATGACATTTCAACAACCAAGAATCCTTACATGGATTTTGATACATTATCCTCCTCAAACTCAATTTATCCACCATTTCTTGTGAAATCATATTATTTTTCTTGAGGCCCTCTATGATTAATTTACAACACTTTGATTTGAATTACAAATTGTTCTGAACAATTTTACCTTAGTGGGGTATTATTCTCCTCTATCATATATTTCAACAAGACCATTTTCATCATGAGTAGTACTTCTATGGTTTTAAGTTCATCAGTGTGATGCATTAATATCATACATTCTTCATTAACTTGTGCCACATATGCACTTACATTAATGCATTTACTTCCATTGTTATGCACAAGTGGATACTCCAAGGCTCTATTCCCATCTTCTCCATGCAAGAAAAACATGTAACAATGAATGAACATCCACAACCTCAACCTCTTATCATTTTACTACGAAGTTCTTTCCTCTCCTTGCACAAATTTTTGTCTATCATATCCTTGTCCATGACCATGTGTAAAATTTCCATTCCTTTGCATTTTGTTTTACTTCTTATGCACTAGATTATCCTCTACCTTAATTGCACACTAATATGCCTCCTCAACAACATGTATTACAATCATCCCAAACTCATGCTGAATTTCCATCCAAAATCCATTTTATATGACAAACTATCTTTTCTATGCTAGCTTCAACATTACCACTCTAACTGTTAGCTTGTAATATTCGTCCATCTAATCACTTGTACTCATATCTAGGTTTGAATCAAATTTTGGAGTATAGAATCATATGGTAATCCTTTGGAATGAAATTTGACTTTAAGTTCACAAAAAATCTATTCCATATCATGATCTTCTCTTTTCCGTTCCACAATCATTCACTTTATACATGCTCCCACCAAAGAGATATACAAAGTTTTTATTTCATTCCAACAAACTTGAATCATATTGGGTTTAATGTACTATCTTTTATTTGTCATCTTTAACATTACAACTCTAACTACTAGCTTGTAATATTCCCCCTGTCTAATGACTTGTACTCATATCTAGGTTTATCTCAAATTTCTGAGCTACAAACTCATTTAGTAATCCTTTGAAATAAGATTTGACTTTAATTTCATAAAAAATATATTCCATGGCTTGATATTCTCTTTTCCCTTGCACAATCTTTCACTTTGTACATGTACCCACCAAATATTTATGCAACATTTTTATCATGCCAACAAACTTGAATCATCTTGGATATTCCAAGATTTTATACTCAATTTTATTTTCTAAAACTACCCAAATAGTGAGCTCTTGAGGATTCAATCCTCCAACATAAATATGAAGATACAACTTAGGTTTACTTGTTATTATTGTGACATCTTTTAGAAAATTATCTTCATGTTATTGAATTTCATCTTCTTCTTCAGTGATTTTAAGCAATTTTGTTGGTGGCTCCGATATCTCTTATATCATGCATAAAAATATTTCAACTCACATGTGAATCACTTTCGCAACATTAGCATACCCTTAAGAATAGTTTCTACTTATATACATATCCTTTAGTAGATTATAAGTGTGTGTGTCTCTATATTTTTCCATTAATTATGTATATATTTTTACTGTATGTCGCACATACCTTCACATTTATATGCATCAATATATAAAAATTCACTAATGATTAGTCATTGACTAAAATCTAATGACCCTTCAACAACAAAGAAACCTTATATGGATTATGAAGCGTTATCCTCTTCAAATTCAATTTATCAATGCCCATTTCTTAGGAAACAATATTATTGTACTTTCATGCTATCTATGATTAACTTACAACACTTAGATCTAGAAATAAAAATTATTAGAATCATTATTTCCTCAACATGAGATGATTCTCTTCTTTAACAAGGTTTAAAAACACCTTCATCACGAGTTCTTCTCAAGTTTCAAGTTAATTATTGTAATCCACTAATGTGACAATTTTTTCATTTACTTGTGCATTATACATACTCACATTATTAACTTACTGTCATCACTATGAACATGTCGATAATTGCATTCTTTATTCCCAACTTTACACTAAAATTTGCGGATTTTTTTTTCCCACAACCTTGACCTCTTCCTGTAAAATTTCCTTATCTCTTTGCACACCATCATCATGCTAAGAAGTATTTGAGTTTGGTTCAACAAATTGTACTGATCTTACAACTCTAGTTAGTATTTAGAGTCTTAGGAGTGCATTCATTTGAAGATTGTTGTGCATGATTTTATTTAAATACTAATAATATCACAATGTGTTGTGCTTATGTCTATAAATTTTCCTCATTTCTTAATAAAGAGATAATTTTTCTTTATAAGTTACATATAGAAATTTGCATGCATAAGGTCATCTTGTTGTGTGAATTTGTACATTGCATATTCTAAAAGATTTGTTTAGTTCAAACATCTAGCCATGACTACATCAAAGACCCAACAGACAAATACACTAGATAAATAAAATGGGTTACCGAGGAAGTGTAATGATAAAGGTTAAATGATATATGATAATGTGTCATGAGAAGGGAAATACTATCTAGAAAAAATTATAAGCACCAAATTAGAACTATAATAATATATGGTTTTAAAGTGTTACAATATTTTTGATAGTTTGGGAGACCTTCGTCATACATAGATAGTGCAACACATGCATAAACAGTTTATTGAATACTACCCGAAGAAGATCATTTCCATCATGAAGGTACTTTATGATAAATAATATATCCTATGAGATGGGTAATATATTGATGGAGTAACATCTATGGTGTATGATAAACCAATGGAGTGTTTATCCCTCCCCAAAGATGACCCTCATCCTCCTCCCGGAGCGGCGACCTAGAGTTTTCTGATTCAATGTAGTTCTTGTGCTCATTGGTTACCCTTTGGGAGTTTTGTTGTTGCCTACGTGGCATTTTGTGGGACCATGAATTTTCTGGTTACCCCTGCTAATGTAACTCTCTTTTATTAATAATATTATAAGGGAAGTTCCACTAATAAAATTATTCTAAAATTTCTACACCTCTAATATATTCAACAAGTACTGATAAACCATTCAAGTGGACCATAAAATGTCATCAAGCCTTTAATAAATTAAAGGAAGTTCTTATTAGTGCCCCTATTCTAAGCATTTTTTTAAAAAACTAGATTAGGTAATAAAAAAGGGGATTATGGCTCCTGAAAGCCGTAGTAGAAAGATACATCACGAGAAGCACAAAGGAGAGAAACAGAGAAACATTGAAGAAAAACAGGGACGACCTCTATAAAAATACTTAATGACCCTATTATAAGTATTATTGAATTTATGAAGACTTTTGAATTAATTACCGATGTTTTTGGGTCAAGTATAGGGGGAGTAATAATGCATGATGATAAGATAATATGCTATAAATCTCAAAAATTACTCCTAGTTGAGAAAGTTTACCCGACCCATGATCTAGAGTTACTTGGAATTATACATGCACTTAAGATATGATGGAATTGTATATTAGGAAATAAGTTTATATTGAAAACAAACCATATAAGCATTCAACATAGTTTTATCCAACCTCTACTAAATATGAGACAAAGAAGATGGATAGAATTATTAAAAGAATATGATTTTGACATTCAATATATTCCAAGTAAAGAAAATTTAGTAGCTAATGCCATAAGTAGAAGAAGTATATATGTAAATGCTTTAGCTTTTGAATGAAACAACTTTGAAAAATCTATAAAATATAAATTACCTGGAGATGATTACTTCCATGATCTTTACAAAGGGACATGCAATAACTCCTTTAATGTATACTTAAATCATGGTATCACTTATAAACTATGTTTTACCCGAAATAAAACAAGACATTTTTAAATACATATATAAAAGTCTAAATTACCATAAAGTCAAGGTAGAACAATGTAATCCACCTAGTCATCCCAACTACTATTTATACCTAATTGGAAATGAGAATTCCTAAGCATATAATTTATTACATGATCAGCCCAAACTTGTATAGGGTATGATTCAATCCTATTTGTTGTTGACAGATTGACAAAAATGGACCACTTCTTACCTATAAAAATAAAATCAACTGCCTTTGATATATCTCATGTATTTATATAAGTAGTTCACTTACATGTTCTTTCAAAGAATGTAGTTTTTAATAAATACCCTAGATTCACTTCATATTTTTGGAGATATCTCTTTGATGAATTAGGTATTAGTTTAAGTTTTAGTAATTCCTATCATCTTAAATCAAATGGTCAAATTGAGAGAATAAACAAAATAATTGAGGACATGCTAAGAATGTATACTACTGAAAAACCTAAAACATGGGAAGATTATTTACAATCGATTGAATTTTATTATAACCGTGGATACCAGTTTACCATAAAAATGTCACCTTTTGGAGCGATGTATGGTAGAAACTATAATATACCTATTTCTTAGTGTGACCTTGTTCAAAGAGTCTAGTATAAAAACAAACAATTACAAAAAATGGAAGAAGTAATTAAAAGAGAGAAACAAAACATGGAATTTTCCCAAGGCAAGTATAACAATTGGGTAGATTCAAATAGGTCTATTCACACCTTTGAGACCGATGAGAAAATTTTCCTTACGATAAAACCTAAGCATATCTCCTTAAAAATTGAGAAGTATCCAAAATTACCTCCTTGATTTTGTGGAACCTTTGAAATTCTAGATAAAGTTAGAGATATAACCTACAAACTTGCTTTACCTCCCAAATCATCTATAATTTATAACGTATTCCATGTTTTATTGCTTAAGAAATATGTGTATAATCCAAAACATGTAATTACTTGGAAAAACATAACTATAGAACCTAGCCATGAATTCAAAATGAAACATGTAGAAATTATTGTTGAAAGAACTAAGAAAGGAAGAAATAGAGAAAAATAGGAAGTAAAAGTTAAACGGAACTTTTGTGATGCTAATAGTGCAACATGGGAAAAGGATAAGTATATTCATAATCAATACCCACAATATTTTTTAGCTAATCATTTTGTTCTTATGTGTGTTTCAAATCTATCTGGTGTTATTAAGGGCAACAAATAAAATTACAAGGGGAGACTATTATGTGATTGAATCCACATAAAGAGATTTTAGTAAATTGTTTACACCCTAACTATATTTCCTAATTAAGAAGGATTTACTTGGTTTTGTAATAAGAGGACTATTTTAACATAATTAACTTCCAACATCAATCATTTATGACTAGAATTATGCATTCCAACTTGAAATGAACTAAATCGTTGGTAAATGATAAATAACTTGCTCAAAATACAAGAGAGGAGAGAGACTTAGCTTGTTCTAAAAATATATAATCCTAACTAACTTAAAATTGTGTTTATAAATATCGATGATTGTTTAAGTACATAAATTATGACTTTTTTATACCTATAAATGCACATCTTTATTTCGAATTATGATACAAATCAACATTCACATGAGAGCCTTCATGGAGTCACGAATCACTAAATTTATGCAATTAGACTCACAAAGGAAACTAGGGTACACATGGATGTGATTTCCTTAGCCACATGACGCATCTACGCATTATGTGATTAGATTTTCTAAACTCAACAATGTCTAAGTGATAGAAAAATGATACCTCCCACATACCTTTTCAACTTCAACTAGAGAGTTGACCATCACCCTAGAGGATGTACCTTACATTCTTCTATTTACAATCAACTAGAAGTACACCGAGGGAGCATATGATAATGCAACTCATGGTATTATGTGGGAAAGACTAACAAGGTAGCCTGGGAGGGAGTAGGAAACTACCTTTAAGGATAGCTTACATCCAGAAATGCCATTGTTTTAAAGATAAATGGTTTATCATACTCTTAAAAATTGTGTAATTGAAAATGAGAAGAAAACATAACACGTATGTGTGTGTCTATATATATATATATATATATAGAAATTATAAGAATCTTTTATCTGTTGATTAATTTATTTATTTTTAAAAAATAATTTAGCTAATTAGCTATAATGGCATAATGTTTACTAACACCCTTTGAGACCATTTGAGGTTCTATTTGTCAAATTGAAAGGATTCTCCCAACAAATAATTAGTCATTTGTAAACAAATACTTATCCTTTGAACTGAAAAAATGAAATTCTATCATTTTCAATAAATCATTCTACAAATTTTAATTTGTTATACTTAAATTACAAATTAAGAAAAATATGTTTTTGATTAAAGAGAACTAGTGAGAAGGACCAAAAGAATGTATCAGTCAACAGCTCAATCCTTTAAAGAATACTTTTTTCCAGTAAATGGCTGGAACTTTGTAGGTTCCTCCTTTTTCTTCTCATTTTTATGTGGTTCTTCCTTCTCATATTCCTTAGTAGAAGGTGCATTGGATTGATTAGTACTATCACCAAATATAAGCTTCCCTTGTTTGCGATGTGGGGCTCTTGAGGGGGTTCTAGACCTTGGAGATTTACAGTCTAGAATTTTAGGGGATGCAGGTTTTCCATTCAAACGCCTTCCAACTCCATTAATGGAACTAAACTTAGATTCATCAGATTCTACTCCATCATTTTTAGATTTAGTCTCTCCTTCTGCTCTTATATTTCTATTTTCAGGCTCTTTGTAATCAAGAGGAGGAGCAAAATCCACTTCACAGTCTGTCTCGATGATACTAACGGCGGAAGCAGGTTTCGTCTCAACTATATCTATGCAGTAGGTGGTGTTGTTGTAATCTATTTTAATGGTGTCTCCTGTGGTTAGACACGCAAACGTCCTCAGAGAAACCTCCAGCAAAGCTTTTGGATTCGATATGTCCAAAAAATTCTTTGTATGGGGCTGCAATTTGAAATACGTCCCTTTTGGAAGAGTACAGTACTTCATTTTCACTGTATCTCCCACCTGTAAAAGCATGTTTTGCATCATCCAAAGCGGCATATATATAACTCCTTCCGCCATGAATTCAAGCACTCCGCAATGTGAGATTCGATCAGTGACTGGGTTTTGAAGCTCGAAAAGGAATGGAAATTCTGTGTATGGAGATGACAGATAGGAAAGAGCAGAAGGAGGCATTATAACTTTGTCTCCGCTTTCAAGATGCGGTCTTTCGCAATAAACAGGCGGATAACATTGATAGATCCTCTCGAATAGATACCCATCTCTGTGTTCATCATATCTGATCATTCCAGCAGCTCCTCCATATCCATCTCTGTCTTCGTTTTCACCGAATTCAGCAGGTCCGTTATACCCATCTCCAAAGTTCATTTTGTAAATATTCCCGACTGTGAATTTTTGTTTGTTTGGTATTTGGAAAAAGATTATATGTTTGCAGTTTTGTTTTTTGGTTTATGAGAAATTGATAAGAGATTTAGCAGTTATATAGATGTTATATGAATGGTTACGCCTTTTCAAGATTATAGTCCCAAACAAATAGTCATCTTTTTTCTAAACTCTATTAATTTCGCCATTTTATTCGCGGTGTGTTTTAGTTTTTTTCTCGTAAGTTATTATACCGCCGAAGGCAGATAATATAGGAATCAATTTATAAAAACATTTAACCTCAAAAATCAATAATATTATTCCAGCTGTCATTTTTTAAATCTTTAAGCTAAGATTTTTGAAAAATAAATATTTATTTCATTTTCAAAAAAAATTATTCTTTTATTTCCATTGGACAAAAGATATTTGTAGTCATATTTTAGATTTTATGATTAATTTAAATAGGCATTTTCCCTCACAACCAATAGATTGGTGACATTTATCAAATATTTATTTTTCCTGTAGTTTAAACATTACAAATTTTATGAAAAGTTATTTAATCTCCATAAATAATTTCCCCCAATTCATGTATACAGAGTGTCTATACTTTTTTCATTAGTGGTTGTCATTATTTTTTAAATTAATGGTTTCCGCCACTTTTTACATTAATGGTTGCCGTCATGTAAAATAAGTCATGGTTTGTTTCAAACTGGCTCAGACGAGGACCATTTTACAGGCGCCACCGAGATAAATGAGCCCTCCGATACAAATGCTAGCCCTCTCCTGCAGTGGCTTGACGATTTGAAACTATTATTACGTTCAAAGATCAGGAGGAACAAGCTAATGGCTACTAAAAGTTACAACGAAAGCGCTAGTAAGATTCGCTGAATTTTCCCTCCAATGCATTTTTATTTTCTTCTTTCTTTCCTTCTACTTATTTGTTGATAAAAGTTCAATTTTTTTTTTGTGTGTTAGTGTTTTAGGTGACATATTCATGTATGTCTGTGGAATTCATTTCTTGCAGCTGCTGGTGATTGCTTGTGTGAGACCTCATTTTGACGATAATAGAGTTTTATATTTTTTTATGTCCATTTCTTTCTACTTTTGCAGACAACGGATTTCAGATTTTGATTTAAGGGATAGTCAGAATGCATGGAGTCTTGTCAGGGTTACATAAGACTACAGTGTGCCAGATAATTTTCCTAGGTTTTTCTTAAGACTGTATGCAGATAATGTTAACGGCCGCCTTTGGCTCCTTTCCCCAATAGCATATTTTAATATTTTTTAAACCAATGATCCCTTTTCTAGACTAAAATAATATTTGATGACAATATTTATAGTAAATACTCAAAATGCTATTTTATTGTCTTGTCTTTATTTTTTTATTTTTACTCCCCGGAAATCGTAAGATCCAAATTTTTTTGACAGTACAATCTCAAGATTAAATTGATACTCAACTTTCACTACGCTACAAAATGTTTATTGCTAAACACTCACACTCGATCTCTTTTTTTATCTTCTTTTTTATTTATGATCTGCAAATTTGGGCACACAACCAACAAATTTAGCCACAGGCGGGTTTGGGACCTTGGCATGATTGCAAAGTTTCAAAGCATCAATATGGCATATTGGGAATGAGCTTCTCATATATTTTTTGTATTCTTGTATTTTGTTTATGTTAAATGCGAAAATAACATTTTTGAACGTGTCGAGAAAGATTATACTAAGTATGATATATTCTCTATTTCATAAATATTATTATTGGCATAAAACGTTCTTCAATAATTATTGAACTAAATCAATGGGACCTTTACATTGCTTGGTTGAGTGACTCCAGCCGAGCATAGGTCTGAGTGGCACTGAAGGTGAGATTGTAGGTGGACCCCTTTTCTAGTGCCTTAATCTCTTGGCTTATTTGGGCATCGTTGCCCACCCTCGCGTCGTACCTCCCCTCCGACACCACCAACAGTATTCCCCTGCCTCTGCCCTACTTCAATGTACTCCACTGTCCTTTCCACACTCCATCCCTCCACATCTTCTTCCCATGATGTCCTATTCCTACTCACTGCTATTTCGAAACCTCCATTCTCCAATATCCCTATTACAATCAATATATACATTATGAAACACTCTATACAATCAAATTTCACGTGACCTTTGATTAGAATTACCATCTTCAGCTGCTGCAATGAAGGGTAACATGGATAGGGCTAGGGCCAGGCCCAAGCCCCAACAGGATGGGAATGGCTTCTTCTTCATTTCTTGCAAATTCAGGCTACAAATTTGGAGGCGAATTGACCAACAATGTTTGGGAGTAATATATTATTCCTCAAGATGGAAAAACAAAACGGAAAATGCATGCAATTCATCTAGCACTTCCTCCGTCCGCAACATAGACCCCATGTCGAACTCCACAAGTATAAGCTTAAGAAAAAGCCACTAACGACATCTTTTATCTTTTTGTTTTTGGCATGAAAAACAGAGCATCTTCGTTTTTGTTGATGTTTTACTATATTTTAGCTTTCACCAGGCCTCCTTTAGATCAACATGCTTGAAGTTTGAAAGTTTTCTATTCACATATGGCTACTGCTTTTTTCCTTCATGAATTGCTTGGCTACAATTGTCAACCCAGACTAAACACAACAAGTCTTAAATGAAGAAAACAAGGAATCTCTTTCAGACCTGAACATTACACCTTAAACTTTGATGGTTTTATTAGATATAATCCTTCTTTGCACATATTTAGCAGATTACAAGCTCCATTTTTATCCGTTCTTCACTCTACATTAATGCATGTCCATTACACATGGCTCACAAAAACTAATGGCATCCTCTAGCTCACTATTTTTGTTACAAAAAACAAAGGATCTCCATTTTTGGCCATTGTTGCTGTCTTTTTCTAGACTGCTATTTTTCTCTATTTTATCTCTCATTGGGGCCACATTTACATCAACATGCTTGAAGTTTAAAACTTTTCTATATATATTTGGCTATTATTTTTTTTCTTCACTAATTACTCGACTAGGACTGAGAAGAAATTAGTTGTTTCAACTTAGAGTAAGTACATCAGATCTTAAATTAAGAAAACATGGAATCTCTTTCAGAGATGAACATTACACAACACACTTCCATGGTTTTATTAGTTAAAACCTCTCTTTATAAGTTAGAGAAAAATTTGCATTTAACTATATAAAATTTTGTAAGAGTTCCAGAACAAATTTTATTTTTGACTGGTATCATTATAACTGATACAAAAACTGTTCCTCCACCCAATTTAAAAAACAAAAGATTCTTGTCATTTTCAACAACCATGTTTATACTAATAAGAATATCAAGGTTAAAACATTTATACACAACACAAAAAATTTTGTAAACTACTTTTTAATATGCTTTTTTCTATTCTTTATTTTAAAATAGAAAACATTTTAGTTTCATTTGTCATCTAAATGGAAAATCTAATCAGATAATCTCTATTATCTAGTTGGCAATTGCTACTCATATAATCTTTATTATCCAGTTGATAGTTGCTTCGACAGTATATGCCATTCATGGCCTTGTTTGAATTTTGATTTTGACATTTTACCGCTACTTAATTCTTTTTCTATTTCCAATGGTCTATTGTTTCCAATGCTCATTGTTGTTTTAATTAATATTTCTTGATGATAAATGTATAGAAAATTGAAATTCCAAAGTGATGAGCTGTTGTATTCTCATCTGGTGAGAATGTGAGGGAAAGGATCGTTGAGGCAAATGAGAGCTGTATTTACAACTTTATATGGTAACACTTCATTTAGTTTTTGGGATTGGGTTTGTTTGGCCTAATTTTTGTGTTTCTTGTCTTCTCTTTGGTCTTACACACCCTACAGGCCAGTCAGAGATTTACTTGTTTATATTTTTTTGGCTTCAGACACCAGCGCCCAGCCAGGACAGAAGCACCCAGGTGCTCATGTCCCCTCTAGGTGCCCATGACCCTTTCCTATCTTCCTCGCTTATTTTGGGCCTCTTTTATCTTTTGGGCATCTTTTCTACTTATGGGTTAACCTTCTAGTTATCAATTACGAAATTAAAATAAGGGAATTATATAAATACATAGCTATGTGATCAAAACAAAGGACTAGGCACTAAACATACTTACTATCACGTAAGCTTGCACCCAAAAGAATTCAAAGCACTCAAAGGCATCCATCTAACATCCATTCAAGGGAAGAGTGCCTACATTTTCTGCATACACTGCATAGGAAGGGGAAGTTAATTCTATTCCATACACACATTTGTGCATATTTTAGCAAATTTAGCTCGTTATCTAGTGCATCTTACACAAGGGCATCATAGGACACAATTTCTACACACACTCACAAGAACTACATGGATTCTGAGATGTAGTGCATCAATCAGTCGTAAGTTCACTTTGTCGGGTGACCGTCAAGAGCAATCTGACTCCCCATATTGTGTCTTTATTTTTTGGATTTGATGCGGTGTTGTGAGTTTTACAGGTGAACATCTATTTTGTAGGTTACATGTACACTCGGTGATCAAGGTGTGACATACAAGTGACCAACAATGAATATCAACAATACTTGTGTGACACAACCAAAATGAAGTTCTGAGCATTTTTGTAGTCACAGGCACCCAATAGAGGTCTCTAGTGCCCATGTGCCCTCGCCCCAGTCCAGGCACCTTGGTCCAACTTTATCCATGAGATCCAAAATTTACAAAGGCTTGTTATGACATTGTTCACTTCTTGTTCAAACAGTTTTCCAGTTTAGAAAATTTTGGGATCAGACAAAAATTAGCTAAGTCCTCTCTCTTTTTCTTAGAGTTTCATATTTACTTGCTTATTACTTATGTCATATTGCATCATAGCATTTGTACTTCATTTGTTTCTATCAGTTACTCTACAATTAAGATTTTACAAAAGTTTATTTTTGTTAAATCAATAAAATTTACAAAAGATCAATACAACTTTTATATAATAAAATATTGTTTAGATAATAATTTTTAAAAATATCTTATGAAATTTAGATCTAATAAGTTATTTGTTCTTATTTAAAAATTAAATGTCAATATATATTTTATAAATGTATAAATAATAAACCATCTATGGGAAAGGCTTGCGGACGTTTCTGTGACTATGTTAAATTTGACGGGTTGATATCTGGACATTTTCGTGTTTTCTGGGTGGAATTTCAATGTTTTTTCAGAAAAAATTGTATGGGATGGGCTTGCTCGGCTCAAAGTCTCGGCTCTGAAGACAATCCACTAAGCGCTATGAATTCTGTTCCTTTTTATCCCTGTCAAATACCATTTTTCTTGACTGTCGAGAGGAAGTAGCTGCGGCATATTCTCTAGCTACAATCTTGGATTGAATTCTGGCAATTTCCCAAACAAAGATAATACCATCCAACTGTGGGATATTGAGGTGGTAAATGCTGCCATGATAATAATCTCAATGATACTAGAGTAGTTTTGTCAGGCGCTAATTTTTTCAAAAGAGCCCCCAAGTGTTTCTGTTTCTACTGCCTGATACTGTACCGATTTGTTGTATGTGGGGATCCCAGGAATTTTAGAAGGTCTGATGAGTTTCTCATTAGGAAACGAGTTCAATACATTACACAGTACTGCATAATGATAAGAAGATTTATCAAAAGAGGGATTTGATTTGAGGATGGGTGGGGCACTGCTAGATGAAGTAAAGATGGATCGTTTTAGGGAAGAAGAAAGTTCCTTGCTAATGGGAAATAGTTGGAAGATTGTTTATCCCATGGAGAGATCCTTTGTGGAGTCCAAAAAAGCTGCGCATCTTCTCGGATTCTAAAAATTGCCCATCCGTATTAATGGAAAATAATTATGTTGCACAAGTCACAAATTTTTTGCCCTTTTAAATGACCGTTGAAGGAGAGAGCCCTGATTTAAGCATTTAATGGATGGGTATGCTTCCTTTATTTACCTCTGGAATTTCATGTTTGTCATGAAATACCTTAGCTTTTGCAGTTTAAGTTTACAACTTACAAGCTTACAAGGGAATAGAGTACAATTGGTGGAAGGTTGAGTAGCTGGGTAGGAAGACTGCGAGCTTCGCTTACATAATAAATCTAGTGGGATATTGCTAACTTCTTCTAGTGTTAAATATCTTATAAAATTTAGATGCTTGAATTTTACTTATTTTTGCTTACTTGCAATATTTTTGTCCCCCCACGCTTCCTGGTGAAGATCATCTTCCCCAATGCTCCTTAATTTCTGACATGCCCATCAAAAATACGTACTTTTTTTTCAATATCCCCACCAATACCATTCGTGAGGGGCCTGAGTCTCTCCATTGACAATGGCGACACCTACTTGTTGTTGCCACTGCCCAACCGCCTCATTCCCATCAACTTCCTGGCCTCCGACTTGCGATAGTCAAAGGGGATTAATCCAAGTTTAAAGCACGCCAAGTGGTGGTTGCCAATAGTCTTGAGCAACATCACAAACCCAAAATGGAGAAAAAGCTCATCAAACCGATTCCAATAAAACCCAAATATAGTACGTTTAGTCACAACACAGGGTATGAATTCTTTTATTTCTGTTTTGTTTTGTTTGTTTTATCACATGGAAATCAATTGTATACTTATTGACCTTCAGTTTAATTATTTTGTGGGCAGGGATGCATAAAGGATAATGAACATGTCATATCTGGTACCCACTACCTTTATATTCTATGGGATCCTAATTAGAGATAATGAGATGTAAAAATCTATATCATGGTTTGGTGGAGGGCCTAAGGCATTGCCACTCGTTTTTTAGATGATTTGAATGTATCCACATTTAATATTTGCATATTGAGAGACATTTATGTCTGAGAAGATTGTGCGGGGTTGGTGCGTAAAAATTTTCGAGGTTTATGTATGGAGTATTGTGGAGAATTCTCTCACTTAATAATTATGGATTGAGAGTTTCCATTCCATAACTCATCCTTCATTAATTGTTATCTCTTGGGATTTCAACTTTAGTGTATGCCTATGCAACACCTTTTACACTATCATACACATGGCTAAACTACAACCCATTTGATAAACTATCATATTTATATTAACTTATTCTACTATTAAATTTCTTCTATACCTTTAACATGAAGTGCATATGAAAGGAGTTTTGGTGGTTTTTATCATATACGCTTTTGTTTCTTACAAATATAAACTAAGCCACAAAATTCTCAAGCCTTTCACTAATAAATTTTTCACCAACTATTGGGGAATTTTTTAATAAGCTTTCACTTGTTTCTTCATCAAATTTGGCATAATTACCTAATGTTGAAGATGAGTTTGATAAATCTTGGTGCTTTGACTAATTGATGAAGTCAATGAAGCGTTCATGTTATTGAAATTATCTACCAATAATGTTGTTGTGAGAAAAATCATGTCATGCAATGTGAGGTCCTACTTTGGAATGGCGGCTCAATACAATTTCATATCCCCTATTAAAAACATGAGGAACTATTAGCATGGAATTTTGGGTATACATGCAGAGTCTCGGGACTAAGCCACCCAAAACGACACCCTTGTTGCGTTGTTTCCTACAAGAAAATTAGGTGATAGTGGTGTACAAACTTATCTAGAATGGGAGCCTATAGGAGTGGTTGGTGGAGCTACATGTGTTGTCCCACGTGTTGTAGCTTTGGCTCAATCTTGAAATTACTACTATTTAACTCCAGATTTCATATTATATCTCTCTTTAACAATATATTAATCATAATTATCAGTGTATATGGTATTATAATTTTATCTTTATGAATAATATTGTATAAGTAGATTCTATTTAAGATTTGTGTTTATTTTGGGGTTATTTCCAAGTTTGGAATTCATGAATGAATGTAGTATACACATGATTGACTATTGTATATACCCTTGGCATGCAAATGCTTGCTTTAAACAATGTATGTCTTTGGTTTTGTTTTTACTTGGTCAACCACTTTTTCATAAAAATAATTTTATTTACATTTCTTAAATGTTTTTTATTGATATATTTTATCCATCACAACATAGAAATTTATTATGAATTCATACAACATGTTCCCATTGTAACGATCCTTCAATTTAAGGTATGTTTTGTAATGATAAAAAATAGAAATTGTAGTTTTTAGTCGTAACACTTTTGAAGTAAAACTTAACACTAATAGTGCTTGTGGCTAATGACATTTAAATATTTGTGCTCGTTTCACCGTTTGTAAATCTCATTAGTGATTGTCCAATAAAGTTTCACTTGTTTCTTCATCTAATTTGGCACAATTACCTAATGTTGAATATGAATTTGACACATTGTGGTCCTTTGACGTAACTGAAGAAGTTGGTGAAGTGTCCATGTTATTGAAATTATCTACCAATAATGTTATTGTGAGAAAAAAACATGTCGTACAATTCGAGGCCCTTCTTTGGAATGAAATCTCCATACAATTTCATATCCCATATTAAAAACATATCGAAGGATTTCAATTCAATTCTTGAAATAATATGAATCCCAAATACTTGCTATGCCACAAAAAGGTAAGGCTTTATAGGGTTGCATCTATTAGCAATTTAAATACTAAAACATTGCATAAAATAAGATGATCATTTTTATAAATACTTAATATCTACGTTTGTAATGTTGTAATTAGGAATTAATTGTTGTATCCCCATTGGGTCCAACCATGTTGTGCTCGCTTCATACCACACATGAGAGGGTTCATCAACGATATAATAGTATCCACAAATTCTCAATCCTTTCACCACCAAATTTGTCTCCATCCTATAAGGAATGCTTTGATAATTTTTCATTTATTTATTCATTAAATTCAACATAGTTAAGTGATGTCAATGACTTGGACAAAAATTGAGAAACAAAAGTAACGTGAACTTGAAGAAATTTGTAAACATTTATTATAGATCTAATTTTTCTTTTATTTCGCATGAAAAACAAGCAGTCGGTCGTGTTTTATGTTCCCAGAAAAAAGTTGGAGCTGGAGGATGGTTCAAAATGCTATGAGTTCCATTGAAATATGATAAAATAACAAAAACAATCCCAGCTCGTGTTTTTATGTTAGTATTATCGGGCTGATACTAACGAAAAATTCAACTTCAACAGTAAGAGCATTTATGAAACAAAGAATGCAATCGTCATTTTCTGTCTAGATTTCCTTTCCCTTGTATTGCTTGTCCCTCTATATCTTTATTTGTTACCTTGGTTTCTCTTGTAATTTTTCTCCTTTTATCCTTCGTATCAACGTGTCCATATCACTGATCTCATCCATGCCATAATATGCTTTCCAGAATTTCAATAAATTTTGAACCATAAACACATATTACCATTCACAAAATGCTTACTAAGAGTGTTGTTGAGCACAACTGCAGTGCTCAATCAATGTCACAAATACATGAAACAACTCTATTCCCTGACACCTATTAGGAACAACATTTATGTATCCAAAATATTTACTTTCCTACACATTCCTATCAAAGAACTTAAAACTCTTTCGACCGATAATCTAAAATGGGTTGTGGCATGCAAAAATTCTACAGTTTCACGCAATATGTATACACAAACTTCACTATATAATTTCTTTGCATGAATGATGCATTATATATTTTATTGGTTTAATCCCATTGTCCCCCACTCTAAGATCTTGTTTATCATTTT
The DNA here is from genome assembly GCA_019776745.2 of Taxus chinensis. NCBI lineage: Eukaryota > Viridiplantae > Streptophyta > Pinopsida > Cupressales > Taxaceae > Taxus > Taxus chinensis. Next base: position 534,898,303 of record CM034155.1, on the reverse strand, counting down.
TTTGGTAACAAAGTTCATGCCTTTAAATTGAACCCTTTATGTCTCCATCACTTTTCATTCCTCCATCCACTCCCTTTCGGCGTTCACATTGCACTTCTTGTGTGCGATTACTAGTTTAAAAAATTTGATTTTGGGAAGAGGTGGAAAAGGAAAAATATTTCAAAAGTAGGGATTTGATATGTAAGTTCAATGGCCTATGGCCCGAATTTCAATATTATAGTCCCAAAAAAATAGTCATCGTTTTTCTAAACTCTATTAATTTCAGCATTTTATTTGTGGTTTATCTTAGATTTTTCGCGTGAGTTTTTTAAATTTGGATTTCGACATTTTATTGCAATTTAACGCTTTTTCTCCAGTTCATTTAAGGTCTCCAATGTTTATTTCTGTTTTAATTAATATTTCTTGATGATAACTGATAGAAAATTATAATTTCAAAATGACGAGTTGATGTATTCTCATCTGGTGCGAATGTGAGGGAAAGGGTCGTAGAGACAGACGAGAGTTGTATTTGTAACTTTATATGGTAACACTTTATTTAGTTTTTGGGACCGGGTTCATTTGGCCTCGGTTACCTCTTTTTTTTATATATAGGTAGACTAAAGCAATTATAAGACTGAAAAACATTTAATATTTACAAATAAAAGAGGTTTTAAAATTGATATAAATTGGAAACCAAGAGATTCTTTTGAAATCATAACAATGGATAAATCTTTTTTCTATTTACTTTCTCATTTACAATAGAATGTACATGTATTCTTATGAGAGGACCTAGTATCTAGGTAAGGTGGGATTATAACTTAGAAAATGGAGTCCCAGTTTCAAATCTCAATGTGGGTTAGATTGTCAGGAATATTTTTGGAGTTTTTTGAGGAAGAATTATTGATGGACATAGTTAAATTGATTAGAAGTTTCACTACTCTTGATGAAACCATGAAATCTAGGAAGATATTGATGTTGCCCAAAATTTGTATCCATGCGGAGATAAACAAATTTATTCCAACCTCCATAACTGATCCAAATTGAATTGTAATCATGCGGACAACACACTAAAAATGGTGTTTAATGTAACAATCAAATTCACAATGAAAGAGCTCTATAAACACGAACAAATTTATTGCATTCCAAATGAATACAAATTGGCAAACTTCATAAGACTGATGTATGTCCGGAGATCTATCTTAAGCTATACAAGGAGAATATGAAAAGAAATATTAAAAATAGAATATGAAGGGTTCTAGATGGGAACCAAAAGGTCATCCTACATGGAGATAATTTTTATCCACCTTAGGGATTGATTCGAAAAGAAAAAGTGGAAAAATCTGAAATCTATCCTATTATTACTGTTAGATTATTTAGTACTTCTTATCAGGGTCATATCTCCTAGCTTGTTGAACCGTTTTTTGAACCACAAGAACCATTAGAAAGAGCACATAAAGAACTTGACATGAGCAGTTTTGAAAATGATTACACTTTGTTTCATCGTCACTATCATTGAAACTCCATAAATGCTTTGGAGACCCTCAAAACTGTAAACTACTAAAAACTGCTGAAAAAGTGCTAAAATAGATTTTCAAGACTTTACAAACATAGCTTTATGAAATCTTGCTCTGGATCATTTGTCATTCCTTAAGAATAAATGGGTTACATTGCTCCTATATTTTTGACCAGGTGTGGGAATTCTTTCTCAATCCGACTCTTAGCGGACCATTTCCCTCAGTGTTTCATCTGCCCTGCTTTCACTATGTGGTAGAGTGTGATTTGTTGATGTTTCATATCCTTGACCACCCTGTCAATAATCTGATCAGTATTCATTGGTGTCGTATAGTCTGGGTTCATATTTGTATCATGCAATTGTTCACCAATATAAGATGTATTCGAAAGTGGAGGAAAGTATGAGTGGAGTAGTTCACATTGAAAACTTGATGTAAGCCAAGGTAAGATGGAAAATTAAGCTCAAATACATTCTCACCAACCTTTTTATTATTGTGTATGGCCCATATCGCCAAGGTTTGAGTTTCCTATATGGACCTTGGAGTCGCTCTTTCTGGAGATGTAGTCAGGGCTTATCCTCCACTTGGAATTGATGAGCAACCTAATGGACATCATGAAAATGTTTTAACTTCTGGCTTATTTGTTCCAAGATCTCATGAACTTGTTGTTGAATGTGTCGAATCCATTCTACAAATTTGGTTGCCTTCTCCACTTCATTTTGCATATGGGTAGATTATTTTTCCAACATGAAGGGCAATGCTACATCAATTGGAGTCAATGGGTGGAAGCGAAGACATACCTGAAATGGATTATGTCCTATGGAACTATGTAGAGCTTGGTTGTAGCTATGTTAGACATACACAAGACTTTAATCTCATATGTGTGGCACGAGGGTTTTATTAGATAGGCAATATCCTAGTACATTCATTCATATTGAGGTAATTAAAATTGATAAAATCAAAGTCAATATACCGGTAGACATTAGGGGTGAAAGGATATAATTTACTAATATTTTGAATTAGGTATTGGGGGTAGGTTAGAGAGGTGGGGTCAACTTTAACACTAAACTAAAATATTTGACCCCTAGTTTTTAAAACTAAATACATTGAAATTGCAAAAGGAGTGTTGTCATGTGTAGACACCCTAAAAATACATACATATTTCTATCTCGCTATTATCCAATAAGAATTAATTAAATTTATTCTATTTTACCGCAACATCCCCCTTTGGAATTAATTAAATTAATTCCATCAATTAAACACCCCCTTCTAGAATTAATTAAATTAATTCTATTTCCTAAGTCACATTCCCACCCCTTATAATTAAATAATTTAATTCTACCATGTCTTTGGAATTAATTAAATTAATTCCTACACCCTTCTAGGTAATATATTAAACATTTAATTAAAGAGATGGTTAATTATTCCCTGACAATTAAAATCTAATTAATTTAGTTATTTAATTAAATTCTTTTATCTAATCACACTCCACTTCACTCTACTTCAAGAACCCTATAATGGTTGGGGCAGAAATAATGCCCATGCAACCACTTTTCGGATTAATTCAAAGATAATGATTGCCCCTGCAAAGCTGTAACTGCAAAAACATGGTCATCTTACTATTTCAGGTAATTATAATTATTACATTGGAACAAATTCAAACCTGAGATCCTCTTCTCATGGCTCTCCTCTCAGCTATAAAAGAAATCCATTTTCCTTTACAAAATAATCCCTAGAGCTTTGAACAAATTGCATCCAATTGCTGCTAATTTGGCATCAACATCCTTGTGAAAACTGCTCGTAGCATTTGTAAATGACTTTGGAGATAAGTTTTAAAGAGCATCCACACTCCAAGTTTTTAACAAGATCAAACAAGCTTAAAGCTTCTACTGTCTTATCTTGAGGTTTGCAAGAAGTCTATAGTGAAAGTAATATATATTATTTATTTATTTATCTTTGGTTGTCTGTGATTTTACTTGTTTACATTCTGACTCGCCCGGTGGGATACCCATGTTCTTTCTTTCATTTTAGTTCATCATTTTGTCATCTAAATTTTTCTGTATGTTTCTTGTCTTCATGTAACCTTTCTGTTGAATTTTTAACATCCCGGGTGAAGAACATAAGCTAAAAAATAATTAAAAACCAGCCTTTTTGCCACATTTTAACATTTTTTTGTGATTTTCCAGAACTACACACGTTAGCATGCACGATCTCTACACTAGCGTTAAAGAGCTTGTGCTAGGGTGCAAGTGTGTGCACTACTTTCAACATTGTCTATGTTTCCGTAAACATTCACGTGCTACCGTTAGCCTTGCACATTTTTCCTTCCAAGTCCACGCGCTAACGTCATTACTCCTTGCACTAGCGTATCAAAGCACACATCAGTGTTCCCTTCTATTTTGTTCTTATTTAATTTTTTTTTACAAATATTTGTAACAAAAACATGCTTAGTTGCACGCACTAGCATCATTTGAATGCCAATGCACCCAAAGTTCACGTGCTAGTGTGCTACTGCATGCGCTAGCATAGTCTGTCTATGTTTTTCACATTTCTACTTTTTCTAGCTTTTCTAATCAGCTCTAACCCATGTTTAAGATTATTTATTTCTATTTCTATTGATTTGTTTCTATTTTAGGAATTAATAAGGGAATAAACACTTTCTTTTCATTAACCATTGTGAGATCACATGTATGCTCTTTCCTCGCGCTTTATAAACGACCTTGGAAATCAAAAGCGTGATCTTCACTTTTCTAGTTTTTGTTTAAAGGGAATTAATAATTTTCTTTTATTAATCAAATCTTGTTCACACGTATGATCTTTCCTCATGATTTATAAGCAACCTTGGAAATCAAAAACATGAACTTGCTTCTATCGTCTTTTCTTTTAACTACCTTAGGAAAAAATTCTAATCTTTGTTTGTACCTGACGTACTCTACAAGGAGGATATAAAACATTAAACTACTAATTGCAGCTTGCCTTAATTGAAGACTAAAAATATTTACTGACTACATCTTGCCTTTATCAAAGACTAGTGGTTAAAACAATATCATCTTTTAATCAAGATAAAATGAACACTACACATTTTATTTGCAGGTGCGGTTGACAAAACTATTTCCCAATTACTATAACTGTGGGAAGTGCTTTGGCATAAGCCATAAAACTCACTTGAGGCATACCACAGGAACCCCAAAGTAGTTGGCACATTTAGGGAACTGGCTGATGAAACAAGCACCTTTATCCTACCTAACTAGTAAAACCTATGAGATTAGAGTCACAGATATCTAGTAGTGGTTACCCCAGTGCGATTCAAAACTGAGAAAGATCTTTTCTTAGGGTTTCAAATGGGGTAAAGTAAAGCTGAAATCTAACAATAACACCATGCTCGCTTGGGTATACTATTGAAACTTAGTTGAGAGATCCACCCAGGAAGCCACACATTATCCAAGCTAAGCTAAGGTAGACACCAAAACAAATAAAAAACAAAAACTCTCTTTTTGTTTCTTTCTTTTATTTTATTTTGTTTTCGTAGTAGTGTTCCACACTCGCATTTACTCTCTCACTTTTGTATCTTTTCACTTTTTCCAAATACTATTTGTTTGGAATCATCTTTCATACCTTTTTAATCATACCAAATAATCCTTATTTAGATTCATTTTCACTATCCAAAATACTCCTTATTTGGGCTCTTTTTTGAATATTTTCCGTAATCTCAAAATTTTCCCTTGTCTAGAATTATTATTCACCTCCTTTCTTATCATTCTCTTTCTTCCTTTTTAGTCATTCACTACCTCTCATTTTACTCTTAAAAATCCTCTTTTTGGGATTTTTGTCTCTTTTCCATATTTTCCTTCATTTGGAGTCTCATTTTCATTCTCCTCACGCTTCCCATTTGATCTCGCTTTGTTCCTTTGAAATTATCATTTTCCTATTTGAGCTTTCCTTTTTCGAAGTCATCAAATTATCCTATCTTTCGGATCTATCTCATCTTGAGTTTATCCCCATTTCATTCTAGTATTAAATTGTGGATCATATCCACGTCCTCTTAAACTTTCTCATTTTCGCGACTTATGTCTCGACATTGTCATTTCCTCATTTGTCACGATCAAGTCCTTCATGTCTTATATTTCATTAAGATTTGACCTTTTTCATCCTCTTACGTCCTTTATTTCGAAACCATCATTGTTGAACTATACACATCGATTTATTTCGCGTCTCTAGTTTGAAAATCCCTTTTGTTAAATTTTAGACATCATCATTATATCTTTTCTCAACAATCACATTATCGAAAATAGAGTCTTATCCTTTCTTTACTACAACCTCTTCCTTCTTAACTTTTTATTGTTAAGGGTTGAGCATATCACGTACGATTCAATTCTTCTTCACATCCTCTTCTATTCTAGCATTCATGTTGCTACAGGATAAGTTCAATCAAATATTTAATCACAAAACCCTCTCCCCATCTAGCATTCACTTTTCTAGAGGTAAATTACATTCACAATTTTTCTATCCTCGCTCCTCCATCCTAGCATTCACTTTTTTAGAGGTTGAGCACGTTTGAACCTACATCGTTATAATTCTCCTCCCATCTAGCATTCACTTTGTTAGAGGTTGAGCATGTTTGAACCTACATCATTATAATTCTCCTCCCATCTAACATTCACTTTATTAGAGGATGAGTTACGTTCAATCACATCAGACCCCTCTTTCATCTTGGTATTTACTTTAACAGTGGTTGAGTTTACCATCACTTTCACACGCTTGTACCTTGACATTCACTTTGTTAAGGGTCGCGTCATCCAAATCTTCCAAACACATTGTCCATCTTAGCATTCAATTTGTTAAGAGACAGGTTATTGTCGAACCTAATCACAAAACTCTCTTCCATCGTAGAATTCATGTTTATACGCGTTGAGTAACCTTTCGCATCTCTATTTGCTCCCCCCTCTTTCAAAAATGGTGGGAACAAAATACATATATTATAGTCCTTTTGGAAGAAATGAAAGAGTTTGAAATCCTTTTGGACATTCTGATAGTGAAGATGACAAAAACCTCAAGGATAATTAGAATGATATCTCCCCTGAGTCTAGCAAGTCCACATTGAAAACATTTTACACATAAACAAAGACCAATTTTTTCTTCGTTTCCTTAAGATAGGAGCAAAATTGTCCTTTTATTTATACGAGGATGTTTTGCGAACATTACTCGGCAAGCCTAAAGCCAAAAAGAGTAACCCATTCTCATTAAATAACAATGAAAATGGATTGGGTCCTAACAAACCAAATGATGGGGATAAAGGAAAATCCATTTCAAATAATAACAATGATGACTGATCAAACCTAAGCACATCAAATGATGGGAATAAGGGAAAATTTATTGATTCAGCCACCGATCCCACTAAATCCCTCATGGATCAAATCAATGAGATGGAGAAAAAATTAGCTATCTTAAAATCCAAATTCACTACCGAACCTTCTAACAAAAATTCATCAAAAACTAGTGGGAATCCATTAAAAACTGTGCCCAACAAAGAAAACAACAATACTAATAATGATGGTTCATCACTTATCTTACAAGCCAATCCACTATTTTCCCAAGAATGGAAAATGATGAAGGAAACCATCTTGGGTATACAACACCAACGAAAGGAATTCAACTTCGATGAATTGTGTCCTTATCCCTTCGATAAGGATATCTTGTGTGTACCCTTTCCAAAATCCTTTGAAATGCCCAAGTTCGACAAGTACAAGGGAAAGAATGATCCAAGAGATAACATCAAGTATTTTTTTATGGCTTGCCAAGAGGTTGCCTATAGTGACATATTTTTATCGCGTCTCTTTCCATGTAGTCTAGGGGGACAAGCCTTGGATTGGTTTTTACACCTTCCCAAGGGCTCGATAACCACTTTTACGGACCACTTAGATAATTTTGTAAAACATTCCTCCTTTAATATAGATTATGAAATCACCGTGATGGATTCATGTAATGCCAAGTAATTTCCTAATGAATTTTTTCACAATTTCTATAAATATGGCATAATATTTCTAGTCTCTTCCCTAATCTATCCTTGAGAAACAACTCATAAAAATCTTTATTCCCAATCTTAACGGTGAACTATCTTTCATATGAAAATGTATTGCCTCAATACTTTTGAGGAATTCATTGAGAAAGGATCAAAAATTGAAAAATCCCTTATCGTAAAAGGTTTACTTAAACCTCACTCATAATATAGTGGGTACCACAAAAATAATAACAGTAGCTCTCACCATGATAAATTTAAACCCTTTAACCAAAATTTTAACGTTATCAATGATGGTGTCACAGATAACCAAAACATCCATAATGTTCAAAACAATCAAGATGCATTAAACAAAGCTTAACAACCTTTTATTATTTTAAGTAAAGAGGCTTATTCTTCATGAGACGCTAAATGCCGTCATTTTTAGCATTTGAAAGAACCTATCTCTAGCATTCTACGACAACTTGTCAACACCAACATGGTGACATATCCTATTAACAGAGCTTGGGTTGAAGGAGAACCAAAACCTACTTGGTACAAAGCCAACACTTAATGTGAATTTTATCGTATTGAGGGTCACCAAACCAATTGATGTGTACATTTACGTCACTTTATCCAAGAACTCATTGACATCAGGGATATTACCGTTGAGGAACTTCCATCGAATAAAACACCTTATGAAAATCTCAAACTATTTTCAAACCCCGTCCCTAAACATGGTGGTGATAACAAGAACATTGAAAAAGGTCATTCCTTTAATAACGTTTATTTTAACTTAATTATTTCATTTATTTAGGAATCCCCTCCTACAGTTGCCACCATAAAAAACCTCTAACTAATGTCATAACCACATGTCAAAAGAAAATCTGGGTTCCTGTGGAAAACCAACCATCTACATATTATACATAGTTTCAAGTGTCTAAACCTATGGATCCCTCAAATTAGAAGTGAACCTCCAATGATAAATCTTCTACTTCTAGTCACTATGACCTCATAAAACAATTCATGACCACGCCTTCTCATATATCTCTAATAGAGATATTAAAAGAGTCACCTAACTTCCAGTAAATTCTCACTCATGCTCTTCATGAAGAACGTGTTCTTACTACCCTTAAGGTTCAAAATTTCCAAGCTATGATGGCAAAAATTTCATCTGAGAGTCCCATATTGCCTTTCAGTCCTCAAGATATGTTGAACCCCAATATTCTTAACAATAACTCTCTATACATCGAAGCCTAGTAATG